>CM053788.1:252623096-252990596 GCA_028749045.1 Cupressus sempervirens | reverse complement strand
ATGAGTAGCATATAGATAATATTTTAGAGAAAAAAGGATTGAAGGATATAAGAACCCAAATTTTAAAGCAGTCAAAAGGGAATGCTCAAATCACAAGGATAAGATAGATGCCATCATCGAGAACAAAAGAGCAACAAACCCATTTAATTCCCAAGATCTTATGCAGATTGATCGTGAAAATGGCATCATTATTAGCAATGATATTATCAAAAAAACATGGCACAAATTCCACAAATATGGTGTCTATGGTTATTGGAATGGGCCAAAGTTTAGAAACCCTAAACTTGGGGATTGGTTGGAATCATTCAATCTAGAACAAGTAAGTATTTTATGGATGTCTAGTTTAGTTTACTTACATTGTAAGAACAAAATAGTTATAAATGAAATTTTATTAATTCCAATATGCTTTTATAAAGGATATACCATAAAAAATTTCCAATGGAGTCCTAAAATTAATGAGAAAACTACAAGTCTCCTTAGATTCCCAATTGGGTAGCCATAAAATCAATCCCTATAGAAATTCTTCACACTCACATTTTGGGAAGGATTAGATCATCTTTAGGAAAGCTTCTAGGAATGGAAATAGAAAAAAAGAAAAAAAAGAAATAAGATTATTAATTAACTTGAATCCCAACATGTAATATGAAAACAAAATAAAAATCATTAGCAATAAATCATTTTATGATTTACAATATTCAAAATTTCAAGGACATGTCAAGAATATATCCTTTCTAGACAAGGAGAACATTATAGAATTAAATTACTCAAGTCTTAAAGTAGTGCATAGATATTCAAACCTAATAAAAACGCTCTCAAGCATGAGTAGGGGAGATTTAGACAAGTACAAAGAGGTAGAACAAGACAATTTTGTCTTAAGAGAGAACCAAATCAGCACTTAGAATGAAGATAGAGAGGAAGGTGAGATAATTGAGGAAAATGAAAGGCGTTGGTCTGAAAACAAGATAAACAATGAAGAGAAAGAAACTAAAAAAATAAATAGAAGATGGACATGAATAATTACAAAGAATATTTGTAGCTCAATACATGGTAGAGGGGATCATGGAGAGTAAAAACAAATACGAGGAAGAAATCATAAATTTCTAGCAATGTGAAATCTTTAAAGAAAAATATATTCATAAAGGATATAAAAGAACATTTGAAGAAATACTATCAGGTTATAAACAAAATTATCTTGATTCATAATGGCATTAGGGATTAGCTCATTATGTGGAAAGAAGTTCATTAAGAGCATTTGAACATTTTCCTAAGAAAACAAATGACAACAACAAAATTGAACATAGTTGAAAATCATTTGATAAGGAGGATGGAAATTTAGGAGTGCAGAAAGATATAAATTATAGCTAGGAAAGAAGTTCCCTAGAGGTGGTCAAAGATTATAAAAAAAAGACAAATACTGAACAAACAAAGAAAAAAGATAATGGTAGAGTAGTTGTAGTCCTTTTTAGGCTAGTTCAGGATCATACTTTTCCTTCATATAAAGATGAATCAGTGCCTAAATGCAGCATCAAAAATGCTCCAACCAATAGAGAAGTAAATCAAATACTAGAAGGAATCAATCATTTAGAAAGATATACAAAGGAACCACAAACTCCTTTTCATAGGAGTAACAATGATGGCATAAACATAGTAAGAAAAGTAGAACCGAATCACAAAGAGAAGAATACATCAAGGAAAAATAATGGTTAGTTTGTAAATTCAACAAAGGAAGTAGAAAAACAATCATGATAGATAAGGAATAAATTCACTAAATATTGGCAAACACCAACTAATGGGAGAAACCCCATTGATGAAGTTATAATAAAACAAAAAGATAAATCAATAAGTAGAGAGGGGTACATTATACCCTTGAAAGTAGAAACTCTTACAAACATGAAGGATTGTTCATCTCTGAATCTAGAGCTAGAAAAATTAAAAGGGAATGAAGCAACAATACAATAATTTCAGGAAAAATTTGGACTTCAAGAGGACACAGAGAAGAAGGACACAGAACAAACAAGACTAGAGGAGGAGTTTGAAAACATGGATGATGAATCAGCAATAGAATAATGCAAGAACTAGTAGAAGAGACTAAAAAGGCAAATGAAACTATTGTAGAAAGTATTCAAAATGTAAGAATTAATTCAATAAATTTGGGTATCATAACAAATACAAATGACTTTAAACATCCCAAATGAGGTAAACGAAATAAGAAACATGGTAGGAAATCACTAGCTAATCTTAGAACCAAAATAGGTGAGGCAAGAAACCAAAAGAAAATTAATGATTTACTAAATGTAGAGAAGGGGAAGTTCCTTTCCATGGAGACATGAAACTAACTACATGGAATGTTAGGGGCTTAAATGCCCCTAACAAAAAATGCTTACTAAAGTGTAATCTAAAACTTTTGAGTAAAAAATAATATTAATACAAGAAAAAAAATTAAATAAAGAAGGAGAGAAATTTATTAAGACAATTGGTTTGCAGAAAATGGTTTTACATGAATCAGATGGTGCCTTAAGAGGCCTAAGAATTTAATGGGACACTAGAAATTTCAGTTTTAAATTACAAGAATCACACAATAATTGGATGGGAAGCAGGGTAATAGGCTTCATCCTTATCAATGTTTATGGACCTATTTCTAATTTAGAAAATAAAACTCTTTGGAAAGAGATCGGTATTCTCCTAGAAACAAATCAAAATCAAAACTTATTTTTATGAGGAGATTTCAATGCAATTCTAAATCTTCAAGAGAAAGGAGGGGTTACAACTATGTTACAAGCTACAATAGACTTCAAATTTTGGTTTAGAGAGAATATCTTAATTGACATTCTATTAAAAATGGTATATTTACATGAAACAACAGAAGAAAAGGGTTATGTAATATAGCTGAAATGCTAGATAGATTTATATTCAAAGGAGAACTCACTTCCTTTAATTTTTCCTTTAACACATCTATTCTTCCTTAGTCAGGTTTAGATCACTTTCCAAAAAGATTAGATATAATGGAAGAAACTAAACCTCTTAGAAACCCATTTAAGTGCGAAAAAATGTTGTTCCGAGATAAATAATTTCTTAAAAACTTCAAAATATGGTGGCAAGAAGAAGAGTTTCAAGGTTTTAAAAAAAATGTTTTATGTCCAAAGTTAAGGCGTTAAAAGATAAGATTCTAAAATGGAATGAACACTTCAATAATATATTCAAAGTTAAGTTAGAAAATGAACAAGAATTAAAATCTCTTAATGAGGAAGTAATCCAAGAAGGAATGACACATGCCAAATATAAAAAAGAAAAAGAATTCTTGGCAATCCAAGAAGATATTCTCACTAAAGAAGGAGTGTTCTAGAGGTAGAAATCTCGAGAAACTTGGTTAAAGGAAGGGGATATGAATACTAATTTTTTTCATAACAATATACTAAACCATAGAAAAATCAATAGAATATCTAAAATTAAGGACAATAATGGGACTTTAGTAGAAGAGCCTAATAAAATAGCAAAGTCAATGATAAGTTATTTTAATGAAATTTACAATAACAATGAATCTTCTAATTTAATAGCTCAAAATAAGATGTTAGAAGACATTCCAAAAATCATAATTGAAGATGATAATAAGTATCTAAATTAAAAATTCTCCAAGGAAGAAATAAAAGAGACACTCTTTCAACTTAACCTCAATAGCTTCCAGGCCTTCTTTTTTCAAAAAAGTTGGGACATATTAAAGGTCAAGAACTCTGGGAAGCAATCAATGCTACTAAAAATTATGGATCATTATTGGTTGAAATCAATAATACTTTGTTGGAACTCATTCCAAAGAAAACCAACCATGAGGATCTAGGGGACTTTCAATGAATAACATTCTACAACACCATATATAAAATTTTATCAAAAGCTCTAGCTAATAGACTTAAGATATTATTACCTAAGCTTCTTTTGAAGAAAAAATAAGTTTTGTTCCGATTAGGTCAATTCTAGATGGCATCATCATCATTCAGGAAGTAATTAATTCATCTTAGACTAACAAAGATCCATGTATGATAATGAAATTATATATTCAGAAGGCATATGACAAAGTTGATTGACGATTTTTATGCAAAACACTTAAGACATTTGGTTTCTCACATCAATAGATAAACCTAATTTTCAACTATATTTCTACACCCAAATCATCTTTACTAGTCAATGACACACTAGAAGGTTACTTCGGAATAACAAGAGGTATAAGACAAGGGGACCCTATCTCACCATTTCTCTTTATTATAATGGTTGAGGCCTTTGGAAGAAAAATCAAAGAAGCTCAAAGGGGTTGTAGGATTAAAGGGATACAAGCAATTGAGATATCTCCAAAGTTACCCACCAACAATTTGCAGATGATATGATTCTCCCTGGAGAAAGCACAATAGAGGAAGCCCAATAGTTTAAACATATTATAAGAACCTACATGAAAGCATCAAGACAAAAAGTTAATGCAAGAAAATCAAAAATTGTCTTTTTAAATACAAATACAAATACACAAAAGAACATATGTAATTTAATGGGATATAAAAAAGGCTCCTTTCCTTGTAAGTATCTAGGAATCTTATTGGAAAAAGGAACTAGGGAAGGTAAATCATGGAAACCAATAACTAAAAAATTAGATAAGAAGATAGAAAGATGGAAAGGCAAGTGGCTCAATAAGGAAGGAAAAGCTACAATGATTAAATCTATACTATCAGCTATAACAACTTACCAAATGTCATGTCTCCCTCTTCTAGTGAGAACTAAGAAATTACTAGATAATAAGCTAAGGAACTTCTTCTGGCAAGGGATAGAAGAGAAAAAGGAACAAGCTATAATAAAATGGGAAAATATATGCAAACTCAAAGAATAAGAAGGTCTTGGAATTAAAAATCTAAATTGTAAAAATGAGGCATTAGGAGCTAAACTAGTATGATGAATGTACCATGAACAAGAGAGAAAGTGGGCAAAAGTTTCATACTCAAAATATTTAAACAGTGTTGAAACTTTATCTATTTTTAGGGCTATAGATCTACTGAAGGGATCAAGAGTATGGAAATTCACTATGAATTCTCATCTACTAATAACAAACAATCTAACTTGGGATATAGGAACAGGAGTGGATGCCCTATTTTGGGAAGATTTGTGGGATGGACTCCCTCCTCTAGACTTGTTGAATCTACTAGGTAATATTAAAGCTACACTAACTAATCTATGGGGAACAAAAGTAAGCAATTACAAAACCAAAGTAAATAATAACCCATACAAGGGTTGACAATAGAAATCTCTTGAGGAAATTCAGTTAGCATAGCAATTAAAACTTATCTTTGAAGAGATTATAAAGAAAAGAAAAACAAATCACAAAGAAAGGAAAGACAAATTAATATGGGGGGCATCAAAAGATGGTAAATACAATGTGAAAAAGGTTATGATAGGATCATTAACTCTAAAAAATGGAAGGAAATTGAGATACCACTAAATTTATGTTGGGATAAGGTATGCCTTCCTAAAGTAGGTATCTTCTTATGGGCAACCCTTCAGAAAAGAATTCTAACAATGGATGTTTTTACAAAGATAGGGTTTGAAGAACCATACAGGTGCCCCTTATGTAGACAAGCATTAGAATTAGTAGAACATCTTCTATATAATTATAATTTTCCATACACCAAAGAATGTTGGTCTTAGTTAAGTCAAAAATTGAAGTGGCAATCAACATTTCCAAACACACTTATGGAGCACCTTAAAAGATGGCCTAAACATGGAAATCATAGAGTTTATAATAACCTTTGACTCATACCCCCTCCAATATTGTTGTGGGAAATTTGGAAAGAAAGAAATAGAAGAATATTCTGCAATTCATCTAGGGAGATCCCTTCCCTAACCAATAAAATAGAGGCAAGCATCATAGAAGTAGAAAATAATAACTTAAGAAATTCTCACAGAGAAGAAGGAACATTCACATATTGGGATGCAGAGATGTGGATTAATTGGACAAACCTTATTAATCCACCATTATTTTATCCCAAAGAAAATAAAGAGGCTAGAGCAATATGCAAACGGGCTCCACCTCCCTCAGGTTAGGTATAGTTGAATTTCAATGGCACTTCAAGAGGAAACCCAAAAAAAGATGGATTAGGATGCATCCTACACACAAATAAAGGTTTATGCCTTGCAAAATGAACAAAACCTTTAGGGAATATTTCAAATAACCAAGCAGAAATGGAAGCCCTAATTAAAGGACTATGCATCTACAAGGAATTGAGGATTTTTAAAATAATTATAGAAGGAGACTCTCAAATTATCCTAAATGCTATTAGAAAGGAAAATACACCAAACTAGAGATTACAATCCAAATTAGAATATGTGTTAACGTCACTCAAGTCATTTGAGAAAATAATGATCAAACATGTTTTTTGGGAAGACAATAAAGAAGCTAATAAATTGGCCAATTCGGGAGCAGATGAGGAGAATGTATTTATAATTAAAATCAATCAATAGATATCTAGACCTACGATAAACCTAAAACCTTATTAGACCTTCCATAACTAGACTAAAATGTTAGCATAGCAATGGATTCTCAATACTATTTAGCATAGGCTTCATAAATTTCTAAAACAACTTATCTTAGCATTATTACATCTATTATGTATTCAAGCAAAGGAATACATTAGACCATCTATTTTAGACTTAGTAGTCTTAAGGAATTTTCTTAGGGAGCACTTATAAACATAATTTCCTTTACTAACAAGAGATGGATCTTTAAAACCTAGCTTATAATCTGATCATAAAGGATAGCAACCTCAGTATGTAAGGAAATTAAGACACAAATAGATTGTTTTATTGAATAGATAGTGTTTTTATCTATTCCAACATTTCAAACTTGCCTCGGTAAATTTAATCTCCCAAATAAAATCTGAAATCTACATATAGAGGAATGACTACAACCAAATTCATCATCCTCAATTGAAACATTATATAAAATGGTTAGTCATAAATAGAACTTTTTTTAAAAGCATAGATAAACAACCTTGTTGGAATGATACAATATCCCATTAGGGAAACTTTGAACTTGTATCCTTAATGTTCAATAACATAATAACACCTTCCAAATATTGTAAATGGTCGATAAGTGGTAGTTCAAGAAGCCCATAAATTCTAGCTAGAAGATTATTTGCTCGCACTAGGTTGACTTATCTCAAGGAAGAAAATATAGGAGCTTGGGATAGTAACTTGACCCTAGATGCTAATATATTGGAACAATCTGACATGGGACATGATGACTAGATAACATATGTACCAATATTTATTGCTATTAGTAGTAGATTTTTACAGGCTTTCCATCTGTAAAGTAGCAAATTGTAACAATTTGAAGGAAAGAGTAATAAAATTAGTTTTATGATGTTGTATGTGTTAATTAATTATTAATAGAATTTAGTGAAGGTATTATGTTGAAAAATTAAGAGTAAATAAATAAAATAATAGGAAAAATAAAAGGTTATTAAAATAAAGATAACAAAGTATCTTATTAAGAAATTAAAATCATATATCTAAATGTCAGATTAAAACTAAGGAGGCACATAAAGAAAGTTGATGAGATAATCTAAACCAAAATTAAATATTAATACACCTAAGATCAAATCAATAAGTGATTGATACCACTTTCTTCGATTGTTTCTAATTTATTACACAATATGATGTTAGCTAACAAAGATCTTGGCAAGAATAAGTCGTTGTTTGCTGTCATTATCACAGGAAGTGAACATCAATAGGGTAAAACGAAAGACTCTTGCCAAGCATAGAAGAAGCAAATGATGGAAAAAAATAGGTCATCAATCGAATTATGAAGTATGTTAAGGAATATCCATTAGAAGAAAAATATTTAATTATCTAAATTCATCTAATAGGGTATTGTAAACTAGGGTATGCCACTTTTATTCTATGTAATAATAAAGGACTTTTGTCCCAGACAAGACTAGAGGTTTTCTTCTCTAATCTTTCCTACTAGTGCCCATTTGAACGAAGACCGTGTAATCTTTTATATTTATTAGTATATAATTAAAAGGGCTTTGACCTTTTACTGATTATATGTGTGTGTGTGTGTGTGTGTATGTGTGTATCTTTTATTTTTTATTATTATATTATTTCATATATATTATATATATGCACATATATATTATTATGTATATCTTTAATATATTTTTATTATATTATTCATATATATTTGTTGTTTTTCCTCTTTTTTGAGTTGTTTATTGTGTACTCCTATCCTATATAATTTATTTATGTTAGTTTTTATTTGTTAGACTATTTATTAGCTTTATTTATTTTTCTTTCTCTCTTAATTACAACTCATTTTGAGTGTGTAATTGAACTTATTCTAAGCTCTTATATTTATTTGAATCTCAATCTCTCTCATATTTATTGCCATTTAGTATTTGCCCCCTCCTTCTATTTCATTTTTTTTCATTACACACACACGCACGCACGCGTGCACACACATTTATTTATTTGTCTTGCTTTGTTGTTTTAGTATGGAGCACTTTCTCCTTTCTTGCTATGATTTTTTATATTGTTTTTGTATCCATATTTTTGTGTTCTCCCTTTTTTTGTTTATTATTTTCTTTCACGTCAGTGGCCCCCTTTTTCCCTTCTTCCAATTTCTCACTTATCTCACCCTATTCTTGACAGGTTTGTAACTTCATCCATTTCTCCTTGCTCTTTCTTGCTTCATTCTGATGATGGATCAAAGAGAGTGATTCAAAACATTGATGCAAAAATTTAAACACAATCAAACCCAAAAATTCTTACGATAATACAACATAACTTTGTTGTTCATTCTTTGATTTTTGGTGTTCCTTCGTTTTTTTGTGGTGTTTTCTCATTGATATCATTTCTTATTTTATGAGTGGCATAATGTCTCATTGTTATGCTTTGTCATGCTTTATCTTGTAATTTATTGATGTAAAGGGTTCAAGTCCTTTTAAAACCTATTTTTGCATCAATAAAAAACTTGAACTTTTTGTTCAATATAAATATAAATATACAAAATAAAAAAATATAGAACAAAAAAATACATAAATTATTAACATGGAGTGAGCCTATGGTGTGTTTTTGGTAAGATTGGATTTTATTGTTGGGGATCTCATTTTCTATGAGGTCGTTGTTGTTGAAAATGACCTTGCAAACATTTTTAAAAATCTATGAAAAGGAAACTTGTTTCTTAATGTTGGACACATGATCTTGTTTAGCACGAAATGAGATCTCGTTCCATAAATTTTGGCTTGGGTCACCATTCCAAAATTTGGCATGGAATCCCAAAGCATAATGAGATCCCATTTCTTTTTCTTGTTTTTCAATTAAGTTTAAAACTTCCACCTAAAGTGAAGCATTTACCTAAAGTCCTACTTGCAAATTTTAAGCTTACACAAAGGAATGATCTACCTAGAAATTGCTCCCTATCACTAGTTCACCTTGATGCCTAAAACCTAATGGTGTCGATAAACACCTTTGAGTATTATCTAGGCTAGGATTATTTGTCTTCAACCAAACCCTAATTATTGATATAGTTATTTGAGAATAATTGTTGACAAAAAAAGAAAACATGTAATGATGACTACAATGCTTTAATGTAAGTTAATAAAGTAATATTGATGCTTAAATAATAATTGATATGATGCCCAAATTGATGATGGAATGTTCTCTTAGATTCTAGATGATATTTAGATAGATGGAAATAAGATTGAATTTTGTTCTTAGAAACAACGCATTTGCACAAAATGAATTTCATGCTTAAACTAACACAACCACTCAAGTTGAAGAAGTTAGCTTAACCCCAAATTTTGAATTTAGATTTGCAAATTAGCACAAAATGATACCAGATAATTTAATGTCCACATGTTTTACTTAATATAATGAACAGGTAAAAATGTGAATCAAAACTAAACCATAAGATATGTCCAATCAAAATAAATTAAAAACTAAATAACTATAAGTCGGACAGTTTTGTCTTTTACAATATCATATCCGAATACAAATGTCCAAAACGAAATGAGGATAATTGAGTAGGTGCATTGCTTTATTTTCTAGTATCCCTAGACTAAAGGTGTCCATAGTAGGGCTGAAACCTTAGCTCTAGGCCTGCTCCCAGCCCACCCAAACACAAGATCTGGCCACCATATTAAAAAAAATTGAGAGGGAAAACTGCAGGTATTTTGTCTACAGATGATGATGAGACAGCTACTGGATCAGATAGGTGCGTTGAAAAAGTATCTTATGAAGTGCCTCCTCAGAAGGAAAATGCTTCGAGAAGGCATGGGACCCTTGTGGGATTATTCGTCAGGCTTGTCTTTATGTGAAGGAAATACCTGTGTTCTTTGACCATACAATGGAGGAGCAGGTATGATTTTGTCAAGGAAGAAAGAGAGAGGAGAACCACTTTATTCTGTAGAACAGGAGAAAGTAGGTCACCCGTATGGGCCCCTTCCAAGGTTAAAACCAGAATCATTGCCTTGATGAAAGACAGCTGTGTTAAATCTTGTCCGCCACCATTAATCAAATCATCTAGGGCACAAATTGTCACATATGTGCCAAGTTACAGGGCCCAGATAAGACTCGTGCCGTGGAAATGCCGTGGCAGATCCAAATAAACAATAAATAGCATGAAGTACATGTGCACCATTGTTGAATGCTTTCCCCCAATCGAACTCTTCATTCCCTCCCCCGCTGCAGGGAATATTGTATTGTCTTAGCATTTAGCAAACCCCAAATCTTCCCTTCTTGTCTCTTTGTGTTTGTAAGGAGCCAGATGTTTTGTTTAAAACCATGTCAAATACATTAGAATAGTTCTTTGGGTTTATGTAACAGCAATGGGGAATTCCATAGCCAGATTGTTTGAGCATGTATTTTCCTGTGGACCGAAGGAAGTTCGGATCCTGATGCTAGGTCTCGATGGCGCAGGTTGGTATAAAATAACCCCTCTTCTTTTGTTTTTCTTTGAAGTATTGATGGATTTTGTGCTGCCATTTTTGTGACTTTAGTATTGGGTATGTGAATTGTATTCTGTTTAACAGGGAAGACCACAATTTTGTACAAATTCAAACTTGGCGAGTATGTGAGAACCGTTCCAACAATTGGGTTTAACATAGAGACGGTGAGGTTTAAGAACCTGAGTTTCACAGTGTGGGATGTGGGTGGCCAGGATAAAATCCGCCATCTCTGGAGACAGTATATGGTCAATGCACAGGTAATATAGCTCCGCCTTCTTTACAATGGCTTCAGGATTTATGGAGGGTTTGTTTTGGTATGCATCCCACAAGAAGTAAGAATAATGAATGCTTGTAGAATTTTACATATGCTCTGATGAAATGCAAGAAATGTAATGCTGACGTTGTCTCTATTTTGTAACTTGAGGAGGAAATTAATGAATGAATCAGTTCTAATGAAGCCCACAAGATCATCGAGATCATCAGTTTATGAAATCAAGAGTAATATAAACATTAGCAGATTTCCACAATTCATTTGACAGGAATTTTTTGTTTTTTTGACGAGTTTTTGTGTTTCTGGAATCGGTTGTATAGCTTTTTATCATCAACATTTCAGATCACACTCTGTCTCTGTTGCATCCTGCAGAGGCTTTAACATAATGTAATATATTATTTCCGGTAGTTTGTTTGTAGTTACGCTTCTTCCCTTGGCTTACCCAGAAGAAGAAAAATAGCTAATGCTCTGATATATGTTCCATCCTCCTTAGAGCTCAACTACTTGTCTGCGTTTTTGGTTAATTCTGGGATGTCTGCATGAATATCTCTTGTTGTTGTTATGTTCATTCCCGCTAACAATTCCTTCCATAGAGCAACATTAACTTAAATAACATTATTGCTGCTTAAAGGACATGTAGTTACTCAATTCAGGCTATATTCTTCCCATCTATCAGTTGAAACAGGATATGAACATGTAGATGCACACATATAGATTAAGAAGAATCTTAGGAGATGCGCACACATAGATTAAGAAGAATCTATGCTTGTGTAGGATGAAAGACATGCATTTGATCCATCAACGCCCCATATATAAGCAAATTAGGCAGAATTACCCAACAATGCATGAAAATTTGAACATTGTTCACAAAAATGTGGGCAGTAACGTTCAGTATGCTTTACAACATTGCAAAATTTGAAGGGTGTAATTGTTTCCTGTAGTTCTATTCAATCCACCTCACAGATCCTACTGGGTCTTGGTTAGACCTAAGAATCTCAACCTGATTTTCCGTTTCAATGCTCATCCCTCATATTGCTTTCTTCAACTTCAATTTGGAGGCTCGAACAAGATTTGTCATTCCTAATCAAAATGTTTTTTCTTCCTCCAGTCAATTAACCTAATTTTTTATGGAGGTTCTTTATGAAATCATTGTAGCTATCTGATACGGGAGCACGGGCCTTATGACTGAACCTTTTCGGCTAAGAGCCAAGGACTAAGGGGTATCCATTCCACCAAATTCGGGGTATCCATTCCACCAAATTCATCCAGGAATGATCCTGGCCTCACCTCTTGGTCTCATCCCTTTTCAATGTTGGAGCCATACAGTCAGTGAGATTTGATCCCTAGTAGACTCTTTAAGAACCTTTCAACTTCACCAATAGACCAAGGGCCAATGACAATTTGACCTAATTTGAGTACATGGGGATTGCATAAATCTCAAATTTCTTGCTAAATGGGGAAAAAAAAATGGATATACTCAATAGATGGTGTATTGCAGAGTTCCTCTGTGTTGAGTCGGAGTAGTTGTAAGACTGAAGCTTTTTGAAATGGGTCTTGGCATTATGTTACAGGGGCTCATATTCGTACTGGATAGTTGTGACAAGGAGAGAATAAAGGCAGCAAAACAGGAGCTAGATAAACTAATGAGTGATCCAGAGCTAGCAGATGTGAAGCTGTTGGTGCTGGCCAACAAACATGACCTTTCAGCTGCAATTCCGGTAAGTGAGGCCACACAGATGGTGGGTCTCAATGATCTCAAGCAAAGAAAGTGGCACATCCAAAAATGCAGTGGCAAGACAGGAGAGGGTCTCAGAGATGGCTTGGACTGGCTCGCTAATGCCATAAAGTGAGTTTTAATTTATACAGTAAAACTGTACCTTTCTGCTTTTTTGTTTTGTTTTGATGATAAATGTTGTTTGGTTTTGTGTTGTGTAATGCAGAGAACCAAACATCCTGCAAAGGGTAGGAAGCCTAAGACTGCCTCGTTCTTTGTCACACTCTTCTTCTCACAGATCTTAACCAACTTCAACAAAAGAAAGATATTTGCTCTGTACATTATCGAATATGCTTGATTTCAGATTTTACAGAGGCCAGTGCCAAACTCTGGAATGACTTTCAGTAATTTCAATTTGAAGACTTTTTCTTCTTTCATAAATGCATTTTTCAGAGGAGTTGATGAAACCGAAAAGCGTAAGAATGTCTCGGAAATGTGTTAAGGAAGCATTTATCGCATTCGTTACAAGTTTCATGTTTACCTTGTGTTCCCACCAAAATAGTGGAGGAAGACTAAGTTTTTTTCCTTCCTTATTTTGCAGCAGACTCGTCCTTTTTCTGTGATATCCGTTATTCATTCCGTCATGTTGAGCAGGTGTTTGAATAGATTTTGGGGAAGGAGCTAGAAAAAATTTCCTATTCAATTAATTATTTTTTTCATTAATATATTTTATCAGATTTTCTTATCCCTTGAACCTATTTTTCTTCTTTCATTCAATTGAATTCATCTTTTCAGAAGTCTATTTTTCCAACTACCTTCTTACCCATTTTTTTAGTTATATGATTTTTTTTCCATTTTCAGAAATCTATTTTTTTCAAGAACTTATTTTCCTATTTCACTCATTTTTTTTCGGTTTATCCGTTAATCATTATATTTTTTTCAACTATCTTTTCTTAAATAGATTATTAAATAATTTTTGGTGAAGGAATTTAAAAGTTTTTCATTCAATTAGATTCATTTTCTCAATCATTTCTTCACTAATATTGGTGGAAATTTTTGATAATTTTTTTAATCCATCCCTCTATTCAATTAAACCTCCTAAAATCAAAGCGGATTTGAGAAGGAGATAAAGTAAACAAAGCGGATTTGACGAGGAGATAAAGTGGACGACCTCTCAAAATACAATTTTTTTGCTAGTAAATGGCCTTAGCCTATATTGCTTTATTATTATTTTTTTAATAAAATTTTTACACCTCGTTCAATGTAGGCACAAGAACGGGTTAAGAAAACCCTCAATGACTTATTAAGTTGTGTAAAGTAAATTACAATTGTTCGTCGCCTTGGACTAGCAATATTAAAATACATTGATAAGTAGGAGGTAATTTCCACAGCAAGTCTAGTTAAAATATATCACAATTAAAATACATGTCCAGTTTATATAAAGTCATTTGTTTCACATTACATTGTCCTTGATAACATGTTATACATTTTTGTCTTGAGCTTTTTAATTGATTGTCTGACTTTCATGTCTTCCAATTGCTATGTAAATTCTTTGGGCATCTTGCATAAAAGATTCTTTCAAGCCAGCTTTGATCAAGATGTTAGTCATCATTGATAAAATATCATAGAAAGGGATTTAATTATATTAGTAAGTTGTTTTTACATGTCTATATAATATGATTCCCTCAAATAAACTTCAGTCAATACTGTAAAGTTTGTCCATGTAGATGAATGGATATATTTCAACCTCAATAACATATTTAGTTCTAGATTGTGTTACATATAGCTATTATAAATTATCTTATTAGAAAGTGTTGGGAGGGAGTGTAAACAAGTTCAAAGATAAATTAAATACTTACTTATAAGGCATGGTATACCTATTTAAATATATCATTTCTTTTGTATTACTTTCAAAATCCCTTGTAAAAATTTGATAATTTTTTTTTTTTACATCAATTGTTCATTATAAAATTAAAAGACCTAATAAGAAGAGTGCATTCTAAGTAAGGTTGGATATGAAACTCCACATAAAAATATGCTAATCAATAGTAGCAAAGATGATTGTCTCGACAATTTTAGGATATATATTTACTTGTAGTTGGATGAGATTTTAAATTATAGTTTTTGTGAGATATTATTGCCTTAGTCATATGGGGTTTATAGACTAAGTCACCTTCTACCTTTTCATTACTACCTACCTTATATAGATTATGTCTAATATTTCATATTTTATGATGGTTAATGAAATGTAACAAAGCATTTAGCAAGTAAACTATTAGATCTAGAAAGATAATTATATCCTAAATTCAAAACATCTTTCTAATTAAGTAGTAAGAAAGTACAGATCTGCCATCTTTTCAAAGGCCAATAAGAGAGAAGGAAGAAACTAGGAAAGTGTAGTGCCCACCCATAGTTTTTTTTTATTAAACTTTTTTATGCTTATTACATGGATGTGTTAGTTTCAAAGATATTATTTCATAACTTGGACTAGAGATATATCAACGATGATTACTTAGTTGACTATATTTCATGTGTTGTTTTAATGATTGTGGTTATTAGTGCATTAATGATGCTTAAATGATTCGTAGTTAATAAATGTGATTCCTTTCATAGCAATGTCAAATGATGCTTTAATGATGATTACTTCATATTTGTAACAATGCATTATTTTATCTGAGCATTTGATGTTTGACTTATAATTATTATGGTACCTACCCCATAGTTGCATGTGTATGGTACATGTGTCTATTTTATGCATGTGTATGGTACATGTGTCTATTTTATTTTTTTGTTTTTCGTGTTTGATGTGGTTAAGGGAGGGAGTCGTAGTCACCTGCTAGTTGGGATCTACATGATGTACCTCTCCTTGCCATTGCTTATTTAGTTTAGATATATTTATATACATGTACATGCTCGTCTTTTATGCAAAATCTAGGTATTGAGCATCGACTTCCTTGAATTGTCAGGATGAGTGTGCCCTATCACAATAACTCAATGGGAAGAATAGGGAGATAATGTTAGGTCCAATCTCAACCATAGCCTAAATATTTGTCTTGCAAGGACTCGTAACTAACTTCCACCTTTTTTTTAAAACCCGTGAGTTTCTCTTTATTTGTGTTGTTTGATTTTGAGCTTTGGTCTATTTTGGTAATGTTGCTTTAATGTGGATTTCGCTATGTGATTTATTTGGTAAATGATTTAATTATAATATTTTGGTTAATCATATAATATTGAGAATTATTAAATATTATTTGATTAAAAAGAAAATATTAAAATATGAGAATATTTAATTGATTAAAAATGTAATTAAATACGTGCTTTAATTTAAAAGTATTAATCTAAATTTAGAAGTCTAAATTTAGAAAATTGGTTAAAGAGAAATTGGAATATGATGATATTTAATTAATTATAAATTAATTAAATATGTACTTCAGTTTAAAAGATTTGATTTAAAAGTCTAATTTGAGAAGTTGGACAAAGATAATTAAAATATTACAGATTTAATATTGTTTTACTATAATTATTTATTTAATAATAATTAAATTAGAGTTGCATTTAAACAATGAGCTTTAATTATTATTATTAATTTAAATAATAAACTATGCTTCAATTAATGCTTGTACTAATTAATAAATTGGAGAAAAATAAAATATAAAAGAATAAAATTTAAAAATAAAGTTATAGTTCTAATTGTGGCATAGTTATATTTATTTTATTTAATGATAATTATTTAAGAGTTTTATTTTAATAATAAACTCTAAATAATATTATTAAAAATGATTTGAAAATTAATTAAAGAGAGAAAGCTAATTATTTAAATTAAGATATTTTGTAATTAAATATTTAAAAGTGTTGTGCATGAAAATGTAAAAGGCAATAAACAGTAATTGATTAGTGAGTTCCCTCTTGTGATTGCACAATTAGAACCTCAATTTAGGGAAGAACTCTTTATTAGAGATCTAGAACTTATTTTGCAATTACATAGGTTTTAGGGAGCAAAATTTAGAATTGGATTAAAATAATTGTTGAGAGTTTCAGAGGGTTTGGATTTGCATGCATTCATAGTTTGTCTCAGATTTTAGCTGTGATTTTGAGGTTTTAGAAGCGAAAATTTAGAATTGGATCAAAAGAATTGTTGAAACTTTCAGAGGATTCAGATTTGCATGCATTCACAAATTGTCTCAGATTTTAGCTGTGATTTTGAGGTAGGGTTTGAAAACCTGTTGTAGAATTTTAATGAAAGATTTGTCTACTTCGTGTCTTCCTGGGTGTTTGCATATTGCTTATTAATTTATTGTAGTGATTGTTGAATAATGAATTATGTTGTAGATCTTGAAAAGGAAAACATATTAATCAAAAAAACTTGACTGTGAAAAAATTGTAGAAAATTATTATGATTGTATTCTTTTAAACCCCTTTTTAATATAGGGAAAATTCGATTTCAAAAAATTGAAAGAAAATAATAAATTGAAAAGTTAGGTTTTCAACTTTAAATTTGTCATTAAGATCTTGTGATTACCATGAATTTTTTAAATATAGATAAATATTATTCTTATATTTAAAATAATTTAATTGCAAAACTTATTAGAAAAAGTAAAAAGATTAATTGAAATGAAAGCATGTTCTAACCAAACTTATACATGCATGCTAAAAATAGAAAGCTAAGTATAGTATGGTTACATGCATCTGAAAACAAATATGCTAAAAATATAGAGCTAAGTATAATAAGGTTACATGCATGTGAAAGAAAATATGCTAAAAATAGAAAACTAAGTATAATATGTTTTTTTAATTTGAGAGATCAAAGACATGCGAAAATACTAATTGCATGTTTATTTTTATTTTATAAAAATATAATTTAATTTTTAGATTTATTTATTTAAAAATAATAATAATTTATTAATTTATTAATTTCTAAATGAAATAAATAATATCCATTTAGTTATAAAGTGAATGTTAGTATTAGTGATTATTTAAGTTTAATTAAACTCTTAGTTACATATAAATGATTTTATAATTATTAATGCAAGAGGAAAGTTAATAAATAAATATTTAGAATTTTATTATATTTAAAAAAAAGTTGTGGTAGAGTTCACTTTGTAATCATTTAGTTAATATCTATTTGACTTTATGAGAGAAATTCTAAATAATTAAATTAAATTAATAATTTTATCTCTAGTTGCATTATGAATTAAAGGAAAAGTAAATATTAATATTGGACTTGAGTGAGTAGCCAAGTTGGTGTGAAGGCGAGTTGTGAGGCGTAGTGTTAGGCTAATGATCCCGGTGCTACGCATCAACTCCGGTTCGAGTCACACTAGGTTTACCACAAACCCTTTTAAGGGTGAGTGAGTAGCCGAGTTGGTGTGAAGGCGAGTCGTGAGGCGTAGTGTTAGGCTAATGATCCCGGTGCTACGCATCAACTCCGGTTCGAGTCACACTAGGTTTACCACAAACCCTTTTAAGGGTGAGTGAGTAGCCGAGTTGGTGTGAAGGCGAGTCGTGAGGCGTAGTGTTAGGCTAATGATCCCAGTGCTACGCATCAACTCCGGTTCGAGTCACACTAGGTTTACCATAAACCCTTTAAAGGGTGAGTGAGTAGCCGAGTTGGTGTGAAGGCGAGTCGTGAGGCGTAGTGTTAGGCTAATGATCCCGGTGCTACGCATCAACTCCGGTTCGAGTCACACTAGGTTTACCACAAACCCTTTAAAGGGTGAGTGAGTAGCCGAGTTGGTGTGAAGGCGAGTCGTGAGGCATAGTGTGAGGCTAATGATCCCGGTGCTACGCATCAACTCCGGTTCGAGTCACACTAGGTTTACCACAAACCCTTTTAAGGGTGAGCGAGTAGCCGAGTTGGTGTGAAGGTGAGTCGTGAGGCGTAGTGTTAGGCTAATGATCCCGGTGCTACGCATCAACTCCGGTTCGAGTCACACTAGGTTTACCACAAACCCTTTTGGGATTTTCGGGATGGAGTCTCTGAGAAGTGTTGGCTGCCGGATGGGCTAGGGTTTTTCCCCTAGCCTGTTCTTGGTGTTTGATCTTTACTATTTTTCTGTTCTGTTTGGATTATTAGCTACTGGACATAATTTGCATCGGTGTTTTTGGAGATCTTCTGCAATCAATTTTGGATTGGGGGTTTTATTGTTTGCATGGCAGGGCCTGGGATTTCTTCTCCGTTGGTGAGAACAGATGGTTCTTCTCCAACTATGCATGCAATGCGATCTGAATCGTTTTTATTCAGGGGAGAGCTCCAAGCTGAAAAAAGTTAATGGTTGTCTTCCGCGTAGCCATGATCGCCCTGTTCTGGTTATTCCTCCAACGGCTGTAATGGAGGACATTGATTATTGGACCAAGCATGCTTTGATATGCAAATTTCTTGGAATCCGGATTTCCCTATCCGCTCTTGAGGCATGGATCTGCCGCTCTTGGCAGGTGGAAGGCGATATGGAGATTATGTTGGCAGGGAATAGTTATTTTTTGTTGTATTCTCTTGCATGTCTGATCGTGATTGTGTTTTTGAAGGAGGCCCTTATTTTTACAACAATGTGGGGTTATTTGTCAAACCTTGGCATTCAGGTTTTAATTCTGATGAGGATCTCCCTTCAACAGTGCCAGTTTGGGTTCGCTTGCCTCGTCTTCCCTTGGAATTTTGGCATGAAGACATCCTTCGACAAATTGCTGATTTGTTGGGGAAGCCAGCTGCGATCGCACATCAAACCCTCGATAAAAAGGTTATTTCTTTTGCTAGAATTTGTGTTGAAATTAATTTGAATAACCCATTACCAGATTCTTTGGAAATTTGTCTGGGGGATTCTTCTTGGGTGCAGCAGTTAGATTATGAATCCCTCCCTTTCCGTTGCCAGATTTGTCATGAGTATGGTCATTTACTACGGCAGTGCCCCCCTAACTCGAGTTTCAAAGGAGTGGATCGATCTACAGCTGGAAATGCTGGTGGTTTGGCAAATACTACAAGGAAAGGACAATCTCAAATGGTTAATACTACCAAGGGGATGAATCCACAAGATGCTACAGGTAAGGGTAAGGCTCCAATGCAGGATAAGGATGGATTTACCCCTGTTCGTCCTCGAGCTAAGGGACGTGGTCAAAAGAGGCCTTTGAAAGAAAGATTATCTGATTCAGGTTTTAACCGTTTTGAGGTGTTGGATAGTATGGTTCTAGAGGAGGGTATTCCTCCTCCTATCTCTTCTGATCCAGCTTTCCCAGATGAGAGATCTGTTCCTAATGATACTTGTGGGGCATCTCAAGTTGTAGTATATCGGAATTGTGAGGTTCCTGTAGCTCCTGTGACAGCGGCTCTGGTGACTCCTGCAGTATTGGAAGATGATGATGTTGTTTTGGCTGACTTGGTTAAGGATGTGCTACCATCAGGTAAGGGCAAGGGATCTCCTCTCCCCTTGGGGTTGCTACCTCGACCCTTTAAGCGGGCTTCTTCTTCTCCCCCTCTAAGGAGTGGGCGCAAAACAGACCAAGAGAAGATTAAACTAACATGAGATATATTGATTGAGTCTGGTTCAGTGAAACCTTTGGATTCTCATTTTCCCAAATCTACCCAATGATGATTATTCTCTCATGGAATGTAAGGGGGTTGAATAGCATCCCTAGACAAAAGGCTATTCATAACTTGGTGGTTGATCATAGTCCTGATGTTTTTTGTATCCAAGAGACTAAGATCTCTATGGAGTCTATGGTCCAACATGCCTCTAGTATTTGGTCTCGTGGTCAATGCCAGTGTGTTGGGGCAACAGGCAGTGCTGGTGGTTTAGCTATATTTTGGGATCCTCAAAAAATTTCTCCTCTTGGCTGGATGTCTTCTCGCTCAGCTCTCTCTATGGTAGCTTCTGCTCTAGACTCAAGAGAGGTAATCATGGTTACTAATGTGTATGCACCTGTTGATCTTGTGGGAAAGGAGGAACTTTGGGAACATATTCAATATGTTAGAAATTGTCATCCTTATCATCCTTGGGTGTTAGCAGGGGACTTCAATTCAGTTTTAAGTCTGGAAGAGAAGCATGGTGGTTTGGCTAGATTGGGGCCTTCTTCTGCTCTTCTTCGGCAACACATATCTCTTTTGCATCTCTCTGATGTTAAGCCTTCTAATGGCCTCTATACCTGGAATAATCGCAGGACTGGTGTTGCTGCTATCTCAGAACGCCTGGATAGATTTCTTGTTTCTTGCTTCTGGCTTAATGGCACCCTTACTATCTCTTTAGAAATCCTTGATTGGAGGGGTTCAGATCATTGGCCAATCAAATTTTCCACTATAGGGGCTTATGTTCCGAAGCATCCTCCTTTTAAGTTCCAGTTGATGTGGCTTCGTGACTCTCTCTTCATGATTTTGTTTTTTGTTGGTGGAAAGATGGTGCCCCTGCATATGGTACTGCAATGTTCTCATTTTCTAAAAGGCTTCAATATGTTAAAAGGCAGCTCAAGATATGGAATAGGGAATGCTTTGGGAATCTTCACTTTATGAAGAGGCTTGCTCAAGAAAATCTTGATGTCATCACAAGGGAGATTAGAGATCGAGGTTTCTCGGAGGATCTTGGCCAGGCTGAATCCCTTGCTTCTAGAGCTCTAGAAGAATGGGAACTTCGAGAGGAAATTTTTTGGAAGCAAAAGGCTCGAGTTGATTGGCTCTAGGAAGGTGATCGAAACACTGCCATTTTCCATAAAACAGTGCAATCTCACCGGAATCAGAGCACTATCTCTTCTTTGGTTAATTCTCAAGGTATCCAACTGAATTCCTTGACAGCTTTGTTCCAGGAGGCTATTTCGTACTTCTCTACCCTCTTCTCTGAGGACTCTCCTCCTGCTGATAATGAAGAAAATATTATTTTGTCCTGTATTCCTTCCCTTATCACTCAGGAAATGAATGATTATCTCATGCGTCCTATCTCTTTGGAAGAGCTGGAGGCGGTGGTCTTTGGCATGCCTAAGGGGAAGGCCCCTGGTCCTGATGGTTTTCCAGTTGAATTCTTTCAGGAATTTTGGGACATCATTAATCATGATTTGTTGGAGGTGGTTAAAGAATCCTATGCTAGCAAGCAGATGCTTCGAGCTTTGAACTCTACATTCTTGACTCTTATTCCTAAGAGAGAGGGTGCTAATCAATTGGATTTTTTTAGACCAATTGCCTTATGTAATGTGGTCTACAAAGTTATTACTAAGCTGATTGCTGAGAGACTGAAAAGGTGGCTTCCCATTATTATCTCAGAAGAACAAGGTGGTTTTGTTGCTGGAAGACAAATTTTGGATGGGGTGGTTATTGCTACTGAGGCTATTCACTCTATGGCTACTTCAAGGGAGAGAGTCATGTTTGTTAAGCTGGATATGGCTAAGGCCTACGATAGAGTTAAATGGAGCTTCCTAAGGAGTATTCTTCTTTCTTTTGGATTTAGCTCTGACTGGGTGAGTTGGATTATGAGTTGCGTTACTTCTGCCTCTTTTTCTATTCTTATTAATGGTCGACCTTCACAACTATTTGGTGCTTCTAGAGGCCTCCGCCAGGGTGACCCTCTCTCCCCATATCTATTCATCATCATGGCTGAAGGCTTGGGCAGATTCATTAAGCATCAGGTGTCCCAGAATTCTATTCAAGGCTGGCAGTGGGGTAATGGCTTACCTTCTCTTTCCCATCTTCAATTTGTTGATGATTCTGCTCTTGCTGATCTTGCTAGGATCAAGGAAGCTGAAGCCTTTCGACATGATTTGGACGTTTATTTGGCAGCTTCAGGCCAAAAAGTTAATGAGCACAAATCTTTCATTTACTTTTTTAACACTCCTGATTCTATTCAGCACAAGATTGTTGGTATCCTACGGTTTCAGATAGGTTCACTTCCTTTGACTTATCTTGGCATTCTTGCTGTTTCCAGGTAGCCACATCTCTTTTGGCAAAATTTGATTACCAAGCTTCAGGATAAGGTAAATCATTGGACTCATAGATGGCTTTCTACTGCTGCCCGGGTTACTCTTCTTCAAGCTGTTATCCAAGCTCTTCCTACTTATAGAAGCATGGTTCATGTTGCACCTATTTACTTTCTCAAGGAGTTTGATGCTCTTTCTCGACAATTCCTTTGGAGTGGTAATTTGCGTAGTACTAAATGGAGCTTGGTTAATTGGGCAACTGTTTGTAGGCCTAAAAAGGAGGGTGGTCTTGGTCTTCGTTCTGCTCTATTGAGTAGACAAGCTTTGGCTGCTAAACTTTATTGGCGATGGTGCTCTGGACAGCATCAACTTTGGGCTCGTATTATCACTCATAAATATTTTCATGGTGCTGATCCTTGCTCTGTTTTTGCACTTCCTCTTGAAGGTCATGGCTCAATGGTTTGGCATACTTTGAAGACAGGTGCGATGTTGGTGAAGAGGGGTCTATTCTGGATATGTAAAGGAGGTTCTCAGGCTTTGTTTTGGTTTGATGCTTGGGATGGATTCCCTTCCATTTTATCCATATACCCTCATCTTCAGCCTCTTTGTGACTCTTTTTTGGCCGCTGGATGGGATAAAGTGGCTCATCACAAGACTCCTTATCAATTGGGACCTGTTGTTGGTTATAGATGGAAGCATTCCTCTGATTGGCCTCCTGGAGGTACAGACATGGATCGTCAGGAGCTTTCTCAAATTCTGGCCTCTAGAGAGTGTTCCTCTTTGCTTGGTCCAGATGTATTGGCTTGGGGCGGTACCTTGTCTGGTAAATATCATGTCTCTGCTGGGTATCAGGAGATAACTAGACAATTATTTGGGGATGCTGAGGTCCCTTGGTGGAAGCAAGTCTGGAATAAAGTTTCTTGGTCCAAGTGCAATTTTTTCATGTGGCTAGTGGCTCACAACTGTTGTCTTACCTGGGATAATCTTTGTAAACGTGGATTTCAGGGCCCCTCTTATTGTGTTTTGTGTGGTAATGGAGAGGAGTCTGTCTCCCATCTGTTCTTCCATTGCTCCTATTCTACTTAGATATGGCACCTTTGGTGGAGTGCTTGGGGTTGCTCTTTTCGGCATGCTTCCTCTTTGCCTAAGTTCTGGGTTCGCTTGGGTAGTGCTCCCTCCAAGTCTTCTTCTCTCCATGCTGCTTGGATTGCTGGCCCATCTTTCATGCTTTGGCATATCTGGTTGGAGAGGAATCGTCGCATATTCCAAGATGTTCGGCTTGGTGTTTTGCATCTTTGGTGGAAAATATCACATTCTCTCCAGGAAACTATTCTTGTGAAGTGTGAGCTTGATGGGGGTATGGATCCGGTTGATCTTGCTATTTTTAATCGCCTCAATTTTCATCTGCAGGATGGGGTTGCAGCTCATAGGTTTCCTTCTATGTCCAGGTAGCTTCACCATCAGAGGAAGGGTCGGGTTAACCGGGATGGGCACTGGACTCCTCCTCCCTATGGAGTTCTGAAAATTAACACTAATGGTTCTTCTCGTGGGAATCCTGGTCCGGTTGGTATTAGCGGAGTGGCTTGTTGTAGTTCTGGGAATGTTAAATTTTTCTTCTCAATTCATAAGGGTGATTATACTAACAATCTCATGGAAGCTCAGGCTATTTTATATGCTGTGGAACAGTGTTGCTTGTGGGGATGGAGTAAGATTATTTGTGAGTCTGATTCCCAGGTGGTGGTGAACATGCTTTCTTCGCAAGAGCTTGAGGATGTTAGTTGGTAGCTGGCCACTGTTGTTAAGCAGATTCTTTTCTTCTCTTCCTCTTTTCAGTTCATTAGGTTCAAGTATATTCCGCGAGAATGGAATAGACTTGCTGATTGTTTAGCCAAATGGGCTTCTAGTCATGATCCGGGTTGGAATATTAGGGATAGGGGGCAACTGTCCTTTGAGATGGTGCAAGAATTTGATGATCTTGTTGCTCAGGATCGAGCTCCTTGTTGAGATCTCCTTGTTGTATTCCTTTCTGTCTTAATAAATTTTTACCCCTCTTTTTCCAAAAAAAAAATAGAAGTCAAATTAATACTTTAGAAATGAAATTGATATTAGTATGTAATCTAATAATATACATTTATGTTATTAATTAAATCATTTATGATTTAAGATTATTTAAATTAATAAAATGATAATATTACATGATATTTTATATGCACAAAAAGATTGGATATTTAAATACTTATTGTTTTAAATAAGTATATTAGCATAACAATTTATATTAACATGTATATTCTTACTTTATTTATAAACACATCCTTATGACTCAAACTAAACAAGCAAAATTGGTGGAATTAAATCATGTGGTTGAAAACTATGTGTTTTCTAATATTCTAGTTATAATCTTGTGATGTTTATTTTCTTGATAGTTTTTATTTGTGGTTTGCTTAGTTGGTCAAGTTGTTAGATTGTGATGATTGATTAGGGAGTACTGTACATACTCCATAATTCTTTGGTAGAGTAATTATTAATTATAACTCTAATCTGGTAAAAATACTTATGTAAAAAAGGCTTAGGGTTAGGGAATGTTTCGGGATTGTGATGCAAAAATTGATTCTTGTGGTAGTATTGAGCTGTAAGGGATTATAGATTGTAATCAGGTTGTAATCACTGGATAGTAATAATATCAAACTTGTTGTTTAGTGGACGTAGCTTAGGGATTGAGTGAACCACATTAAATCTTTGTGTCTTGTGTTCTTTTCTATGTGATCTATTATTTTCTGATATTGTTTATATTTGCATGTAATTGTTATTTCTATCTGTGGTTTAATCCTTACATAAGTTAGGATGTGCACTATAGGCATTTTTGAGATTTCTTTTATGATTATTTAACTGGATGTCATGATGAACTTTTTGATTTTAATTGAGATTTATATTTTATGATCTTTATGCTATTGAGCATTTATGAGAACTTGAGTTTTGAGAACCAATGTTATTTTTTGGGTTGCCTGTTAAGGAACCAAATTCGATCAATATTACTCTTGTGGTTTGTGATTTTTGGGAAGGTAGTCTTATCCCTTGAATCTATTTTTCTTCTTTCATTCAATTGAATTCATCTTTTCATAAATCTATTTTTCCAACTACCTTCTTATTCATTTTTTTTAGTTATATGATTTTTGTTTTCTATTTTCAGAAATCTATTTTTTTAAAGAACTTATTTTCCTATCTTTTCACTCATCTTTTTTTTAGTTTATCCATTAATCATTATATTTTTTTCAACTATCTTTTCTTAAATAGATTACTCAAAAAAATTTGGTGAAGGAATTTAAAAGTTTTTTATTCAGTTAGATTCATTTTCTCAATCATTTCTTCACTAATATTGGTGGAAATTTTTAATTATTTTTTTAATCCATCCCCTTATTCAATTAAATCTCCCAAAAACAAAGCGGATTTGACAAGGAGATAAAGTGGATGACCTTTCAAAATAAAATTTTTTTCGCTAGTAAATGGCCTTAGCCTATATTGCTTTATTATTATTATTTTAATAAAAAATTTACACCTCATTCAATGTAGGCACAAGAACGGGTTAAGAAAACCCTCAATGACTTATTAAGTCATGTAGACTAAATTACAATTGTCCGTCGCCTTGGACTAGCAATATTAAAATACATTGATAAGTAGGAGATCATTTCCACAATAAGTCCAGTTAAAATATATCACAATCAAAATACATGTCCAGTTTATATAAAGTCATTTGTGTTGACATGACATTGTCCTTGATAACATATTATACATTTTGGTCTTCAGCTTTTTAATGGATTGTTTGACTTTCATGTCTTCCCATTGCTATGTAAATTCTTTGGTTATCTTGCATAAAAGATTCTTTCAAGCCACCATTGATCAAGATGTTAGTCATCATTGATAAAATATCATAGAAAGGGATTTAATTATATCAGTAAGTTGTTTTTACATGTCTATACAATATGATTCCCTCAAATAAACTTTAGTCAATACTGTGAAGTTTGTCCATGTAGATGAATGAATATATTTCAACCTCAACAACATATTTAGTTCCAGACTATGTTACATATAGCTATTATAAATTATCTTATTAGAAAATGTTAGGAGGGAGTGTAAACAAGTTTAAAGATAAATTAGAATACTTACTTATAAGATAGAATATACCTATTTAAATACATCATTTCCTTTATATTACTTTCAAAATCCCTTGTAAAATTTTGATTAAAAAACATTTGTCAATTGTGTGTTATAAAATTAAAAGGCCTAATAAGAAGAGTGCATTCTAAGTAAGGTTGAATATGAAACTGCATGTAAAAATATGCTAATCAATAGTAGCAAAGATGATTGTCTTGACATTTTTAGGATATATATTTACCTATATTTGGATGAGATTTTAAACTATAGTTTCTGTGAGCTATTATTGCCTCAGTCATTTGAGGTTTATAGACTAAGTTGCCTTCTACCTTTTCATTACTACCTACCTTGTATAGATTATGTCCAATATTTCATATTTTATAATGGTTAATGAAATGTAACAAAGCATCTAGCAAGTAAACTATTAGATCTGGAAAGATAATTATATCCCAAATTCAAAACATCTTTCTAATTAAGTAGTAAGAACATACATATCTGCTATCTTTTCAAAGGCTAATAAGAGAGAATGAAGAGAGTAGGTAAGGACATACAACTAACACAAATAAAAAGAAAAGGACCTAGAAATAGTATCTCAATGCTATAATAGTGAAGCCTGATAATCTTTAATATTTGATCATGAAAGATAATGTAGGCTATACTATCTTAGTCGGAAAGATAAAAAATCATCCCAACTATAGGAAAAGCAACCATGATGGCATAACAAAGAGAGAAGGGTCCAAAATAAGAAGAAATGAGAGAGAAACTAACCAAAAGAGAAGACTAAGGATTTGTCTTGATAATATTGTATTCTCATAATCATTCATCTTTGCATGAGTGATTATCTAGGATACAACATTAGGAAGGAAAATCCTACAACAGTCAATGAACATATACAACCAAAGAGGAAACATCAAACCTAGAGAATAACATAAAGTCTCAATTTCCTACCAAGGAGATATAGTGCCCTTGAATGTGTTTTTTTTTCAATTACAAATTATCAAGGGTATGATGCCTCCTTAGCATGAAATCAAAGAACAAACCATCTACACTAAAAAGGAGCAAAAATAGAGAGTGGGGAAAGAGCATAGAGGAAAAGGAGAGGAGAGCAATTAAAGAAAGCAAGTTGAGTCAACAATAAATAGAACCAAATCGATGACTAGGTGGGCTAAAAAGGGAAAAGGAGATAGAAGAGAAAATCCTCCAAAGGAAGATGTCAAAACTTAAAAAGAAAAAATGCAATATGGAAATTTTAGTCAAGTTTGAAAAAATAGAAGGAAGATAAACCAAAGTAAAGAGGAAAAGGAAAAACACTACACGATAAAAAAAATTGGTATAATGAGGGAAGAGATGACTAATGAAAGAAAAATAGAGAGAATGGCCACAAGTAAACATTTATATTATTAGGGTAACTTGGAGGATAATTAATACATTGATACATGCCAAGTCATACTAAAAAATAGTCTAACCTATAATCTTAACATGGGAGAAAGAAAAAGGAATAAAACTAGATAGCAAAGGGTATGAGTTATTGCCATTTAACTTGAGTTTAGAGCATTAGAAACCATTCGCAGAAAGATAAATATTGAATGGAATCACATATTTTGAAAACATGTTTAATAATATTAGGTATGATTAAAAGATAATAATATCATTTTAAACAGTTAAAAATATTAAAATTACAGATCTATAATTATAAAGTTATGCTCAGTTTGTAGGTGAAGTATTAAAAGTTTAAGCAACATACTAGTGTTGGAATACTTTATAATTACTGGGGGGGGTGAATCAATTATCCAAGGTCCATATGTATAAATAAAACTTTTCACGGCTTAGTGAACCCATAAAACACTATTCATTATGCATGCATCCATAAGATTATGCAATCACTTAAAACTTGTAGGTTACTGTCAAATCAACTTGCAAAAATGTAAAGCGTGCAAAATAATAGATTCATCAACACACTTGACACAATGATTTACATGGAAACCCAATTTGGGAAAAACCAATAGTAACATGCTACTCTTTTCACTCTTCTAAAGTGATGCCTTATGAAAGGTCAACTTTGTTAAAGGTTACAATACACACTATTAAATGTGACCCTGTTAAAGGATTTCAATCACTCTATTAGAAGTGAGCCTTGTTAGAGGACTTTAGACCATTCACTTGGAATGTCACCTGGTTAAAGGATTTACAAATGACTACTAGGTCAACGTTAATCCAAAGGATTTATCCTAGATTGATACAATTGTTAGAGAGTAACAGTAAGGCTTTGATCTTATACAACTTACAACTTCATTTGCAGATTATAGATCATTGTTTAGTCCTCCATTCTGCTTGGCTTTCAGACATTGTAACTCTGAGATCTTGTTCACTCTTCAAGTATTCATCTCCTTAAGCCTTCTTGCTTAACATGCCATTGCAGACTCTTCTCTTAGGTCACTCGATGAAGAAAAACCCTTGACTCCTTGTCTTTCTTAGGTTCTCACACATGAAAACCCTTGCTTCTGACCAACCATTCCTATAAATAGGAAATTAAGATCTTTTACCACTCATTCTCCATCATCCAATTTAGGCTTAGGATGGATTAGGTAGGATACAATGTATCTACCCTACATTCCATATCTCTTCTAAAGACTTCTCCTAGAATCCTCATTGAATTTGCTTTAAAATGGTTTACCTTGAATTTTGTGCCACTAGCTCATCAACCTTATCTTCCACCTAGTTCACATAATCTAAGAAAACAATCTTGTTGGCTCAGATTCATTGAATTCACAATCTTTTAAACAATGTAGTAGCTTGGCATTATCTAACTTTTGATGCTCAACACATATTGTATTGCTTGACATCTACTGTGAAATTACTCAACATGAACTAATGTTTATTGGTGCTCGACATCAACTAAACTTTACTCAGCATCCACTATTCTACTCGGCATACACTAGAATAAGCATTTACTCGGATCCAAAAAATTTGTTGCTTGGTTTGCACTGACTTTGCTCGGCACCTACTATCCACCTGGTCAAGCTTGGCAGACAAACTTTGTATAACTTGTTCTTCTAAACTTTCTTAGTGTAACCAGCCTTTGTAACCTTAAGTAGATTACAAATACATCATGCCATCACTGTCTTAACTAATCCTTGTACTTCATTACATAATCATAAATCAACATTTCCTCTAGGTGCTATTGTTACATCTTTTGATCAAATCCTCTTCATCAATCAAAATAGTGATAGTACTTGAATCTTATAAGCAGTTGTCTTACCAAAAAATAGCAGGTTTGACATCAGTGACAAAACAATGATTGAAGTATATAATCTCTCCCTTTCAAAAATCTCCTTCTTTGAGTAGTTTCTTCAATCTATTCTCAACAATCTCCTTATTTGACATTGATGGAAAACCAAACTGATCAACTAAATCAACCAGATGGTAAACACCTTTGTTCAACCAAACTGACTAGGTTAAAGCAGTAAGACAATGCCAAAAAGAAAATAATTTCTTGTATTGAAATCTCTTCCTCTATCAGCAAAATCCATCTTCTGAATAGGTTACAAAACTCTTTCTTATAACTCCCTCTAAGTTTGCTTCTAGCATCTCTCACTTACTAGGTAGTTGTGCATTTTATTTTCTTCCTTTGATTAGTAAATCTCTCTTAGTAACTCTTGATCAACAATCACTCCTTCACTCTGATCAATGAATCTCTCCTGGCAATTATCTCTTGATATCTCTGTCTTGATCAATCAATCTCTCCCTCCTTGGCAACAATGTCAAAGACTTATCATCTTAATATGAAAAATATAGGCTTTTTAGTTTCTTCAGTTTCTCCCTCTATCACTTTGAAGTTTTAGCTCGTTGATTATTTTAGGCAGCTCCTAAAGTAAGATCCACTGCATCAATGTGTAACATATGAAATTCAACTTGTTTGATGTAGGGCATTCCTCTTGTTACTTAGATAGCCTTTGATAGGAATATCACCCCTAGTTTACCTCTTAGCTCATGAGTATCCTTAGGTAATGCTTTTGTGAAGATATCAACAATTTTCTCTTTTGTGTTAACATATTCCATCTTCACCTCTTTATCTTGAACTAACTCTCTCAAGTAATGATACTTGACTGAAATGTGCTTAGTCTTTGTGTGCATAATTGGATTATTTGATATATTTATAGCACTTTTATTATCACAATAAAGTATCACTGGTTCTATGATCTCTTCCTTCATTCCTTTGAGTAGCTATTTGATCCATACAATGTTTGTACAATTTACAATAACAACAACATATTCAACTTTAGTAGTAGATTGTGAAGTGCAGTTTTGTTTCTTGCTAGTCCATGTAACTAGTCTCTTAGCTAAGAAAAATGCTCCTCTACTGGTGCTCTTTCTGTCATCAATGTTTTTAGCCCAATTAACATCAGTGTAGGCTCTCAATTTAAATTTGTATTCTTCTTGTAGTATAGACCAAACTCTTTCGTTCCTTTCAAATATCTCATTATTCTCTTCATAGCCATTAAATGATTCTGCCTAGGATTAGCAGAGAACATTGCAACTATCCCTATAGACAATGCAATGTCAAGTCTGCTATGTACTATGTATTGCAATTTACCAATCATAAACCTGTACAATGTTTGATTCACCGTAGTTGAATCGTTATTCTTTGACAACTTGTGTCCTATCACCATAGGTGTACTTACTAGTTTGGAATCCTCCAATCCAAAAAAAATCAATATTTCCTTGACATATTTTGACTGAGTGATGTATATACCATATTTCATTTGATATACTTGCAAACCCACAAAGAACTTGATCTCTCCAAACATAGACATTTCAAACTCTTGCTTTCTCTAATTTGCAAAATCCTTACATAAAACATCTTGACCTCCAAATATGATATCATCAACAAAAAATTTAGATAAAAAAATACCTTTGTCTTTCTCTATCTTCATGTACATATTTTTGTTATCATCAATCCTTTCAAATCCAATCTTTACAAGATAGTTATGAAGTCTCTCATACCATGCTCTTGGTGCTTGTTTCAAACCATATAGAGCCTTGTGTAATATACATACCATGTTCTTATTTTTAATAACAACAAAACCTTCTAGTTGTTCTATGTAAACTTCTTCCTCTAATATGTCATTCGAAAATGCAAATTGAACATCCATTTGATAGACTTTGAAACCTTTGTATGCCGAATAAACAAGTAGAGTTCTTACTCCTTCCAACCTAGCAACATGAGTGAATGTTTCTCCATAGTCAATTCCTTCTTCTTGTGCAATATCCCTTGCAAACTAGTCTTTATTTTTTCCTTGTGACTTCAGCATTTTCATCTAACTTATTTCTGAATATCCACTTGCTGCCAATCACATTTTTATCTTCTGGTCTAGGAACTAGACTCCATGTTGTATTCTTCTCAATTTGTTCAATCTCTTCTTCCATGGCCTTACTCCAGTCAACATCTTCTAATGCATCTCTCACTAATTTGAGTTCCTTCATGCTCAACAAACATGTATCATTTCTTAATCTATTTCTTTTCATTAGTCTTGCATCTTTATCTCCAATGATTTGAGCTATAGGATGATGTCTTTTGACATATTTGGACAATCTTGGCTCAACTCTAGTTTCTTCATATTGTCTTCCAACTTCAGAATCACTATGTACATCTCTATTAGATAGTTCAACATCTCTGTCATGTGCTCCTACTTCATTCTGTAACTTGGCATTTGAATGTAGCTCAATTCTTGAATGCAACTTGACATTCATAATGTGTGGCTCAATAGTCACTAAAACTTGATGTTGATATGTAGCTTGATTTAAAACATCTTCTTCAGCAGACATACCTTCATAAAAGTATACAAATGATTTGTATTCTTCTGGTTCTTTCATAGGTTCAGCCTCATACACTTCAGTATATTCATCAAAATTTACATTTGCACTTTCCACAATTTTTTTAGTGTTAGTATTCAAACACTTATAAGCTTTACTTCTTGTGGAATATCCTAAGAATATACCTTCCTCACTTTTTGCATCAAGTTTACCATTCTTGACATCTTTAAGAATGTAACACTTACTTCCAAATACCTTAAAATATTTCACATTGGGTGAGTATCCATACCATAGTTCAAAAGGTGTTGAATGAGAACCTTTCTTGATTTGCACATAGTTCAAGGTATCTATAATTGTACTTATAGCTTCTCTCTAGTATTTCAAAGAAACATTCTTCTCCATCATGAGTGTTCTAGCACACTCCATTATGGATATGTTCCTTCTTTCAACAATCCCATTTTGTGGAGGTGTTCTAGGGGCAAATTTCTATCTTTTGATTCCTCTGTCATTACAAAAAATCTCAAACTCATTTGATGTGAATTCTCCTCCTCTGTCAGATCTCAAATATTTCAAACTTTTACCTGTTTCCTTTTCAACTCTTGCTAAGCACCACTTAAACATTTGGAAAGCATCAAATTTTTGTTTCAAAAACATAACTGCCATCATTCTAGAATAATCATCAACAAGTAGCATAATGTACTTATCCCCTTTGTAGCTTTGCACATCAATTGGTCCACACAAGTCAGTATGAATAATCTCTAGTATTCCTTTAGAGATATAAGTTTTACTCTTAAAACTTGACTTTGTCATTTTGCCTAGCTAACATTGTTTGCACATTACATTATTTGGCTTCTTTAACTTAGGAAAACCTCTAACTTTCTTCATGTTATTGATATTAGCCAAGTTATCAAAATTAACATGGCATAACCTCTTGTGCTATAGCCATACATCATCAAATTTTACAACAAGACAAGTAGCATCCTCTATATCAAGATAGAATAGATTACTTCTAGTTTGATCACCCTTTCGAATCAATTTTCCATCAGTTTCATATATCTTAGCAATCTTTTTTTTCAAACTCAACCTTGCATCCCAAATTATTCAGTGGTGACACACTCAAAAAATTATAGTTAAGTCCCTCAACATAGTAAGCATTGTCACATAAAATCTTATCTATGAGTTTGATAGAACCTTTTCTTTTTATCAAACATGGTGCATCATTACGAAATCTTACACTATTTCCATCATAACAATTCAGGGTAATGAACTTACTTTTGTCTCTAGTCATGTGATGTGAACATCAGTTGTCAATGATCCATCTATCATTCTTGTTCAGACAAGTCACAAGTGTAGTTACCTCATCTTCATTAGATTTGTCCTTCATTGCAACATACACTAGTTCATCATCATGTTCATCAAAATCATCCCTTGTTTCCTCTTCAGCAATGTAGCAAGATTTCTTGCCTTTTTCTTTGTAGTCCTTGTTGTCTTTATCTCTTCTTCTCTTATATTTGTCACCACCTTTGTAGGTCTTCTTTTCTGGACATCTAGCAGTAATATGACTAGCCTCATTGTAATTGAAGCAAATGATAGGTAACTTACCTTTGAACTTGCCTTTACCTTTTTGAAATCTTCTTGCTAGTAGTGCTTCAAGTTGTTCAACATCATCCCCATCTGCATCACTATCACTGGACACATACTTCTTTTTCTTCTTTTTCTTCTCTTCAATTTCCTTTAATGATACCTTAGCTTTGAAAGTACATTCAATACTCTTAGATCTCTAATTATCAAACTTTGATATCTCAAAAGCAATGAGCCTACCTACCAGACCTTCAAGTGATAGATCATTCCCTGGAATACATCTCATTTCTTGAATTGTAGAAACTCTAATAGCATATACATGAAATAGTGTCCTTAAAACCTTGCTTAGTACAGTATCATCATCTAATTTACTAATAGTTCCTCTTATTGCATTAACAACTTCTTATTTCCTAGAAACATATTGATCAATATTCTCACCTTCGTCCATTCTCATATTATTGAACTTACCTCTAAGACTCTCAACTTTGGCTCTTAGAAAATTTGCATCTCCTTCATAGATAGTGGTTAGGGCATCCCACATTTTATTTGCACTATCAAGACCCTTGATATCATCAAATTTAATATAGCTTAGGGCAGAGGCAATCTCAAGCATTGCCTAGTTGTGTTATTTCTTGTTTTTCATATCCTCAATAGTTGGGGCTCCAGAAAGATTAACATGCTTAGTGGTGATGGAATATTGTGCATGATCTCCAAGTCTTCTAAGGTGTAGCTTCATCAAAATTTATCATGCAACAAAGTTATCTCTGTTAAGCTTGGGTACATCTCTTTTTGACATCTTGATCTTTGTGCTTCTAGTGCCTTCAAACTAGTCCTCTTAAGTAGATGGCTCTAATACCAATTGTTGAAATAATTTAGAATAACTAAGAGGGGAGGGGGGTGAATCAATTATCTAAGGTCCATATGTATAAATAAAACCTTTCACAGCTTAGTGAACCCATAAAAAATTATTCATTATGCATGCATCCATAAGATTATGCAATCACTTAAAACTTGTAGGTTACTGTCAAATCAACTTGCAGAAATGTAAAGCATGAAACATAAAAGATTCATCAACACATTTGACATAATGATTTACATGGAAACCCAATTTGGGAAAAACCACCAGTAGCATACTACTTTTTTCACTCTTCTAAAGTGATGCCCTATGAAAGGCCAACCCTATTAAAGGTTACAATACACACTGTTAAATGTGACCCTATTAAAAGATTTCAATCAACCTATTAGAAGTGATCCTTGTTAGAGGACTTTAGACCATTCACTTGGAATGTCACCCGATTAAAGGATTTACAAATGATTTTCAGGTCAACTTTAATCCAAAGGATTTACCCTAGATTGATACAATTGTTAGAGAGTAACAATAAGGCTTTGATTTGATACAACTTACAACTTCATTTGTAGATTAGAAATCACTATTTAGTCCTCCATTCTGCTTGGCCTTCATACATTGTAGCTCTGATAGCTTGTTCACCCTTCAAGCATTCATCTCCTTAAGTCTTCTTTCTTAACATGCCGTTGCAGACTCTTCTCTTGGGCCACTTTATGAAGAAAAACCCTTGACTCCTTGTCTTCCTTAGGTTCTTGCACATGACAACCTTTGCTTCTGACCAGCCATTCCTATAAATAGGAAATTAAGATCTTTTTTCGCTCATTCTCCATCATCTAATTTAGGGTTAGGATGGATTAGGTAGGATATAATGTATCTAGCCCACATTCCATATCTCTTCTAGAGACTTCTCCTAGAATCCTCTTTGAATTTGCCTAAAAATGGTTTACCTTAAATTTTGTGCCAGCAGCTCATCAACCTTTTCTTCCACCTAGTTCACATAATCTAAGAAAACAAAATTTTTAGTCAGATTCATCGAATTCATGATCTTTTAAATAATGCATCAGCTCAACATTATTTAACTTTTGATGCTCGACACATACTGCATTGCTTGACATCCACTGTGAAATTACTTGACATGAACTAAAGTTTACTGGTGCTTGACATCAACTAAACTTTACTCAACATCCACTATTCTACTTGACATACACTAAAATAAGTATTTACTCAGCTGCAACTAATTTTTTTCTTGGCTTGCACTGACTTTTCTCGACACCTACTATCCACTCGATCAAGCTTGGTAGACAAACTTTGTATAACTTGTTCTTCTAAACTTTCCTAGTGTAACTAGGCTTTGTAACCTTAAGTAGATTACCAATACATCATGTCATAATGGTCTTAACTAATCCTTGTACTTCATTACATAATCATAGCTCAACATTTCCTCTAGGTGCTATTGTTACGTCTTTTGATCAAATCATCTTCATCAATCAAATAAGTAATAGTACTTGAATCTTATAAGCAATTGTCTTACCAACAAATAGAAGGTTTGACATCAATGAAAAAACAATGATTGAAGCATACAATCTCCCTCTTTCAACTAAAGATAGGTATGTCCAAAAGAAAAGAGCTAAGATGCCTATTGATGTGGCCAAAAACCAAAATACCTAGGGCTAATATAAGTCAATATATACAAGAAATGATTAAAGATATGTAAGCATAAAAAATGATGAAGATACAACATCCCTAGATGTAAGATTCATTCCTTTAACAATTTGATTAAAATAATGACACTGTCATCACCAAAGATGACAAGGGTAATGCCATTGTCATTGTGAATAGGAAAGACCATGTCTCCAAAATGCTTGACTTTCTCTCTGATCCTAGTAGCTACATGATCCTTTCTCACACCCCTTGCTCCATGATCCTAAAGAGAGTCAAAACTATGTTGTCCAAGTCTTCCTTTGATGAAGCAACAAAGGAAAAATTGCTGCCTTCTAAAGAAGTAACTCCTCACATCTATAGGGTCCCTAAGAGTCATAAAAGAGGGATTATGTTGACATTTATTATTGACACCATGGAGTTTCCCACTTGTTTCTTAGTCTCTCACCTTACCAAGATCATCTCTCCTTTGGTGGGCCATTCTGATTCATTCATCAAAGATTCCAACCATTTTTTCCAATTCATAAAGGATACCAAGTTGGAACATGAGGATATCTTGGTTAGGTCATTTCCCTCTTTACCAAGGTCCCTATTCTTGACCCTATTCTAATCGTGAAACGTGAGGTTGGTGATGAGATCATTGAGCTAGTTGAGTTATGTTTGCAGTCCACTTTCTTCTCCTTCCAAAATGTCTTCTATAAGTAGGTTGATGAGGTAGCTATGGGTTCTCCCCTCTCCTTGGTCATTGCCAACCTCTAAATGGAGTATTTTGAAGAGATGGTCCTATGCTCTTTCCCCCTTAAACATGGATGGTGGAAGCGATATGTTGATGACACTAATGTTTCTTGGGCACATGATCAAGAAAAACTTGAAGATTTTCATGCTCACATTAATAATGTGGCCACCAACATTTCCTTCACCAAGGAGCTTGATTCTAATCACCAATTACTTTTGCTTGATGTCCTTCTCATAAGGAAGCCTGATGGTACCCTTGGTCAACGAGTATCTCATAGGGCCACCCATACTAACTTATACCTCCACTCTTCCTCTCATCGTCACCCCAACCAAAAGGTGGGTATCCTCAAGGCCCTTTCCTTGAGAGCCCTTAGAATTTATGAAAAGAAAAATTTTAACCAAAAGCTTACCCATCTTCATCAAGTCTTTAGTTTAAATGGGTACTCTCACAAGAAAATATCCAAGGCTCTTAACCAAGAAAAGTCCTTCTTTCTATCCTTTTCTAGCACCAAACCTCCCATGAACCATCTCCCCTTAATTGACACCCTTCCTTTTGTTGATGGCATCTCCCAAATATTTCCAAAATCTTATCTAGAAAGGGCCTTCATATTTCTTTCAAACCCCTTTCAATGTTAAGAAATTGTGTACCCCCTCTCAAAGATTCTAAAGATTCATTACTTGATTATGGAGTCTATAATATTGTGTGCTCTTGTGGTGCAACTTATGTAGGTGAAAAAGGGCACCTATTCCATACCAAAATCCACTTGTATGGTGTTGAAATCAAGCATGATATGGCCCAAAAATCTGCCCTAGTGAAGCACTCCTCTTCTACCAAGCATCACATTTTTTTGGAGAGCATTGAAATCTTTTCAAAGGACATTTTATTCAAGTGGAAGCTTAAGGAGGCTAGTGAAATCAACTACCATCCCATTAACCTCAATCAGGATGATGGGTTGTCCATTAGCCTATCTTGGCAACCTCTGCTAAGTTTTCTTTGTAACTATCATCATCCTTGATGCTTCCTTTATAAAGCCCCCTTCCCACAATCCTCTTACCTTGGTTTTCTACCTCTATCGAATGTGTTCCTTTGTATCTCCTTTTTTTGTTTCTTCTAGTTCTTGTTCCCTCTCCTTCCCTCTCTCTTTATTTTTCCCCCTTTGTAGTCGCTCTTATCTTGGTGGCCCCCTTTAGTCATTTCTCTTAATGGTTCCTTTTGTGGTGTCTTCCTCCCTACCCACCTCCATCCCTTGGGATTTTTATGTTATTGTGTCAGTTTTGTAGTTTCTCTCTTTCTGGTGCCACATCCCCCCACTTCCTTGGGTTTAGTTCTCAAATAAATTTGACTTTTGTGTTGTGTTCCCAGTTCTTTTTCTCTTCTCCCATATTGGTCCTCTTCTCTCCCTCTCTTTCATCTTCTTTCCTTCACTTGTGGTACCATAGACTTTACATATGTGTGTGTGTGTGTGCGTGCATGCATGCGTGCATGTGTGCATGTGTGCGTGTGTGTGTGTACGTATGTATGTATATATGTATATATATCTATCTATGTATATATATATATGTATGTATGTGTGTGTGTGTGTGTGTGTGTGTGTGTGTGTGTGTATCAACTTATATGTTTGTTAGCTTACACATCTATTCATTTGCACATTGTTGATGTGAGTTTTGTTCCACTACAACATGCATAATCAAATACTTAATGTTTCAAGGAGAAACACCAAACACTTGATCCTTTCTTGATATAAGGTCATCTCTCATGCTATGCTTACAAAGTAGGATCATGAAATGACTTCAAGGTTCCTTCTTCATCATGGACTTCACACTATTTTATGATGTAATATGTTGGTTATCACAAAGGGACTTACACTATTAATCCAATGGATATTAACTCGTGCACTTCTAGATTTTTGGCTCTACAATGTGCAACGAAAATATAAGTTTTGAATTCCCAATTCTCCACTTCAACTTAAACTTCTAACCTCTACCTCTACTTCTACTTCTACTTTTAATTCAAGGAATCATAGATGATTTGTACTCTACTAGATGTAATCTTGCTAGCAACTCCACTCATCTAGTGCAAGATTCTAAGGAATACACAAAATATTTTCACATCAATGTCCTCTCTCCAATCCCATCATCTGGATGCAACCCAAATATTGAACATAAATCAAAGTTAAGTATTTTCATCATCTCACCAAGTAAGACACCCTTACAATCCATAAGAGGCTAGTGGCCCAAATTTGTTCGAGTCATGCAAGTGAACATCCACAATAAATTCCATTCAATTAAACTACTTCTAACAACATGAAACAAAATCCTAAATTAATTGAGGAAATATGGATCACCATGCACTAATACAAAATTGATCACAACAATTCACCATGCAAGGCATAATAATGACAAGTAGAGAAATTTGGTATTATATAGAAATAATTCTCCAAAAAGTTCCTCTTTACAAATGAGGGTAGCACTCCTTATATAGGGTGACCAAATACAACAAATAGCAGAGATCGATTTGAAATCAGGGCTCCATATTAATCCACATAAGCCCTAATTAGGGTTTCATAATCACCTACTACAAATATTAAATGCTCGCCCAAATAATTAAGTACAACTTCATGGGCTAGTTAGAAAATTATAATGTCCCCATGGGCTAGTGAAAAAATTAAAATTCATAACAATTTGATAAGGATGAATGACCTGTGGACTCATGAGAAGAGCTCCCATTGTATATAATTCTGCCTCATCACCTTGGGAAATGTGCTTCCTATCCTTATCTTCCTTTACATTCAATGAATTGAGACACCATCTCAACAATTCGTCTCCATATGACACTTGGCATGTTTTTATTGATTGAGGATAGGGCTGCCCCCTCAACTAACTTATCCTTTTGAACATGATAAATACCCTTACTTTCTTAGGAGAGACCATTTGTTACTTCTCCATTTGTGATGGTTCCCCCTCTCAATCACTTCATCTTCTTGAAATTTCTTTGTTCATTTTTCCTTGGAGCCTCTTCTTGTCCTAGTCTCCCTCTCCTTTATCAGTGCCAAAGATGGTTTGAAAGGGGGCCGACCTAGGGCATTTCATAATAATTTTTTAACAATTAAATTACTACCCTATCAGAGGGACAACCTAAGAATATTAAATAAATGCTAACAATTAAATTCATTCCCCATCAAAGGGCCAACCTAGGATATTTTGCATCCCTTCATTAATTAATTTTTTTGATTAATTAAAATCACTTGTAGATATAATTCATGCATCTGAATTTAATGCTCAATTTTTAGGCTAATTTTTGGGCCACACTCTATATATTAAGGGTTTGGCTCAATCAGTTCAAGCCTATCCCAAAATCTCAAGGCCACATGATGCATCAAGGGACTTATTTTCTAGAGTTTTGGGTTCACACTTGAGCCTGATTTGCCTTAGTTTCAACCCATACTTACATCTATCAAGCATTATTTATGTTTGACACTTGGATTTAGGGCCTAGTTGGGCCTATATGTTAGGAAATTTGAGAAAAATGAAACCACATGCTATGTACAAAAACCCATATTTTACTTCTCAATGCTTGATGCCGACCTAAAGGACATGACCCATTCAAATTTAGGTTTGATTTATGCAATTAATATTAGACCTGTGTTGGGATTGCAAAGTTCAAGATTACATACTAAAAAATAGAGGCATTTTTCTCTTAGGATTTCCCACATCAATGGCCAAATGAGCCACATGCCACATTATTTAGGCCTTTGAGTTTGAGAGTGCAACCCTTTAATCCTAGATAAAGGACCCAAAACTAGTGGATTTTAGCCTAGATCTATGTTGTTAAGGTCTGATAATTGATCTCAATGCAAATCACCATATATAAAGTTAGAATTTAGAGCCCAACACAATCATTTACTTATATAGGACATACTTCAAGTCTTCCTTTTTATCTTTAAAAAATGGCCAGCTCATTTTGCGAAAAATTGGATTGCAAATCCTAGATCTTGAGATGAGACAAAACCTTCTTAGCCAAGCTAAAGACAACTTTTACTTGTGTAGTGTTGAGTTGTCATTTTCCACGATGCTTAATGATGGAAATCCTTTCAAACTCCTCACTTGAAAAGCTAATCTGGGATCAACTCCAAGGTTTTGGGTGATCTTGCGACCTACTGGAATCCTCTCAGTACAAGATAAATGTGATTGTTCACAAGGAGACCTTTGCTAGTTTTGAACGATTTGGGATAAGATGTTGAATCTAATTGCTATCTCAAAAGAATAACCACACAAAAAGAAATATATTTGTCTATTTTTCTATTTTTTAATAAATGTAGTTTTAACTATGCAACTATATGAATTCCTAAATTAACCAAGTGTTTGCAAAAGAAAATAACAAAGATAGGGTAAAAAGAAGTGTAAGAAAATGACTTGAAAAGTAAATCCCTAATAGAAATAAGCCATGGAAACAACACGTCTATGAGTTAAGCCTTTGAAAAGATTAGTAGGTAACTAATGAAAATAGGAGCAGTGCTTCCTTAATTCCACTAATGTAATCGTCATTGGGAATTCAGTGACCATAAGGTTTTTCACTTTTCATCAGATCGCAAGGCCACAAAAAGTGCACTCATACGAGACAAAAAGTTATTCGAGAACAACAGGGTGATCTCTTCTCTAACTCAGTACATTAGTAGAATTTTTAAACCCATAGCAAACACCAAAATTAAAAAAGATCATTCATCAAAATAATGTAATAAAACTATTGGCTCCATTACATTCCATGAACATACATTCACAAAATATAACACACTCAGGAAAGAATAACTACACTCTGAATGAGAACACCAAAAGAATATATTATTGCATCAAAATAATGATGGTCTAGAATACATACTACATTCTTGAATTTATAAGAAATCATCTCCTCAATTTGTGTTGAGAGTGAGAGATATCTTTATGCAAACATATGCTTCTGAACTAATAAAACAAATTTATTTATGTACAAACTGACTCTCTAACTAGTGCTAAGTAAGACTCCATCTTTATTTATATCATTTAATAGATGTATGAGCCTTTACATGTCTTAAAACAAAGAAAGCATGAGAAAATAAGAAGAAGAATGCCATTAGATGATTTAGGAATCTCTAGAAGTGCCAAAAATAGAAGCTCAACCTTCACTAGATGTTTGTAGGACTTAAATTGCCATCAGAATGCATTTTCGATGCATGGAAAGCTCTACATTTGGAACTAGTAGTTAATTGTCAGTGCACCTCTGACTTCTTCAAAAAAAAATTCCAGCACACCTCGGAAGAAGCGCACCTAGTGCACCTCAAAAGCTAGGTCTGAAAAATGCAAAATTTTACCAAGTATCAAAACTGAAATTTCCCTTCATACCAAAGCTATGTTTGGGTATTTTCTTTTAAATTTCTCTATAATTTCTATGACTTGGGTTGCATCCAAAAAATCTAAAGCTTCATATTTTTCCTTTAATTTTTTCCTATAGTTTTCCACCTCTATGCAAGTCTCTGCAAAATCTCCCAATTTCACATCCAAACCTAGCAATGCCTCTTTGGTCTTAAATGCCTATTTGATATCCTTATCAATTGAAGCTTCTTCAAAATTATTCTAAAACTATTCAACAATTGCTTCTATAGTTATCATTTTATCCCTTAAATCATCCTAAAAAATGTCCAAGCAAGCATCACTGTAATGTCTCTCTGCCTCCAAAATTTTCTCTTGGATTTGATCCTTGAGCTTATGAATATCTATGTGCAATGTTTCCATTACTTTATTTCCATTCATAACATTCTCTATCCAATCATCAATCTTATCTAACTCATCTACTGTATATACATCCATCAACATCTGATACCTTTGACCCTTTATTGATTGTAATGCTTATAGGTCTTTACCCCAGGCATGTACTTCATCCATTAACCCAAAATTCTAGTTTAATATAGTAACTAGCTTATCTACATTATTCTGCATGTGGTGTAGCAATTTAAGATTTTCTTGAATGATCTGCACACCTTTCTCTTCAAAATGTTCCTACCATTGCTAACAAGCTTTCAAAAATGGATCCAATTGTGCAGTCTCCTTACCCCTTTTCTCAAGTGTCACGTTTAGAGTCTCTTTGGGATTTTCAAGATCCAACAAACCAACTACTTCATTAAAATATCCCCTTAGGATTTTATTCTACTTCTAAAGGTTTAACAATTTAGTCTCATCCTGTTCTAAGTGCCTAAACACTTCTTTGATTCTCGTAGTGACCATTAATTTGGCAGTATCCACAGTGGGTTTTCCAAGCACAGTGGGTTTACCAAGCACAACCTTCCTAATTTAATAATATTTTGGGGTCAAATCCTCAATATCTGCATGTAGAGGAGGGATAGCAACATGGGTGAACAAGTCCTAATTTTGATCACTCGTAACAAAGGCCAATGTTCATGCATCACCTATAGATGGCTCAAGTTTCTTGAGAGCTTCAATTAATTCTCCCATTCCCTCTTCCTTAGTATCATACAACTACATTTTTTTTTCTAATCATCACTTCTTTCCTCAACCATCTCAGAGTATCTACCATCAGAGATTTACCTTTAAAAGAAGAAGGAGTTTGTACTGCTAGGATTTTCCCCTATCACTCCTCTCCGGAGTCTTCTCCTTTTGTGAGAGATCCACATCAGGCATCTCTATGTCCATCAAGTCCATAGTCCTCACCTCTATATCTTGGGAAGTCTAATTATGTTCTTCATATATTTTCCCTTCCTCTAACACTTCATTGCTGGGTATTTTTTGTGGCTCTTCTTCTTGTCTAGCTTGCACCTATTCTTCATTACCCAGAGGGAGAGGGGTAGCCAATCCTTTATCCAAGCAAGATAAATCTTGACTTGATGATGGTGGACCACTTTTAGGTCCTTGTGACTAAGGTGGTAATTGACTCCAATCCTCTTGTGGAGGTTGATTTGTTGGTGTATCCCTTATCTTGTTTCCTACCATCTCAATGCCTACAAGCATGAAATCAAAATCTAACATCTGAAAGACATTAACCCCTTCATCCTCTTGCTCATCGATCCATTTTTGTAATTTTTGTTCCAAATTTGTAGCCTAAATAGGCTTTGTAGGAATGGATGGTGGAGTAATAGTAGAGCTTCTTCTTTGTTCTACCTTTGTAGCCCTATAAAGATGAGTCCTTTGACTCAAGGGAAGGTTATCTTCTTCATCTTCATCATCCCCTTCTTCCTCTTCTGGAATAACTTGTGGGATGAATGGAAAGGGAATAACCTTTCTAATCACCTTTTACCTCTTGGTCCTTCTAATTGAAGTTTTCATCTTTCTTTTCTTGGTGGTCGATGGGGATGCTTCTACCTCTTGTGTAGGTAGAGACACTTCTTGTGTTTCTATTTTAGCTCCTTGCCCTTGTTCTAGTGGTGGCACTAGTGGATTATCCTGAGTCTAGATAACTTCTACATTTTTGGCCCTTTGTACATTCTATGGTGCGTGTACGCTCTATACCCCTTGTTGTTATGGTGCTTGAGTTTCCACTTCTCTAGGCTCATCTTTTTGAGGGGAAGTTCTTTTCCTTTTTCCTTTACCCTTCTGCACCCTGAGGTATGCAACTTCTCTATCAAGTTGATGCACTATTACTAGCCTTACTAGAGATTGGGCTGTGAATGTGAGCACTATCACCATGACTCCTCTACCTTTCATTGGGTGGGTTGTAGCTTAGAAAACTACAATTTGTGGAATTAGATCTAGTTTAAATGGTTGCTTGATCCAATCCTTAATTAATTGGATGACATGCCTTGCTGTATGATTAATATCTTTTTTTTCTTCTGAATCAATCTTTGCACTCATGATAGGTCAATTAGATATCTTATCTTTATTGTACAAGGGATCTAGGACCTCTTTAGTGTATTTTTGTACTATCTTTAAAGGGACCTTTATTTTCAAGCCACTAACTACCAAATAAAGAGTCATCCTACAATAATCCCTTATTCAAATTTCATAGTCATCCATTACATTCATCCAATGATCCTCTATGGCATCTTCATGTTGGAATTGTTTCCCTACCAAGTACTGAATTCTACCAATGTTATCAAAATTTGGACGAGGAGAGTTATATTCCTCCAAGGGATACTAATCCCACTCAGACTCAAAAGTTAGAATATCCTATTTTCAGACAACACTAAACAGACCTATAGTAATGGGCAATACCCAAGTCTTCTTATGTTGCTTCCTTACTCTCTCACATGCAGACAAGAGTTATCATGCAATCTCCAACAATATGAGTATGTCACATAGATACCTAGGGAGCTTCTTTGATTGTCAATCATACATACTACCCTCAAATAGGTGAATGTCTTATATTGGATGCAGTAGGCATTGATTTTTGTAATCTTTGTCGCTACCTCATCTAACATCCTTTTTGCATAATCTCCCTCAATAAAATGGATGATTATGAAAATGAAGGCATCATTCACTATTTTGTACTCCTTACTATGCTCTGAAAGCTTTTTCCTTACCAACTAGGGGTATACCACATAAGGCCATGTGTTTTCATCTTTCAAGTTGCCCCTTTTGAACATTCTCAGATAATTTGTTTCTCTTGCAACTAATAGGTACACCAAATAAGATGTCATATAGAACTTTTTGTTTTTCTTGACCACCACAAGTTTCTCATCTAAATTCTCACTAAGAATTGAAGCCCAATCAATTGGCATCTTTGTTGTTTTGATGGTCTCAATGAAGTGTACCATCCATATGTTCAGATGTCTTGATGCTAGTAACCCCATAACTCTACTCAAGAGCACTATAAAATTTTTGATATCATCTTTCACATAGCTTCTTTCATCTCTAATTTTCCTACTTTTCATCCATGAGGAGTCTTATCGATGAGATATGAAGATTGGATGATTTCTTATGCTTTTTCTCTGTGCTCTCTATACCACTTTTCTACTTGATGATATGTCAATCTAATGTACTAGTTTGCTCTTGGAAGATGGAACACCTTCTCTATATTCTTAGGCTTCAAATCCAAGATGATCTCTCTAGTTATATTTTTCCCAACCCTTTCCTCTGAAACATAGTTCTCTACTAATGCCATGATAAACTTAGAAGACTGTATTGAAACTAGATGTGACATTGCATTTACTAGTCCCAATCTGATGAGTGCAAATACCATAGGAGGCCTTCCATTTAGCTTGTAACATATCACCATGAATGTGTTCCAATCAATATGGTCAAGCTTAGTGTCATTGATCTCAAAATATTCATCTTGGAAGAATGACTTTGCTAGAACACATTGGAATTTGAAAACTGCTGGTTTTAGAGCCATCTTTGCAGTGAGAGAGGATGAAGAAGAATCCATTGAATATGCACAAAACCAATATCCATTAGTCTGGAGGTAGAAAAAAATAATTAATCATAAACCCTAATTATGACAAAAATATGACCTAAAAACCCTAATTAGTAAAAACCATTAAATAACACTTAAAAACCTATTTTCTATCCCTAGAAGATAAGAAAAAGGCACACCTTCTACACCTCTGAGGTTTGCTAGGTGTGTCCTCCCCTATTGTAAGACAAAAAGAAAAGGGTGTGCACTTAGCGCACCTTATGGGGTGCCCTAAGTGCACACCATTTACTATCCTTGGGGATTTTTTGTCCTTAGTAAAGGTTTGCATGTTCACGCCTTAGATAGGTGCACACCTACACAACTTTATCTCGAGTGAGGGCCTTTTAGTTTAAGTTTTATTTGTATTTTATTTAGTTTTGGGTGCAAGTGATGGAGCAGAGTGGCTCACCTCAAAAGCTATGGAGGTGCAATAGTCAGGAGCTCAGAGGAGAAAATGAAGTGAGGAGAGGGGCAGAGTCCCAAGCTTTATAGTCTTAGGATTGAGTGCACCTCTTGGAGGTGCGTAGATGCATAGGTGCACACTTCAAAGAGGAATTTGTTTTTCCTTAAGTGACTAGCACACTAGCACACCTTACGAGGTGCACTAGGTGTGCTAGTGTGCCCTTTATAATGCAAATTTTCTTTTCTCCCTCAAAAACATAGTTTTTTAGGAAAAGACCCAAATTAGGTAAAACACCAAGAAAATCCCTAAAATAAAGACTCAGAACTTGGACTATGGATTCGAAAAGCTAAAAAAATAAAGTAGGTGGTCCCCGTTTGTAGGTGAAATGGGGTGTGCATTGTGAAACCACAATAAATAGCCCCAACTAAAAGGAAGAAATGACCAAGGCATTTCTTCATCAAGAAACATTCTTCTAACATGTGTCAAACACCAACTAAATCTTGAATACTTCAAGCATATTTAAAGTCACTTTATAGTCAAAACCTTAGAATCTTGAATCTCCAAGTTCAATGTGTGTTCAATGTATCGATTTCTTTTGACATCTCATAATGAAATCTATCAAAAACCTCTAACTACTTGGAAACAATCTTCCACCCTTCCAGTCCATTCATTGGGAATCCTCATGAAATTTGTTTGTCAATCCCTTGTTTGACCAGATGAGAGAAATACTTCTGAGGGATCTTAACGGGTTATCACTTTTCATTTGAAGTCCTAGGTAATATTTTGAATACTTGCTTCACATAGTTCGCATGTCACCATTTGATTCTTTGATAAAGCAATTGTTTTGAAACTGGATAGCCTCTTTAATAGTGAGATTACCTTTCTTAGACTTTGTAAAATCTTTCATTCTTAACACCATTTTTCTTCTTTTTTTAATTTTCTTTCTATACCCTGGTCGTGCTTAGACTGTGTGGCCAAAATATTGGTGTCATTTCTTAGATTCAATCTTTAGTGAACATCGCTTGCATTCCTCTTTTAAGAACTTTTTTAGAAAATCTCACACCAAACAATGATCTTAGCAATTCCTTCGAGAAGACCCTTTTTTTTGAACTAGTAGGGTTTGGCCTATCCCTTGTTGCCATCGACCTTGGTTTGAAAACACCTAAGATAGTCGATCTTTAAATTTGCAAAGTGTTGAAATTTTTTTGATCTACAATTTTGAATTCAAGACTAAAAGTCCTCTATTACTGCAAGTAACATCCATTCCTTAGTTGATATAAGAAACAAAAATCATTAAATTTTTTGACAAAGATATACCTCTTCCCAAAATTTGAAACCAAAAAGTGGTTTAATGAGATACATCAAGATAAAATCTTGTGTGCACCTAACCCTTGGACTAATGCAACTTTGAAAGTAAACACACAACTTAAAATAAATACACAACCAAAAACAAACACACTTCCATAAAGGATTTATTTATTTATTATTATTATTTTTGCTTTTAGGTCTCAAAGTAATGTTTTAGGAATTTCCCATTGACTGGCAACAAAACCAATTCCCCTTGTAAGGAACTCAGCCTAAAGGTATTTTGTCCTAGAATTTTTGTAATTTGATAAGGACCAACCACAATCATTGAAACTTAATGTGGCTACCTGACTTTTTTTTTTGCTTTGTCCCAAAGAAGAACAAGGTTGGATATTCTGAAAGATTTTATCATGGCCATCTTGTCAAACTACCTCTTAATGATAGCTTGATATTTTGGCATATGCTCCAAAGTAGCTATTCATTATTCATCCATCTCTAAAATATTCATTAGTCTAATTTTTACTCTATCAACACCTTCAACATACCCACTCATGAATTTCAAAATAGGAATCCTAAGGTTAAGTGGGAACTGGTTCTTGTCCATAGACAAGTAGATATGGAGATGTCCCGAAAGCATTCTTAACCCTGACTCAATCTGTCCATAGTGCATATTTGAGTTGAGTATGCCAATCTTTAAGAGTTTCCTTTAACAAACATCTTATTACCATAATCAAGTTCTTATTTGTAGATTTTACCACACCATTTCCTTGTGTATAATAATTTGAAGAGAACTTGATAATAACCTAATTTTCTAGTGCCCATTGAGTAAATAATACCAATGCAAAAGTTGATCCATTATCACACACTAGAAAGAATGGTATCCCAAATTTGGTAACAATGTGTTCTTCTAAGAAGTCTATAACCACTTGGTCCTGCAATTTCTAAAATTCTCAACTTTTGTCTAGTGCATACAATAATCTATAGCTGTGAGAACAAAGTTATGTCCATTTGATGATGGTGGGTTTACTGGACCAATGAAATCTAGCCCCCACTTTGCAAAGGAGTGTACCTTGAGCATTGGTTGTAATGGCATTGTAGGATGTCTTTCTCTATTAGCACTAGTCTGACAAATGTGGCAAGTACACAAATGTTTAAAAGTATCTTTGAAGATCGTAGGCCATAAATAACCTAATCTTAAAATCATATGGGTTGTAGCCTCTACTGAACCATGTCCTGTACCATACTTATCATGAAATTATTCCAAAACTTCTTTTACTTCTTTGTGTCACAAGCACTTGAGGTAAATTCCTCCATAGTTCCTTTTGTATAATTTTCTATCATGTAGCATATAGGATTCACACTCCATTTTAAGTCCCCTATGCTGTGAACTATTCATCCAATTGGGGTACTGATTTTGTAAAAGATAGTAAACAATATCTTGGTACCATACATCTATTATACCTTGGTCAATATCAACTTGAGATACTACAATCTTCTTCTGATCTTCCACATTTGTTTCATCATCAAATTGAAATTTCTTTTCATCCTCGATCTAGTTATCCACTATCATTTTTAATCCTTGGCCTTTTACCAACTTCATGGGTTGAATCTCTAAATAAAATTCCTGAAGGATTGTTTAAAAGTATCTTTGAAGATCGCAGGCCATAAATAACCTAATCTTAAAATCATATGGGTTGTAGCCTCTACTGAACCATGTCCTGTACCATACTTATAATGAAATTATTCCAAAATGTCTTTTACTTCTTTGTGTCACAAGCACTTGAGGTAAATTCCTCCATAGTTCCTTTTGTATAATTTTCTATCATGTAGCATGTAGGATTCACACTTCATTTTAAGTCCCCTATGCTGTGAACTATTCATCCAATTGGGGTACTAATTTTGTAAAAGATAGTAAACAATATCTTGGTACCATACATCTATTATACCTTGGTCAATATCAACTTGAGATACTACAATCTTCTTCTGATCTTCCACATTTGTTTCATCATCAAATTGAAATTTCTTTTCATCCTCGATCTGGTTATCCACTATCATTTTTAATCATTGGCCTTTTACCAACTTCATGCGTTGAATCTCTAAATAAAATTCCTGAAGGATTGTTATCCATTTTCCTCATCTTTCACCTAGTTCATTTTGCATCAGTAATGTCTTAACTACAGGATCAGGTACAATAGCATATACCTTGCTCCTAGTATATAATGGCAAAATTTCTTTACCACTTTGATTAAAGAAAAAGACTATTTATTGAGCTTAGAATAATTTAACCCAAAATTTTTTAGAGGGCAACTCATAAAGGCATTGTGCCTTTCATCTTCCTTTTCCTTCTTCTATGTAAGAATCCTGTCACATGAATATTCTAAAGCAAAAGAGTATATTTTGAAAGGTAGTCCATAATCTAGACTCACCAGTACTGGGGTCATGGAAATGGCCACTTTGATATCCTTATATGATTTCTTAATCTCTGGAACCCATTCTTTTTTTTCTTCCTTTTGAGTAAATCATTAAGGGGATGAACTTTCTCTACAAATCCACTTATGAATTTCTGCACAAAATTATCTTCCCAAAGAAAGACTTGAGCTCTTTTTGACTGTGAGGAGGTGACAACTTCATAATTCCTTGAGTTTTATCAAGATCAATGGAGATTTTGGCTTTAGAGATGATATGGCCAAGGAGATTTCCTTTAGTAACCCCAAATGAACATTTATTGGGACTGGGTGATATGTTGTATTTACAAAATCTATTGAATACTTGTCTTAAAATAGTAATGTGAGTGCTTCAATCCTTTGAAAAGATATTTAATTCATCCATGTAGATGACTATACACTTGTTTATTAATCCCTTAAAATCTTCATCCATGGCTTATTGAAATGTAGCCCCTACATTAATTAGCCCAAAAGGCATTCTTCTATAAGAAAAAGTTCCCCATTTAGTTGTGAAAGCCATCTTTAACCTATCCTCTTCATCAACCATTACCTAATTATATCCTAAATATCCATCCAAGAAAGATATCATCTTGGAACCATTAACAATTTATAGAACTTCATCCAGTGATTCCAAGGGGTAGTTATCCTTCTAAGATGCTAGGTTCAAATTATGAAAATCTACACAAAGACAAATCTCTTCAGTCTTTTTTCACATAGGAACCAAGTTAGCCACCCATGTAGAATGATGAATGGGGAAGATGATCTTGGCATCAAAAAATTTCTTAACTTGCTTCATTATCAATGGTTCAATAATAGGATTAACAGGTCTTTGTCTTTGATAGAAAGGTTTGGCATCTAGTTTTAGTGGTATGTCATGCGTAATGATTTCAGGATCATAAGTTTTTAGTTCATCATAGCTCCAAGAAATGACATCCTTGTATTCTATAAGCAATTTGAGCATATCTTCTCTTTCTTGTGCTTTGCATGCCTTTGTGACCCTTACCATTTTAGGATCTTCATCGGTATCCAAATTGTATGAATTGCATACTTTGATCCCCTTTTCTTTGACTGTTGTTTTGTTAAGTGTTTATTCATACGATCTAAAATGCATTCCAACTCAACCATTCCCTTAGGAACAGTGTTGGTTTTTAAGTTCAGGATCCCATCTTCATCTTCAAGTTCATCATCCTTAGGTTTTTTGTACAGATTGTCATCAATATCTTGCACTTTAAAGTGGCCATTGCACATGATAAATTTGAGTATATGTTGATCTTCCTGAAAGACTTGGAAGTTTGTAATATTGTCTAGGATAGATGGGGCAACCACTAGTTCTACTAAAAATCTTTTCAATTTTGTTCTCTTGACTAGTTGTAATGTGCTAGCTTAAATGGCGAGGACATCTGCCACCATGTTTTTCCTCCTTGGAATAGAGTTTATGTTCAAAGCTTCAAAATCATCCATTAGATCCCACACTCTTTTTCTATAAGCAAGCAACCTTCTATTATTTTAAGAGTATATTGATTTCACTTATCTTATAACCAACTAAGAATCTCCCTCGATTATGAGAGTTGTAATTCCTTTATCCAGTGTGAAAAGAAGTCTTCGGATCAATGCTTTATACTCTACAACATTATTAGTACATCTAAACTATAATCAGTATGCTGCATAGAAAGGCTTACCTTTTGGGTTGATTAACTCAATACCTACGCCAACTCCTAATTTTCACTTGGAACCATCGAATCGAAGTGTTTAGATAAGATCTTCTTTAGGATTTCTAGATTTATGCTTATTTGTCCTTAACTTTTCTTTTACTTAGGCCTAAAATGATTGTTTCTTGTGGATCCACTATTGTCTTTAGTAGAGCGGACTTGATAATTTTCTATTGTTACTCCTTAATACAGGGAATGTATATTTTCTTGTTTGTCCCAAATTTCCCCAATTAATTGTGTAATTTCATACACTTTGGGTTTAGGATGGATGACTACTAAAGTCTATCCTTGACCTTTTACATAATGTCTCCTTCTTTGGACTTTCATCATTTCTAGTGGAGGGGAAGACAAACCTCCACCATTTGAAGAGGTATCACTATATGATGCATTTAGATCTTCAATTTCCTCTTCAACCTTTTCCATAGATTTAGATATGTTTGTAGAATTTTGAATTTTTGTGGATTTATCTTTTGGAATATTACCAGTCTTTATTTCCATTATCTATGTTAATACTTTAGCAATTGCTTCTTGGAAATGTGAACATTTGAACTTTGAATGACTAACTTTATGCACTCTACAAAATCCTGGGAGAAGCAAAACATTGGGATCAGCTTCTTCTTCTAGACATTGTAAGTTGGCCACAATGTTGTCTATGAACTGTGATATGGTCTCTTTCTTTGGGATTAAAATCCTAGATTTTTCATCTTGGTCATCTGATATTTTGGTTGAAGTTGTATCAAAATCCATCACTTTGTAAGAGCCCAAATCAAATTGTAAGAATGCGACCTCATTTGGTGCATTGTATTCTATAATCATTGTTTTTAACTTTGGCTCTACATCTATCTTGATTTGATTATTCAACCCTTTCCATGGTAACCATAATTGATTAAAATCCATAGAAAACCATCCTCTTAGGTATTTTGTCCATTCTTTACTTAGTAGCAATCCATATGTCTCAATAATCTCAACCACGTGTATATCGATGATGTCTTGAATTTGGGTGTCAATTGTCAAATGTATTCAAACATCTTTCAAGACACCAATGACTTTTACTTCCATTTTATCAAATTGTATCACTATTTGATTAGAGGGTTGAGGTGTGACTCCCAACCTTTGTGCTATCAAGAGTGGCATAACATTACAAGAAGCTCCTGAATCAATTAGAAAATTATGAAGATTCTTCCCATATATCCTAATGCTAAGCAAAAATGAGGCCACCTCCACCTTGTCTTTAAAAATAGTTGGCATTGCCTTCGAAGCATTTACTTGTTGAGATACTATCTTTTGAGGAATAGTATTCATATTATGGGGTATCTTTGTATGATCAAGATTTTTCATTAGTGCTTCTCATTGATGATGATATTTTTGTAGCATGTCAAACATCGACATGTTGTCCTTTGTTCATTTCAAATCTTCCACTGCACTATACTTTTCAGTAGACTAGGTGAGATTTTTCAAGATTGTAGGCATATTTCCTTGATTCTAATTTTGTTTTCCTCCATATGGGGGCCATATTGGTACCATATTCTCGCTTTAAGATTATGAGGAGTCAATTGTAATGCTAGGGGAATCCCATCTTCCATAGGTTCTTTTCAACTTCGCAAATTGTCAGTATTCTGATTGTCATTTCAAAAAGTCAACATCTCTTCTGGTTGCATATCTGGTTCTTGAATGAATGGTAAAGAGAATTCTTCATTGGTTGGTTGTTCCACTTATGTATTATGTGTAGAGTCATAGGATTCTAGTAGCATAGAATTAAATTTCATAGGAGGTACATTATCATTTTTTTGTGAATTCTGATTCATTTCTTGATTTCCATTGTAATATGAACCATCATTATTAGATGCATTTTGACCATCGTCATAGTAATTGATGTCCACATACCAAGAATTATTTTTATTGTTATCTACATGAATAATTCCATTGTTCAGATGAGTGTTTCATTTTTTATTCTTTCTTTGGAAGCCATTGTTATGATCAAGAGGATTGAAATTGTTTGCTCCATTATTGTTTCCTGCAATGTTGTTCCTAGCATTATTGTTTCCACTAAAATTCCTATTGTAGTTCTAACTGTAATTTTTCTTGTTGTAAGGACCAACATTTTTTCTCTGAAATTATTTATTTTTTCCTTGTGATAACCTCAAGTGAGTCAGCTCATTGTTCATTTGAGACAAGGTCTTCTTCATTTGACCAAACTCGAAGGCAAAATTGTTGTCTGCTTTAGCAAAAATTGCTATCTTTTGTTCAAAGAACGCAAATTTTGTAGCTTCATATCTTGGGTATGTTATGGTTAGGGTTTATGTATTAGGTTCTTTTTGTAATGGAATTAGATTCATTGGTATGAATTGGCTAGGCATTATAGGTGGTTCGATAGGATATGTTGCAATCATCATAAAAGCTTGAGCTAGAAGCATCAATCCTCCTCCATTAGGATCGGCCTACTTTGTAAAAGTAATTGCTTCTGAGAAGACTTTATCCAATGTGTTGATATTTTATATAGGATGTCTTCTTAGGAAAATAGCAGTAAGATGGTCCATAGCATTTAGATAAATCTGAATTGTAACTTCAACTCTTATAGTGTATGGTGTTCCTAGGTTGCGGTATGCCATATGAAAGCGATAGTTGAAGCATGAAACCATCTTGGTTGGATCTCTTTTGATTGATATGAATTGTTGATGTATCATAACTAGGTTGATGAGAGTTTTGAATTTTTCCAAGAATAATTTTTGAAAAGTATCCTAGTCTCCAATGCATCTAGGCAGCAAATTAACATACCAATTAAAGGTGACTTCCCCAAAATAGTAGGGGAATAAGTGAAGAACCACATTCTCATTAGCAATTAGTTTTCAATTAAAAATTTCCTTCAATACCTTGATGTGATCTTTAATAGTTCTTTTCTCTCCATAAATGAACCTTGGGCAAAACTTCTCAAGATTCGTAGGAAGGTCATTGAGTACACTGGTCAAGTTGATTGGTAAGTCTACAAAATTTTCAAAAAAGGCCATTAGAGGATTTGGTGGAATAATAGGTGGTTATGGTAGTGGTATAATTTGAGGGAATCCTTTGTTTCTACAAGGCTTGCAAAAATGACTAAGTTTGAGGAACTCATGTGCACTAGGTGAAGATCTTAAAGCTCACTGAAATGGAGATGACAGATCAGGATCTTCTAGTTTGCATTAATTCTAGAAAAAATGCACCTCTGTAGAAGCACACTCTCTCAAAAATATGGCACACCTTAGAACCTCAGTAGTTCAGAATTTTTTTTGAACTTGTAAAAAGTACAAATTTTTGAAATTTCAAGTTGTTTTATTCTATTCTTAATGCTTGGGTCCCTTCTTCTAGTGCCACTTCTATTGGGGTGTCATTTTGCATGATGATTAATCATAGGAATCCTTTCAAACTCCTCTCTTGAAAAGCTAATCTGGGATCAACTCTAAGGTTTCGAGGGATCTTGTGACCTACTAAAATCCACTTAGTAGAAGATAAATATGAATGTTTAGGAGAAGGCCTTTTTTGGTTTTGACTGATTTCAAATAAGATTTTGAATCTGCTTGCTATCTCAAAAGAATAACCACACAAAAAGAAATATATTTTTCTATTTTTCTATTTTTTAATGAATTTAGTTTTAACTATGCAACTATATGAATTCATAAATTAGCCAAGTGTTTGTAAAAGAAAATAATGAAGAAAAGGTAAGAAGAAGATTAAAAAAATGACTTGAAAAGTGAATCCCTAATGGACTTAAGCTACAAAAACAACACGTCTGTGAGTTAAGCCTTTGAAAAGATTGATAGGTAACCAATGAAAAGAGGAGCAATGCTTCCTTAATTCCACTGATGCAATCATCGATGAGAATTAAATGGCTGCAAGGTCTTTCACTTTCCATCATATCGCAATGCCATAGAAAGTGCGCACATATGAGACAACAAGCTATGCTAGAATAATAGGGTGATCTATTCTCCAACTTGGTACATTAGCAAAATTTTTAATCTCATAGAAAACACCAAAATTAAAAAGATTTCTCAATCAAAATAACACAATAAAACTATTGACTTCATTACACTCCATTAACATACATTCACAAAATATAACGCATTTAGGAAAGAATAGCTACACTCTGAATGAGAGAACCAAAAGCATATATTATTGCATCAAAATAATGGCGGTCTAGAATACATATTACATTCCTAAATTTATAATAAATCATCTCCTCAATTTTTGTTGAGAGTGAGAGATCTCTTTATGCAAACATATGCTTCTAAACTAATAAAAAAAATCTATTTATGTACAAATTGACTCTATAACTGGTGCTAAGTAAGACTACATCCTTATTTATATCATTAATGGATGCATGAGCCTTTACATGTCTTGAAAAAAATAAAGCATGAGAAAATAAGAAGAATAAAGCCATCAGATGATGTAGGAGTCTCTAGAGGTGCCAAAAATAGAAGCTCAACCTTCGCTAGATGTTTGTAGGAGTTACACTACTGTCAGAATGCATTTCTGATGCATGGAAAGCTCTAAATTTGGAATTGGCAATTAACTATCAGCACACCTCTAACTTCTTCAAAAAAAAATTCTGGCACACGTCGAAAAAAGTACACCTAGCACACCTAGTGCACCTCAAAAGATAGGTCCAAAAAATGAAAAATGTTACCAAGTGTCAAAACTAAAATTCAAGCTTCTGGATTTTGTTCCCCTTCATACCAGAGCTATTTTTGGGTATTTTCTCTTGAATTTCTCTACAATTTCTTTGAATTGGGTTGCATCCAACAAATCTAAAGCTTCATATTTTTCCTTTACTTTTTTCCTATAGTTGCCCACCTTTATGCGAGTCTCTGCAAAATCTCCCAACTTCATATCCAAATCTAGCAATGCCTATTTGGTCTTAAATGCCTGTCTAATATCCTCATTAGTGGAAGCTTCTTAGAAAGTCTTCTGAAATTATTCAACAACTACTTCTACAATTATTAGTTTATCCGTTAAATCATCCTTGAAAAGTCAAAGCAAGCATCACTTTAATGTCTCTCTGCCTCCAAAATTTGCTCTTGGGTTTGATTCTTGAGCTTATGAATATTCACGTGTAACGTTTCTATTACTTTATTTCCATCCACAATCTTCTCTATACAATCATCAATCTTATCTAACTCATTTGTTATATATGCATCCATCAACATTTGATACCTTTGACCCTTTATTGACTGTAATACTTATAGGTCTTTACCCTAGGTATGTACTTCATCCATTAACCCAAAATCCTAGTTTAATATCGCAACCAACTTATCCACATTATTATGTATGTGGTGTAACAATTTAAGATTTCCTTGTATGATATGTACACCTTTCTCTTCAAAATTTTCCCACCATCATTGACAAGCTTTCAAAAATGGATCCAATTGTGCAATCTCCTTATCCCTTTTCTCAAGTACTGCATTTAGAGTATCTTCGAGATTTTCATGATCCAACAGATCAACTACTTCATTTAGATATCCCCTTAGGATTTCATTTTTCTTCCAAAGGTTTAACAACTTAGTCTCGTCTTGTTCTAAGTGCCTAAACACTTCTTTGATTCCTATAGTGATCATTAATTTGGCAGTATCCATAGTGGGTCTTCCAAGCATGACCTCCCTGATTTGATAATCTTTTGGGGTCAAATCCTCAATATCTACATGTAGAGGAGGGATAGCAACATGGGTTAACAAGTCCTAATTGTAATCACTCATGACAAAGGCCAATGTTTGTGCATCACCTACAAGTGACTTAGGTTTCTTGAGAGCTTCAATTAATTATCCCATTTGCTCTTCCTTATTATCATATAGTTGCCATTTATTTTCTAATCATCAAATCTTTCCTCAACCATCTCAGAGTATCTACCATCAGATATTTACCTTTAGAAGAAGGAGTTTGTACCACTAGGATTTTTCCCCTATCACTCCTCTCCAGAGTCTTCTCCCTTTGTGAGAGATCCACAATCGGGCATCTCTATATCTATCGAGTCCATAGTCCTCACCTTTGTATCTTGGGAAGTCTATTGAGGTTCTTCATATATTTTTTGGAATTACAAGTAGGAAAGATAAACTTCTAGGGGGGGGGGGGGGGGTGGTGGTGGTCAATCAACAGTTAAAACATGAACCCATAAAACATTTTCACCTCACATCCATCTCATGCATTCAATAGATAAATTGAAATATCATGTAAAGCACATACATATAAATCATTTAAACATATAATAAATCACCCATTTGACACCATATATGATTATCCAAAAACCATCCAAAAGAGAAGGTAAAACTAGGGTGGGGATGACACCCACAAATCTTAACTACTGTAGTTGTAAAGTGTAGCGAATTAAGGTTACAATAGTTTGACCATGAATCATGATCTACCCTATGAAAGGCATACCCTATTAAAGACTTACAAAGACTATTAAGTCCCACCTTGTTAGAGGATTTCAACACCCTATTAGAAGTTTGCTTGGTTAGAGGACTTCTGGTCATTCACTTGGAATGCCACCCTGTTAAAGGTTTTAGTAAAGCCTGTTAGGACTACTCCACCTAGGAGATTTAATTGAAATCACCTGCTAAAAATGTCTTAGCATAGATCTTTTAATTGGCACTTGCTTTCCTAATAATAGATCAATTTTACACAAAGTCCTTCTTAATCCTTTGTTCTTCTCTCATTCTGCAATTCACTCTCTGTAACTTCTAAGTCTCCATGAATGCTCTATTTGCACATGCAAACTTCTCTATTCTCTTCAAACCCTTACACACTCATATGAATTTTAGGGTTTCATCCTCCTTAAGAAGACTAGAAGACTTAGGGTTAGGGATGAATCTATGTCTAAGATTCATCCATATTACCACTTAAACCTTCCCTTTTTCTGATTGGTTGCATGTAATTGCATAGGGAATCTGCTACAGATTCATCCTTATCTTCAAAAGATTGTAATCTACCTTTAAGTTGGCTTGGAAATGGTTTACATTATTTTTTGTGAATTTTCAAACAAATATGTCCAATTTATGTTACTTGACATATGAAGTTAGAAATGCTCAAAATATATTATAGTTTTGCTTCTAACTCAACACCTAGACTACTCGGCATCTACTGTTCACTCAACACTTGAATCATCTGACATGGTCTATCTACTCGACACTTGAGTGACTCGGCACATAAGTGACTCGACACTCATTGCAACTTGGCATGATCTTAAATTTACGTTATATACTCTACATGTATTACTAGCTTGGCATGAACTAAGTAAGTGACTTTAGTGTGTTGACACTCAATTGTTAAAACCAATCTGAGATAAAAAAATCTCTCTCTTTAACATGAGTGTCAGAAACACTTGAATATACATAATCAATCTAATCTTCTCAAGGATAACATATCCATGACTTTGCTTATATACAAATCTTAAAAATTTCAAAATTTTGTATTAAACTATGTTCCTCAAAATTTTACAACTTCCCCTAAGTTAATATGTCTGTTGTGTATCCAAAATATGTTCTCCATTCTGAGTAGATTTGTCTCTACTGACTGATACTCTTTGACTTCAATGCACTTATATTCTTTATGTTCTACCTTTTTGATATTTTCTCTACTCTATTTCTATTACTGGGGTCAAAATTGATAACTTCCCCTTTCACTCTTCAAAATTAATAACTCCCCCTTTCATTCTCCCCCTTGCTTTGCTTACTTTCTTCCTCCTCCATTTAATCTATCTCCCCCTTTTTGACACTTATGTCAAATGGGCTATACACTTATAGTTTATTTTTCTAGAAAGGATTTATGGACTTCCATTATTATTTTTAGAGTTGCATCCCAATTATCACATGCAACATCTAATGACTTAACTTGTATAGCAAGCTTAGCTGCAAGGTGTACTAGGCCATCTAGTGTAGAAAGAATGGGATCTTTCTTTAACAAAGTTTCTGCATAGCCTAATTCTTTATGGAGAATTTCCATGTGTGGGGTGAGAGAGGCTTGAATATTTGTCAATTTGTCTCTTATATTAGCCTCTTCTACTATTAATATAGTGAATTGACTTTTTGATTGAAGCAATGTAAAGAAATGCTTCTCACTCTGAGATGGGTTCCTAGGTAGCTGCATACCTAAAATGTTTAGGTTCCTCTTCAGGCTCAACATTATATATCTGGTGTCTTGGGTGAAGAGTGTGGGGTCACATGGTTTGGTGTACAATGAGAAGATATTCTCAAGTACCTTTTTCACATCCTCAAACTTGGTTGCCAATGCAACTTGAGTAAGTGCTATGTCACCAGTTATCTTTTCATTTACTTTTCCTTGAAACTTCCTTTCAAACCATTCTAAAATTTTAGCATTTGTGTCTAGGTCTTCATTATTAATCTTCTTCACAATATCTAATAGTTGTCCCAATAGTGGCTTTGACTCTTTAAGAGTAGGCAAGTTGAATCCATCTAAAAAGATGTCTTCAATTTCTTGCAGTGCTTGCTTTTTCCTGTACTCCTTCCTAAGCATTTCTTGATGTTTCTTTTTCTCTAAAGCTTGTCGTAGAATGCTTATTTGATCTATTATCATTGTCTCATAATCAAACTTAGGTATTATTACCTCTTCGTCAAGAGTGATGTCACCATAGTGAGTTTCCTTTTCAACTTTAGAAGAGCTGGAGCCTAGCACTAAGATTTGCAGGGGTATAGCTTCCGTGCTTGGTTTCTAAAAATGCTTTGTAGGTAAAGAATTGGATGTTGGTAAAGTTATCTTGATCTATGAAAATGACATGACTTGCACCTTGTGTCCGTGCTTCAATTATAGATGTATCTATTTGTCATGTTGCTCTGTTGTTGTCTCTTTTTCTTCTATGGTAGTCTGCCTCTGCTCAACTGTCTCCATGTTAACACTTGTGTTAACCTTAATAGATGTGTCTTTAGTTGTTTGAATCATAGGTTGATCACTAGTAACTGAAGGGATGATAGAAGGTGGTTGTTGTGTATTCACCTTATCCCTTGTAACTTTAGTTACTGCATTTTGAAGTTCTTCCATGCTGATCAAAATAGGATTTGTACATAGTTGTGTTTGTCTTGTAGATTAATCTAGAATCTTCTTCAAATCTTCTACAGTCAATGGGTTGATGTTCTAAGATGATACATCAGAGGCATCCTTGAAAATTATAGTTTATTTAGGTACACTTGTATCATGAGGAGGACTAGCACTCAACATTTGTGTGTCTTGCACACTCTGTTCCTCATGTTGTTGTTCAGCTATAGTCATGTTAGTATCCATCTTCTCAATCTCCTCCTCTATATTTCTATCTTCCTTGATATCATCTTTGTCATCCTCTTCTTTATCATCACTTTTACCCTCAAAAGGATCCTCTTCTCCTTGATTAACAATTGTTAATTCATAAATCAATTTCCAAATTTGGGTGCATTTATTTTCAACATCTTCAATGCTATTTTGGAGAATGTTGAAGGCTCTATACTTTAGTGTGAACCTTCCTCCATATTTCTTGTTTTCCTTTGCAATCTGCCCTTTTGTTAATTTTGGCATTACCTGGGCTAATGTTGATTCTCTAATTTTTTTTCCAAGTTTAACCAATAATGCCACTTCTATTCAAAAATGTCATATAATCTTTTTGTTATGGTGTTGTCAAATTCAAGTGGAGTGTTCTTGAATTTGAACATCATTGCATATATTGCTTATTCAACTAGAGTTTTCTCCTCTCTTTCAAGTTTTTCAAAATCAATATTTTTAAAACCAGATAAATCTGCATTATTTATGAAATTATCACAGATATTTTTAAGATCATAAAGTGGTGTATGACTTACCACTTTGAATTGGCTAGGATCATGTAATTTAGTTCTCTCTTCATCTGAATCTAGTTGTGCAATGTATTTCCTTCTCTGCTTCTTTTGCACTTAGCCTCTTTGTTTTGTAGCCTTAGTATTTTCTTTAGCCTTCTGTGTGCGTGCATGTATGCTAGCTCTGGTGGTAGGTGCACTTGGCTTGACTGGGCTTGTCTTTGAAATTTTCTTTGCCTTTGTCTTAGCCACAGCTTGTGCCTTGGCTTTTCTCTTTTTTGGCTTGGCATGTGTTGGTGCTTTCGTGACTTCTTCTTCCTCAACACCTTCTATTTCTTCTTCATTTTCCTCCCCCATGCCTTAGGTTAATGCAAGAGGTTCTTTAGTTTGTTCTCATTCTTCTTCTTCATCCTCTTCATCTCCTTCCTCTTCTTCCTCTTCAACACCTTCACCAAATTTGGCCTTAAGTTTCTTCACTAGCTTGTCCTTCTTTTTCATTGTAGAGGTTGTCTTTAATTCCATTTCTACCCTTGATTTCATTACATCATAATTTCCAAAGATTTTGGCTATTTTATCAACTTCCTCAGCTAGAAGTGTAGTGATGGCTATTGAGGCTTCATCTACATTGATCTCATAACCTAAGGGTTGTAGCCATCTTACCCTAGGTGTGGTGGCCTATAAATATGTGTAATCAATATCTACAAGAAAAAATATATCATTGTAGTATTATTCAACTAAAGAAATAGGTATCCTCATCCTTTTCTTCATAGACTTCTTAAAGTCTTTAAAATAACTAGTCATCAGTGTTTCAAAATTCTCACCCATCTGCTCAATGTACTCATTTATTTGAACAACAAATGATCTATTTTTTTTCCAACTTACTTTTTCAAAGGAGGGAAACATATTCTATACATAGAGAAATATGAAAATTAGGATTGATCCAAATTTTTACTGTGCACTCTTAGTCTTCCTAACTGCTCCAAGGTTTTCCATTATTTGTTGCAATTGAAGCTCAACTAGATCATAAGTATGGTCTTTCTTCACAATTTTATATCCAACATCTACTACAATTTAGGGTACACTATTTAATCTATTGGATTGATAAAACTTGTGTGAAATTACCCTAATGGCAAATTCAAGTAGAGGATTAGTGATAGTATCAATTGTCATCCCTCTCTTGCTCTATTTGGCTCCTGTATTTTTCTCTATTACCTCTTTAGAGTCACTCCATAGAGTCTTGGGCTGATCTAGGGTTGGGAAACTAGTCACCCTATCGATTATTCTCTTTTATATCTTTATTGGTCCACCTTTAGCCATAGAGATCCATCGTGACTTAGGCTCAATACTATTCTTATCCATTCAATCTTGAATATAGTACCAAAATTTAGGGCACGTGTCAAACCCTTCATTTCAACAATTTTGAATTCTTATTTTAAGACATCATTTTCACATAATCTATCATAGGATTCTTTTATCTCCATGTCACCTATTCCTACTATCTTGTATTTGTAGCATTTTCTGACATCTTGGACCATAATGACTTTTGGGGGAATCATGGACAATGCACCTGAGGGATCTTGTTTGTAAGAAACATCTGGAATTGCTTTGAAATTTGGTTGTTTTACCTCTTTACTAACTAACTGAACATTCAAGACCTCTTTTCCTTCTACATTTATTGAGCTCGATGCCATTGTGACAAACTAGGTTTTTATAAATGCAAACTATGTAGCACAGATTGTGAGTAAATACCTTTAAAATATTGTAGAACTGGTGTGAAATCATCATTGAGAACTTTGTGAATGCTTCAAAAAAAATTTTGATTCACCTTCTACTCTCTTTTTCTCTTGATCAAATTTTAAATAATGAGAAATGAGCGAAAATCAACCATATATCCTTTAAAACTTTGTATTTAATGCTTGGTTCTTGTACAACTATAAACTTGGCATCAACATGATTTTTGATTCACTCAGAATATATTGATATTACCATCACTTGGTAGCTACTACAAGTTCAACATCAACTAGCTAGCCTAGTAGCTCAACACTAACTAGTATTCCACTCAGCATACATAGAGAACTTTTCATGCTCAACAACAACATGAAAAACTTAAAGATTTATCTTGAATGTTCACAACACCTTGCATCTTTGTTCATGCTAATGTATTCCTTTTTAGTATTATTTTCTTTGGAAGTGATGTGTAGTATTGTATTTGAGTATTAGTCCCACATACCTCTTATTATCTTAGTTTGATGAGGTGTGATCACTTGACCCATTGGATGAAGTGATCCCTTCTCCATTTGATGTACTAAAATCTTCTCTATTTTTCCATGTCTTGTTTATTTCATTCCTGATGTGTTCAACATCTTCCTTGCCTTTGCCTTTATCAAATTCACAACTTGGTGCCTTTGACCTAGTTGGACAATGCTTACTAATGTGACTAGTCTTCAAATAGCTAAAGCATATGGTTGGACTCAGCCACCTTTTGTAGTTACCACTAAAGTGAGTCCTAATACAATTCTCAGGAATATGTCCATATTCTTGACAATAGTGGTAGCTATATCTTGTATTTAAATCCCAATTATAAGATTTTCCATAGCTTCTTACCTTTGTTGGCCTGTTTGATGACCACATGGACTTGGATTTGCATTCAAAGGCTCTATGTCCGTGCTTCTGACAATTGTAGTGGTATCCTTCAAATCTTGGTGCATGCATGGTTTTGGTTCTGCATTCATGTGCCTAATGACCTTGTTTGTTGAACTTATAACAGTGAGTCATGTTCTTAGGCTTAGCATTCTAATTTGTATTCTTTCTCCTACACACATTAGTAGTATGTCCTTTCTTACCACAACTATGATAAGTAGGTTTTGAATTCTTACCTTTGATGTTTCTTTCTTCAACAACTTTTGATGATTCTCCTTCTTCAGTGCTTGTGTAGCCTAATCCAGTTGCATCATTGTTGGATCTAGGGGATTTCAAAGTACTTGATGGCTTCATTTGGCTTGTTGAAACTTTCAGCAATTTCTCTTTCTCTCTTTAGATCATTTTGCAATTGTTCATTTTGCAACTTCAATGTAGTAATCTCAATGTCCTTGACATTCAGTTCATGATGAGCATTCATCATTTGGCTTAAGGTATCCAATTGTATGTTTGAGATCCTAGTTAGCTCTGTTGACTTCTCTTCTTGTCTATTGCTCATGATTCTTTTGTCTTCTTCAATCATGACCTTATCTTCCATGGCTTTCTTCTTTTGTTCTATTACCTCACACAACATCATGGCTTGAGATTCCTATTCTAGCTTGAGATTTTTTATTTCCTCATCTTGGATTATGTTCTTCTCCATTAGATCTGCAACTATTGCAATAAATTCATTGGAGGTACCATCTGCAAATACTTTGTGGTTTCAATCTCTTTGTATTATGTGTCATTTTTTGTAATAGTAATCTCTTTCCTTTTCTTCAAAGAACTTTTCAAAGCATCTCTAGGATCATTCAGTTGATGTAGTATAAGATGTATTTCAATCTATTGGTTCTTAATAGTTTTTCCCAACTTGTAGACTTCCATTTCAAATTCTTTCCTCTAAGTTGCAAAGCTTCTCCTTCTGAGAACTCAGCTCTGATACCAATTTTTGGAATTACAAGTAGGAAAGTTGAACTTCTAAGAGAGGGAGGGGGGTGAATTGGTAGTTAAAACATGAACCATAAAACTTTTTCACCTCACATCCATCTCATGCATTCAATAGATAAACTAAAATATCATGTAAAGCACATACATCTAAATCATTTAAACATATAAGCAATCACACATTTGACACTAGATATGATTACCTAGAAACCCTCCAAAAGAGAAGGTAAAACTGGGGTGGGGATGACACCCACAAATCTTTACTATTGTAGTTGTAAAGTGTAGCTAATTAAGGTTACAATAGTTTGGCAATGAATCATGATCTACCTTGTTAAAGGCCTACAAAGACTATTAATTCTCACCTTGTTAGAGGATTTCAACACCTTGTTAGAAGTTTTCCTGGTTAGAGGACTTCTGGTCATTCACTTGGAATGCCACCCTGTTAAAGGATTTAGTAAAGCCTATTAGGAGTACTCTTCCTAGGAGATTTAACTAGAATCACCTGCTAAAATGTCTCAGCATAGATCTTGTAATTGGCACTTGCTTGCCTAATAATAGATCAATTTTGCACAAAGTCATTCTTAATCCTTTAAGATCAGATATAATAATATTGTATGCTCTATCCTTTGTTCTTCTCAAACTGATTCTACAATTCACTCTCTATAACTTCTAAGTCTCCATGAATTCTTTATTTGTGCACGCAAACTTCTCTATTCTCTTCCTTCAATCCCTTAGACTCTCATATGAAGTTTAGGGTTTCATCCTCCTTAAGAAGACTAGAAGACTTAGGGTTAGGTATGAATCTACAGCTAAGATTCATCCATATTTCTGCTTAAATCTTCCCTTTTTCTAATTGGCTACATGTACTTACATAAGGAATCTGCATACAGATTCATCCTTATCTTTAAAAGATCACAATCTACCTTTAAGTTAGCTTGGAAATGGTTTACATAGTTTTTTGTGCAATTACAAACAAATATGTCCAATCTATGTTATTAAGCATATGAAGTTACTGATGCTCAACATACATTGTAGTTCTACTTCTAACTTGGCACCTAAACTTCTTAACATCTATTGTTCACTTGGCACTTGAATCACTTGGCATGGTCTATCTACTCAATACTTGAGTGACTCGGCACATAAGTGACTCGACACTCATTGCAACTTAGCATGGTCTTAAATTTACATTATATACTCGACATGTATTACTAGTTCAACATGAACTAAGTAAGTGACTTAAGTGTGTTGACACTCATTTGTCAAAACCAATCTGAGATCAACAATATTTGACCTTCCTTTGACACTTCATCAAAAATTATTTGTCATGGCTCTTCTTCCTATCAAGCTTGCTCCTATTCTTCATTACCTAGAGGGAGAGGAGTAGATGATCCTTTATCCAAGAAGGATAAATCTTAACTTGATGATGGTGGAGCACTTTTGGGTCCTTGTGACTAAGGTGGTAATTGACTCCAATCCTCTCATGGAGGTTGATTTTTTGGAGTATCCCTTATCTTGTAGCCTACCAACTCAATGCCTATAGGCATGAAATCAAAATCTGACATCTGAAAGACATCAGCCCCTTCATCTTCTTGGTCATCGATCCATTGTTGTAATTCATCTTCCAAAGTTGTAGCCTGAATAGGCTATGTAGGAATGGATGGTGGAGTAATAGTAGAGCTTCTTCTCTGTTCTACCTCTATAGCCTTAGAAAAATGACTACTTTGACTCAAGGGAAGGTTATCTTCTTCATCTTCATCATCCTCTTCTTCCTCTTCTGGAATAACTTGTGGGATTGATGGAAAATGACTAACCTTTCTAATCACCTTTTGTCTCCTGGTCCTTCTAATCATATTTTTAATCTTTCTTTTCTTGGTGGCTAATGGGGATGCTTCTACCTCCTATGTATGTAGAGACACTTCTTGTGTTTCTATTTCAACTCCTTGCCCTTGTTCTGGTGGTGGAACTAGCAGATTACCCTAACTCTGGATAACTTCTACATTTTTTGCCCTTTGTACATTCTCTGGTGCTTGTACATTCTCTACCCCTTGTTGTTCTAGTGCTTGAGTAGCCCCTTGTCCAAGCTTAACTTTTCAAGGGGAAGCTCTTTTCCTTTTTCCTTTACCCTTCTATGCCCTAAAGTATCCATGTTCTCTATCAAGTTGATGCATTGTTTCTAGCCTTACTGGAGACTAAGTTGTAAATGTGGGCACTATCACCTTTGCTCCTCTACCTTTCACTGGGTAAGTTGTAGGTTGGAAAGCTATAGTTTCTAGAATTGGATCTAGTTTAAATGGTCTCTTGATCCAATCCTTAGTTAATTGGATGGCATGCCTTGCCCTATGATTAATATCTATGTTTTCTTCTCGATCAATCTCCACATTCATGATAGGTCAATCAGATATCTTATCTCTATTGTATAAGGGATCTAGGACCTCTTCAGTGTCTTGTTGCACTATCTTTAAAGGGACCTTTATTTTCTAGGCACTGCTTGCCAAATAGAGACTCATCCTACAATAATTTCTTATACAAATTTCATAGTCATCCACTACATTCATCCAATGATCCTCTATGGAATCTTCATGTTGGAATTATTTCCCTACCAAGTACTAAACTCTGCCATTATTATCAAAATAGGGACAAGGAGAGTTATATTCCTCCAAGGGATACTGATCCCACTTAGAATCAAAAGTTAGAATATCCTATTCTTGGACAACACTAAATGGACCTATAGTGATGGATCATACCCAAGTCTTCTTATGTTGCTTCCTTACTCTCTCATATGTAGACAAGAGTTTTCATGCAATCTCTAGCAATATGGGTATGTCTCATGGATACCTAGGGAGCTTCTTTGGATTGACAGTCATAGCTCCTACCCTCAAATAGGTGAATGTCTTATATTGGATGTAATAGGCACCAATTTCTATAATCTTTATCACTACCTCATTTGACATCCTTTTCGCATAATCTCTCTTAATGAACTGGATGATTGCAAAAATGAAGGCAACATTCACTATTTTGTACTCCTTACTATGCTCTAAAATCTTTTTCCTTACCAATTGTCAGTATACCACATAAGTCCATGCATTTGCATCTTACAAGTTGCCCCTTTTAAACAATCCAAAATAATTTGTTTCTCTTGTTGCTAATAGGTACTCCAAATAAGATGTCTTATAGGAGTTTTGGTTGTTCTTGACCACCACCAGTTGCTCATCTAAATTCTCTCTAAGAATTGAAGCCTAATCAATTGGCATATTTGTTGTTTTGATGGTCTCAATGAAGTGTACCATTCATATGTTTAGATGTCCTAATGTTGGTAACCCTATTACTCTACCCAAGAGCACTATAGAATTTCCAATATCATCTTTCATATAGCCCCTTTCATGTCTACTTTGTCTACTTTTCATCCAAGAGGAGTCTTATCAATGAGATATGAAGATTGGATGATTTTTTATGCTTCTTCTCCATGCTCTCTGTACCACCTTTCTGCTTGATGATATGTCAATCTAATGTACTGATAAGCTCTTAGAATATGGAACACCTTCTCTATATTATTATTCCTCAAATCTAGGATGATCTCTCTAGTTATATTTTTCACAACCCTCTCCTCTGAAGCATAGTTCTCTACTAATGCCATGATCAACTTTGAAGACTGCATTGAAACTCGATGTGATAGTGCATTTTCTAGTCCCAATCTAATGAGTGTAGATACCATAGGAGGCCTTTCATTTGGCTTCTTGCATATCACCATGAATGAATTCCAACAAATATGGCCAAGATTAGTGTCCTGGATCTCCAAATATTCTTCTTGGAAGTGTAACTTTTCCAGAACACCTTGGAATTTGAAAACTACCAAGTTTGGAGCCATCTTTGCAGCAAGGAGGACAAGGAAGAAGCCACTAAATCTGCACAAAACCAATATCCATTAGTTTGGAGGTAAAAAAATCAATTAATTATAAACCCTAATTATGAAAAAAATATGACCGAAAAAACCTAATTATAAAAAAATTAAAAAACACAAAAAAACCTATTCTCTATCCCTAGAAGACAAGAAAAAGGTGCACCCTGCACACCTCTAAGGTTTGTTAGGTGTTCCCTCCCCTATATAAAACTCTTAATAATAAGAGTTTGCACCTAGAACACCTCACGGGGTGTGCTAGGTGTACACCCTTATAGTAAAAAGGTAAGACACAAAGAAAAGATTATGCACTTAGCACACCTTATGGGGTGTGCTAAGTGCGCACACTTTACTATACTTGGGGATGTTTTTTCCTTAGTAAAGGTGCACATGTGCACACCTTGGGTAGGTGTGAATTTTCTCACCTTTATCTTAGGTGAGGGTCTTTTAGTTTAAGTTTTATTTTTGTTTTGTTTAGTTAATGTAAAAAATGTGAGCATCTTTTGCACTCTGGGGGGTGTGCAAGGTGCACACCTTTACCTTATATGGTTTTTTACATTTGTATTGTGGGTGCATGTGATATATTAGAGTGACACACCTTGAAATCTATGGAGGTTTAGTAGTCGAAAGCTTAGAGGAGAAAATGAAATGAGGAGAGGGGTGGAGTCACAAGCTTTATAGGCTCGAGACGCTATGTAGGTGCACACTTCCAAGAGGAATGTGATTTTCCTTAAGTGACTAGCACACTAGCACACACCTTGAGAGGTGTGCTAGGTGCACTAGTGTGCCCTTTACAATGCAAATTTCATTTTCTCCCTCAGAAACATGGTTTCTAGAATCTAGGTTTTTAGACAGAGACCCAAATTAGGTGAAAAACTAGGAAAAACCCTAAAACAAAGACTCAGACCCCAGAGTAGGGATCCAAAAAGCTAAAACAAATAAAGTAGGGGTTCCCCATTTCTAGGAAAAATGGGGCATGTGTTTTGAAACTACAACACATAGAAAAACACATCTTGACCAAGCTAAGAAAACTTTTACTTGAGTAGTAAAACATATCTCGACCAAGCTGAGAAAACTTTTACTTGGGTAGTGAAACACATCTCAGGAAAGATGACACAAATTTTTCTTGGGTGGTAAAACATGCCTCGTCTAAGTTGGGATAAATTTTACTTGGGTAGTGAAACACATCTCATCCCAAGATGACTTTTATACATATTCAAATTTAGTTCTTCTTCTAGCATCACTCCCAATTTTGCCCTATCTCCTTGACTTAGAAAAATCCCCATTTCAACCCAAACAAAAATCCATTCTTTTCAAACTTATCCCAATGCCAAAAGATTACAACCACAGCCCAAGTATAAAAATGAAAGAGGGGGTCCCCATTTGCAATGAGGCAATGGTGTGAAAATCTCACAACATTTAGCACCCACCCAAAGAAATGTTCCTAAATATTTCAAGAATATAACTTGTGTAGAACAAATAACCTTTGATCGAATCCCCTTCTACCTATAAAACAACTAGGAAATGCACACAAAATAGAAGAAGGCATGAATTAGTCTAAGCATGTTCATCATTTATTACACATGTGTACAAGTGTATTCACTCCCTACTCAACAAGAACATAGAAAGCATCTTAGATCAATTGGACTTAGTTATTTTGATATCCTTACTCCAAAAGCATCTTGGATAGAGCCTCACTTCTAGTCAAGTATCCATAGCCCCAACAAGGTTATCATTGTTGTCAACCAGGAATATTTCTCTACCTTTAGTGATTATTTTTATAGCACTAGTAGAGATATTCGCTCACCCAAAGCTAAATCGCTTTCTTTTCTTTTCTTTCCTCATTTTTTTCTCATTTGTTTTTATCTTTTCTTTTGATATTGCATTTTTTTCCCTTCTCAATTCTTTTATTTTGGCTTATAAGTAGTAAAGGTTGTAGATGGTTTGGAAGGCCACAATGGTATTGAAGTAAGTGTATGATTTTTACTAATCCCAATTTCACCTCGAGAACACTGGAAGAATTTAGAGCAATTAAGTGTGAGTAAAATGTTGTAACTAAAAGACTTTGATGTCTCAGACCCAAAGAATGAATTAAATTTGAATTTAATACAAATCTCTTTCGCAAGATAAGGCTATTAGGGATCTAATCTCCAATTATAGGAACTAGACAAAGAGATATCTAAGAGATATTTCAAACAAATCTACTGGGAGAGATACCATTGTGTGGTGTCCAACACCCCACCTTTCTCACAAATTTGGATCCCTCTAGCTAAATTAACCAAGTAAGCAACTAAACTAAAGAAGCCTAGACAAATAATAGAAACAACTACCAAACTACTTGGATTAAATGACTCAAGGAAAACCTACAGACTTACTCTCCAAATAAAACTAAGCCAAGCAACTATCAAGCCACTCAAAGAAATCTCATGTAAAATGACTTGGGAAAAATTACCTCTTAGTCTCAATAGGGAAGCAACTACTCTAACCAATTAAAATGAAACCTGTTGGCATTATGATACATTTTTGTCATTAGTTACAACACTTATTGGATTCTGAATGCTTACCGAGCTCTCACCAGACATTCCTTTGTAAGCCAAGCTTTACCTAGTTCTCAGTGTTTACTGAGTGATCAAGGTGAACAAAGCAGCCAGTGTTTACCGAATGATTGAGGTGAACAAAGCAGCCAGTGTTTACCGAGTGTTCAAGGTAAAGAAAGGAATCAGTTTTGACCGAGTGAAGATGTACTTAGTATTGACCGAGAACTTCGTGATAACCGAGCTCTTGAGGTTATCAAGGAAATTAATTTTATCGAGCTCATTAGACGGTTATCAAGGAAACTAACTATCACTGAGTCACAAGGTTCTATCGAGTGTTTCCTTTGATCACCGAGCTATAGTTCAGATAGAAGTGTTCACTGAGTGACATCTCTTCTACCGAGTCTCCAGTGGTTACCGAGTTCAGAACTACTCAAAGTGTTTAGTATGGACCGTGCCTTCACTTCTACCGAGTGCATGACGATGCCGAGTAATGCAGTGGACGTCGAGTATCAGAAGGACACCGAGTCAGTTCAGTGAACCCGAGTTTTTACCTTGGGCCGACTTTGTATAGAGATTTGCACTTGTTGTTTTGGCCGACCTTGCATGTATTGTTTATTTGGATGGTATATATATGCAATGTATTGTATCATTCAAATGAAAATAAAAAAACAAGAGTAATGGTAATAGTAATGGTAATGAATGAAAATGCGAAAGTGTGAAAGAAATACATGCGTGCGAAAGTATATGTGCTGAGTTGTGAAGGTATTCAGCAAGGTCGAGTTTTGGAGCAAAAAATTTTTATCTATCACATCAAGGTGAATCAGAGCATAGCGGATCTTATCAGCAATCAGTTGTAATCAGATCCACTGTTTCATTCTAACAGTAACTTGTCACATCTTGAATATTTCCAACAATTGGTATCAGAGTAATAAGGTTCTCAAGATAAAAGTTTCACAGCTTGAGCAAAGATCAAGGACAATGGAGATATTCAAACTTGACAAAACTATTGAGAATGAAAAGCTAGATCTGAAAATGGCCATGGCTCAACTCAATGAAGCAAAAGAGCATCTTTCACAATCCTTGAAAAGAAGAAAAGAACTTGCAAGGAAAATGAATGACCATCAGTATGTTGAAGAAAAGATTGAAGATCTCTCACCATCAAGTAGTTCAGATGAAGCTGACAAAGCAATCAAAGAACTTTTAGAAAAGAATGGATCTCTGCAGGAAGAATTAAGAAAGCTCAAAAGGGAACAAGAAATCCAGTCCATCAGGCTATGTGAAATCTTGGAGCAAAGGAACAAGGCAGCTGAAGACTTAGAGGTAAGGAATAATCAATCCTCTCAGCTTGAAAATCTTGTAACTCAATTATCTAATGCAAATGAAGAAATTATGAATCTAAGATCTGAGAATGAGAATTTGAGAAATGACTTAATTACTGAAAGGCAAATCAATGCAAGCTTACAAAGTGATCTAATCTTTGAAAAACAAGTCAATGAGAGAATGGTAAAATCTCAAAAGGACATGGATCAATTGAAACTACAAAATGAAGAAAACTTTCATAAACAAAATGGTAAAGTAGGCCTTGGATACAAGAGAGAAGGTGAATCCTCCAAACAGGGTACTGAAAAGAATCAAAGACCTACTTGTAGCCACTGTGGTAAGTTAGGTCATACATCTAACAGATGTTGGAGCAATGGAAAAGGAAAATTTAATGGAAAGTGCTACAATTGCAATCAGCATGGACACAAAGCCAATGAATGCAAAGAGAAACCAAAATTTGAAGGTAAATGTCACAAATGCCAAAAGCAAGGTCATAAGGCATCACAATGCAAATCCAAATCATTTAATCCAGCTGAATAACTTGTCAAAGCAATATTTGGTTAGGACTACAACACTTGGTGCAGATGTCATTATTGTGGAGAATATGGTCATACTGGCATAAACTGTGCAAGGCATCACCTAAGAAAAAGGGATACCACTGTAAGATGTTATACATGTACAGAACTTGGTCATATATCTAAAAACTACATGAACATAAAGAAAGTCGAGGATGAGAAGAAAATCAAAGTAGACAATATTCGGAAGCAAATGAAGCAGCAATGGATTCCTAAGTCTACCGAGCCAGATAATTCAAGTGATGGAATGGTCACTCAAGAAGTGAGTGACTCTACCATTTCCAATTAAGACTCATCAGGATAAGACCAGGATTGTATCTACAAAGCAATATCCTAAGCAGTCCTAGAATGAAAATATGATCAAATCAGTATTTCAGATACATCAGGATCATGGTCGGTACATGACCTTACCGAGCTCAGTCGGGTGCAATAAGGCTTCTTTCACCAAGTTGCACTTACTGAGCATGATTGGTTCTTCTCTTACCGAGTTAAGGTCGGTTTAACCTATTTTCTTTTGGTCACCGAGTTGCAAAGTTTAAGCTGAGCTAGTGGATGACAGTCTGTCGATCGCAGCTACTTCCGTACTGAACATTAATGGCAAATTTTTCATCAAAAGGGCAGATTTCAACCTCATTTTTCACCGCGAATTCGAGATTTACACAGAAAAAAGGCTTTCAAGCGAGTTCAAGTGATTTGAAGAGATTTTCCAGTGAAGTATTCTTACGAAACCTTTTCACTCACCGAGCAGCAATGGCATCCGCAAGCACCAGTAGCAGCAAGGCAAAGAAGGGTTCTGAAATGCTTGTGAAGGGAACGGAATGGAAGGCACCTACATTCAAGCTCGTTCCTGCCATCGCTGAATCGCTCGATCCCAATGGAGCTCAATCACAGATTCCACCCAAGTTACTCCTTGTGAATGAAATTTGCACTCATTTTAAGTGTGCTATTCAAGAAATAGGGACATTGGACATGGATAATGCCCTAGCGGAGTTATGTGTAAATGGTTCTCTCAAAATTGAGCACAAACATTTGGAAACTAAAGGTTTAACTCACATCGCGCATATGCCTTGAAACTTCCAAACCAAATGGATTAGGTATATCTTGAGTCGAGTGCATAATGGTCAGTTGTGGTTGGAACAACCCGTTTTGATAACCAAGAAGATGATTCACAAAATCACGGGTCTCCCGATGCTCAGCAAAGCCAAAACCACCAAAACCCTAGGACAGGATGAATTACAGAGGAAAACCCTAGCCGAGTGGGATGGTAGAGGTTTGAAGGTTAACACTGTAACAGATCCAGAACTAAGATTTGGCATACATATTATTGCATATAAGTTATATAGTTCCAGCAAATTAAATAGTGTACCATGTGAAGCTGTGGATTTGGCCCTGAAAATTGTAAAGAAGAATCTTGAGTTTGATCTGTCAGAAGTAATGTTGAAGCAGTTAAACAAAAACATGGACAGTATAAGGACATCAAAGAATAACCCCTGTAAATTTGGATCTCTGTTAATATGTTTACTATTTTATGTACAAAAATTCTTTCCATCAAAGGGAACCGTAGAATGGAGAAAAGATGTCCCAATTTTGTATCAGATTAAAGAATTTATAGCAGAGATGGGAGAAAATTTTGATAGTATCATGGATAACTATTTTGAAGACTTTAAGGAGAGAATGAATAACCGATTCAGAATTCCTCCTAGGCTTGTTGAAAAATATAAAGATGACGTATGTTTTATGGTTGACTGTGACAAGGTGTACATACAGGCAGTTAGACCCCGAGTTGCATGGGTGGAACCTCTTCCATATGAGGTAAATATTGATGAAACAAGGGATATCATTGAAGTACTGGTAAATGAGCCAGTAGACCCAAGGCAACGGATTTTTGGTACTTATGATGAAGCAAAGGCCAGAATTGAACTAGAAATCAAAATTCCACAGGCCATCAGCAAAGGTAAGAGGAAAGTGGCCAAACTGAAAACTGCAATAGGTCCTCTTATGCTCACCGAGGGACAAGGTGAAGATAAAGAAAGTGAAGAAGAAGAAGAAGGAGAAAAAGAATCAGAAGAAGAGCAACTGGCAAAGAAGAAAGGCAAGGTAATCATTACCAAGCCCAAGAAGCAACCTACTGCAGTATTTACTTGGAGGACAAGAAAAGGTATTCAGGAACCTGTATTGGTCAAGCCTGCACCTACATTCGAGCAAAGGCTCAAATCATTGGAAGAAGGAACTGGCATCGCAAATTTCAAGGCATTGAAATTTGAGACAAGGACTGATGCAGAGAAAATGCAGATTGAGGAACTGGTACTTAACAAAATGGGAAAATGGAAATACTCCCCGGACCAGATTGCTCCTCATATCTCTAAAGAATTACTGGAGAGTGTACAGTCAAGATGAGAGTTAGCCACCAAGACGATAAAAGATATATATGAGCAATCCCTGAAGAATCTTCGGCCTAGTCTCACTGGAGCAGAGGTAAAATCTGAATTGAAAACCCATGAAGGTAAAATGATGATCAGATTTCACACTTGTTTAATTTTGATCAAAGATATAGAGCATGTTGTAAATGATGCTACAAACATGTGGAAAAACATCTATCATCTACATAAGCCCAGTGTAGACCCAGTAGAAATAAAGGATGATGACAGCAGCAGCAGCAGTGATGAATTAGATAGTGCTCCACCCATCACAGTTACACCACGAGAGTTGCATGCAATGATGGAAGAGAAAGAGGAAGAAGACAAAGAGGAAGAAGTTGAAGAGGAAGATAAGGAGGATGATACGGTAAAAAAAATTGCAGCAGCAGTTATTGCATCCCTTCCTCACTCCCCAGCTAAACCTGTGACATCATCAAGGTTGGAGTCAGCTTCAGCAGGTTCATCTATACCAGATTTACCATCTACACCTACCATATCTCAGCTCTAGGTATCATTAGTGGAAGTGACTACCACTTCATTTACCGAGCTACATCCCTCTTCGTCTACCGAGCTGCACCCCTCTTCATCTACCGAGTTGGCCTCCTCGACTCCATCATCATTAGTTGGTATTGTTGTAAGTTCTCCAATTTTGACTACTCCAATTTGTTCTACAATTTTGTCGCCATCTACTTCAGGCATAGTGAGCTTAGATACTATATTACCAAGTGTATCACCATTTTTGGCCAGTACTCAAATTTTTGACCCTGTACATAATCCTATTGGCACTCAACCCTCAAGCATCCCAATTTTTACTGCTAGTCCTTCTATCTCTACTGTTGTGTCTATTCCAAAGGTCAAACCAGTCATCTCAGAAGTCAAAAAAAAGCAACCATTAAGACTTATGATCACTGGAAAGGAAATTCCTGAAGACATTGACTTGGACACAGAGATAATAATTCCAAAGATTGACTTTGATAATGCTACCATTGAAGAAATGAGTTATGCTAGTCAACTTATTGAGAAAAAGGCTACTCAGATGCAATTAAGATCGGAAAGGGATAAGGAATACAGGATAATTGAGGATGCCCGGAACATAATTACTGAGGCTATAGGTGTTGATGTTGATACTTCTCAACACATTTTGATTCAATTGGAAGAGGCAGTTAATAAATTCAATGAAGATGCCTTCGGAAAAGAAAAGCTGATTGAGCGTGCAGCAAAGAAATTTGATAATAAGGTGTTGGGGCACATTGCCCAGAACATTGCAATAAATCAGGTTGCATTAACCTCAGTTTTGGCAGATATGGAAAATTCTTTTAATAATGTAACATCTCTTTTTGCTAAGCTTTGTGATGTTATCGAGTACACTAAGGGAATAAGAGAGAAACTAAATAAAATTGATGAGGATCTGAAGGTAAGCACACAGAACTTGAAGCTTGACCCCAGTTCAAGCTCATCTCATCACCTCAGGATCAAATTTTTGTCAGAGAAGCAGGCAGAGCTGTTGAGAGAAGAGGCAAGGATCCGATCTACATTGATAGATATCCAAAACATGATCCTTCCCATCATGGATTCAATGCAGAAGCACATTGCACATTCAAAGACATTAATCCATGATAATAACTTCTCCATTGCAGACCATGTGATTGAACTTTTGGCTGAAGTTCAAGTAGCTCTTTCCACCTGCAAAATTTTGCAAGAGAATTGGGATAAGACTCTCCAACTTATTCTCCAGCTACATTCAGAGTTCATCTCTCATTTTGGTGTTTCTATATAAGTATATATATTCTTTTATTCTTTGGTATTATTGTCAAAAAGGGGGAGATTATTGTTGGATATGTATACTATGGGTGAATAAGTGTTTTCGGAAAAATTGTACAAAGGAAGAGATATACAGCTCATGTAAATACTATATGAACATTCTATGGGGGAGTTGTATATAACAAAGCTATGTATATTCAGAATCAGTCATCAGCATGTCAGATAAATTTTGTCTCATAAGTGTTTTTGTCACTAATGCCAAAGGGGGAGATTGTTGGCATTATGATACATTTTTGTCATTAGTTACAACACTTATTGGATTCTGAATGCTTACCGAGCTCTCACCGGACATTCCTTTGTAAGCCAAGCTTTACCTAGTTCTCAGTGTTTACCGAGTGATCAAGGTGAACAAAGCAGCCAGTGTTTACCAAATGATCGAGGTGAACAAAGCAGCCAATGTTTACCAAGTGTTCGAGGTAAAGAAAGGAATCAGTTTTGATCGAGTGAAGATGTACTTAGTATTGACCGAGAACTTCATGGTAACCGAGCTCCTGAGGTTATCAAGGAAATTAATTTTACCAAGCTCATTAGACGGTTATCAAGGAAACTAACTATCACCGAGTCACAAGGTTCTATCGAGTGTTTCCTTTGATCACCGAGCTACAGTTCAGATAGAAGTGTTCACCGAGTGACATCTCTTCTACCAAGTCTCCAGTGGTTACCGAGTTCAGAACTACTCGAAGTGTTTAGTATGGACCGTGCCTTCACTTCTACTGAGTGCATGACGATACCGAGTAACGCAGTGGACGTCGAGTATCAGAAGGACACCGAGTCAGTTCAGTGAACCCGAGTTTTTACCTTGGGCCGACTTTGTATAGAGATTTGCACTTGTTGTTTTGGCCGACCTTGCATGTATTGTTTATTTGGATGGTATATATATGCAATGTATTGTATCATTCAAATGAAAAGAAAAAAAGAAGAGTAATGGTAATAGTAATGGTAATGAATGAAAATGCGAAAGTGTGAAAGAAATACATGCGTGCGAAAGTATATGTGCTGAGTTGTGAAGGTATTCAGCAAGGTCAAGTTTTGGATCAAAAAAGTTTTATCTATCACATCAAGGTGAATAAGAGCATAGTGGATCTTATCAGCAATCAGTTGTAATCAAATCCATTGTTTCATTCTAACAGTAACTTGTCACATCTTGAATATTTCCAACATAACCTACTCTAACTCTCTCAAACCAAGAGGTTCAAGACAAACCTAATCTAACTATGTACTAACCAATTAAAATTAAACCTACTCTAACTCTCTCAAACCAAGAGGTTTGAGACAAACCTACTCTAACTATGTACAAGAATCCCAAAGGGATGACACAAACCAAACTTATATATACACTTGATCTAACATGGTTTCTCAAGACATTCAAGAGTAACAAGGCTTGGGTGATGGCTCTTAGTTTAGAAAATACATCCTTGTACTCTAAAAAAATATTTATTACCTCATTTTTAAATTTGGAAAAATTATCATGCATGATAATCAGTTGAAGCAATTCATGTGGTCCATGGTCAATCCAAATGCATGTTTCATTTCCTAAACCTCCATAATCAAAATAATAACTTTCAAAAATTTCAACATCAGAAGCAAGGAAAGAAACAACCTGGCATGTCTCAAGTGATAATTCATGTTGAAATCCTTCTTGGTTTTCACAGCTTCAGGAGCTCATAGTTGGTGGTGGATTCCCCCTCTGGTGGAAACATCAAACTCATGGGTGTTTATGTTGGGGTTAATCTTGAGATAAATCCCTTAGAAAACTGCTTTAGGTGTCTTGTCTTTGTATAACATGAACCATGCATCTTTGTGTATGTTGCTAAGTACATCCTAAAAAATAAAGGGTTCCTCAATAATTCCTCCTTAAAATATCTCCCCAAATTGATCAAATGCAAACTCCCACTGTAATATCATCCTAAATTATTTTTCATCATCTTCTCCCATAATGTTGCATGCATATTTCTCTTTAAAAATATCTTGTAGTTCTTCATGTAGGATCTCATCGATCTTAGCCTCTTTAAAACTGAAATGAAGATCTTCACCAAATATCCTCATGAGTTCATCAAATTCAATCTCAAGTGGTAAAGTCTATAGAGGTTGAAGTTGATTACGAACCATACCTCTTGTAGTAACTTGATTATCATGAAATACCTTTGGCAATGAATCAACTTCTTTTATGATATCACTTAGCATCATCTCCCCCTCCCCCATGCAAAGAGCATAGTAGTGAAGATATATTGTAATGACTTGTCAAATTTCTCTTCATACTTTGTTTCATCAATGATAAATTGTAATTCTTTTTTCAATGCATCCATCTGATTATCTTGTTCCCAAAGGGTATGTAAAATTGCTTGTAAGTTATCCTCTAGATTTTGTCCTTGTAACATGAGGGAAATTTCACCACAGATCACCTCTTCAAACTTTAGATAATCACCTTCTAGTTCTCCATGACGTTGGCCTTTTTCTTCTATCTCTCCCCTTCCTTGAATGAAGTCTATTGTTTCCTTTATTTTCTTCTCAACATCTTCTTGTGAAGTGATGTTTGAGAGTTTTTCCTCTTGATTATCATTTTCGTTATACTCAACCATGCATCCTTGATGCCATTGATTTATTTCTTCAACCTTTGGTTCCCAACTTGAGTGATGACTACTACTTTCCTTTGATATCCAATTGGAGAGTTGGAAGAATTCCTTGCCTACCACCATAGGTATTCCCTCATACCAACCTATTCTAAACTTGATCAAGTCAATAGTGTCTTGACAAGATGGACAAGTAGATTCCAAATGTGAAAGGGTATGCACACTACACCAAGTATCTCCTCCATATTCACGTCTTGGTTTGATATCTTCAAGAAAGTTTTCTTCTAATTTAGAAGCACCAAAAAATCATACACTTTTATAAAATAAATTATCCCTCGTAATGCCAAGTCCACCCTCCAAAGGAAAACTAGACAATGTATATCCTCATGCTTGGTGGTGTAATTTATTCTACACAGATTTGTTGCTGCAAGTTGAGTCAAATCACATGGATGAAACCTTTTGTTCAAATCAAACCAAATAGGGATAACATCCACTTTCCTATCCATTTGAGAAACCTTCTCTTTTTAAATTTTCTATTTTTTTGTTATTTTTAAATTTTACTTATTCTAGAATTTCTTCACTTTTGAAGACATCTCTTATCTCAAATACAACTTGAAAGCTCACGTGTTGAAAATTCCATGAATGGACATTGTTTGAACCCTCCTCTTGACATGAATTTCTATTGGTGTGATGATGTAGGGTATGTGTACTAGGAATGCTTCTAATGATTTAAGTTGTTCCAAAAAAGAATTTTAATTTAGCCCCTCCCTCTAGCACCAATTTCTATTGATGTGATTTTTGGTCCACTGCAACATATAGAATCAAATACTTGAAATCTCAAGGAGAAACACCAAAAACTTATTCCTCTCTTGATATAAGGTCATCTCTCATGCTAATCTAGAAAATTAAGATCATGAAATGACTTCAAGGTTCCTTCTTAATTGTGAACTTCACTCAATTTTATGATGTGATATGTTGGTTCTCAAAAAAGGACTTACGTTATCCATTTAATGTATATCAACTCTTGCACTTCTAAATTTTTGGCTCTAAAATGTGAAATAAAAAAATATAATTTTTGACTTCCCAATTCTCCACTTCAACTTAAAACTATAACCTCTACCTATACTTCTACTTCTACTTTTAATGCAAGGAATGATATATGACTTGGACTCTACTAGATGTAATCTTCCTAGTGACTCCACTCATCTAGTGCAAGATTCTAAGGAATACACAAAAGATTTTTTCATCAATTTCCTCTCTCCAATCCCATAATTTGGATGCAAACCAAATATTTAACATCAATTGAAGTTAAGTGTTTGCATCAGCTCATCGCACAAGGCACCCTTACAATCCATAAGAGGCTAGTGGCTTAGGTTTGTTTGAGTCATGCAAGTGAACATCCACAATTAATTCCATCCAACTAAACCACTTCTAACAACATGAAACAAAATCCTAAAATAAGTGAAGAAATATGGATCACCATGCACTAATACAAACTTGATCACAACAGTTTACTATGCAAGGCACAATAATGAAAAATAGAGCAAATTTGGTATTATATATAGAAACAATTCTCCAAAAAGTCCATTACAAATAAGGGTAGCACTCCTTACATAGGGAGATCAAATACAAAAGATGACCAATATTGATTTGAAATCAAGGGTCCATATTAATCCACATTATCCATAATTAAGGTTTCATAACCAATTTCTACAAATATTAAATGTTCACCCAATTACAATTAAGCACCACCTTGTGGGCCAATTAAAAAATTACAATATCCACACGGGCCAATTGAAAAAGTTAAATCCATGAAAACTTGATAAGGATGAATGACATGTAGAGTACCCATGAGAAGAGATCCCATTGTAGATAATGCCACCTCATCACATTGGTGAATGTGCTCCATATCCTTATCTTCTTTCACATTCAATGAACCTAGACACCATCTTAGTGAATTGTCTCCTTATGAAACTTGGCATATTTTTATTGATTAAGAATAGGGCTGCCACATTACCTAACTTATTCTTTTGAATAGGATAAATACCATTACTTTCTAAGGAGAGATCATTTGTTACTTCTCCATTTGTAATGGGTAACATCTATCTAGCAAAAAAGTTGCACTAGATTTGACAATTTTTGTAATTTATTAATTAATTTTAAATTCACACCAAAATTATGTGACTTTAAAATTAATTAATTAATTACAAAACCTATCAAATATGGTACATATGTTCAGCTATTTAGCTGAGGGCTTTGTGATGGCTCCCCCTCTCAATCACTTTATCTTCTTGAAATTTCTTCATTCCTTTTTCTTTGGAGCCTCTTTATGTCCTAGTCACTTAAGTTGTTCCAAATGAATTTTAGTCTAGCCTTCCTTCAACATAAAATCCATGTTGGTGTAGATGGAGAGTTTACAAACCACTAATGTCTTGATGTTCTAAATTTCCCTCCTTAGACGTTTTGACCTCCTCTTTCATGTCTCAATCACCTTGGAGTTATTCTCCATCTATTAGAATTAGTAATCTTTCATTGCTTGTATTTATTAAATGGGATAAACCAAGTTATCCCTTATGTTGTTTTTCCTCTAGTCCACATGTGAGGAAATATCATTTTCTCTCTTGTAAATGTGGGAGGACAACTCATTTTTGTAATTCCTTTGTTTAGGAAAATGACTTATTCCTCCTTAAGAGGATTACGACACTTGTTATGCGGACACTTATGAATGTAGAAATCATTCATATGGGAGTTACTAGATAACTCATCTTCACATCTCTATATAAGAGATCCTCCTCTCTCATTCTTTATATATACATGCTCAATATGTAGTTTTTGTAATTAGCCTATGGCTCTATCTCTCTTTTTCTCTCTTTCATTCTTTAGGATTTTTATTCAGACATATAATTCACAAGGGATTTTCTTTGCTTTCCCCTTTCAAAATTTTTGTCTCCTTTGTTGCTTCCTATTGGTGCATTCTCTTGGAACTTGGTTAGGTTTATGGTAACTTCTCTTCTCAGTTAACTCACTTCAATTGATTTAATTTCCTTTCTTTTCTTTACTTTTCTTACATGGTATCAGAGCTACCTAATCCTTGTTTGAGTGTTTGTGTGAAGGTTTCATCATTATGGAAACATTATTGGTACTGAGAGGTGAAGAGAAGCATAAGTCTCATCTCTGACCTTTGGATTGTAGATATTTTTATTATTATATTGTCTCTAATTTCTCTAACCCTCTTTAGAAGGCCTTTGGCCAAATATTTTCTATTAATTTCTATTAAAAATATCTCTTTTTTTGGAGGGCTAGACGCCAAAACAAGAGAAATACTTCTTTTTTGTGTTATTAGTAAAAATACTTTTTGTAGTTGTATTTCTTTCATAGGATGCTCTTACTTTGTATCATCTTATTGTACTTTTAATAAAAAATAGTCAAATAATACTAGTACATCTTTTCATTTCTAATAGAGCTAGTATTTTTTCTTATCTTATAGTAAGTATACACTCATAGTATGCCTAATTTCTTATCTAACCCTTTCTCTATGCAAACTCTAAGATCCTATCAAAACTTGAACCTTCATTACATTATTTTGATTTATGGACCCTTCTAGCTTTCTCAAATTGTTGATCCCACTAACTTACTTGTATATTTTCTTCCCCTAAAGTTGGTCCAGCTAAGATAGGGACTAGGACCTCTTGAATAATATCGCACAAGGATGCATACTACATCAAGTAGATTGTAAGAAGAAACCATCCTATATGATGAAAGAACAAATCCAATCTATGTTATTTCTTGCTAGAAATAATCTTGATCCCTCCGTGCAAGACCAAGCTTGATTGTGTCAAGCAACCTTACCATGACCATATATCTTGAATAATATCACACAAGGATGAGTACCACATCAAATAGATTGTAAGAAGAAACCATCATATATGATGAAAGCACATATCCAATCTATGTTATTTCTTGCCAAAAATAATCTTGATCCCTCCGTGCAAGACCAAGCTTGATTGTGTCAAGCAACCTTACCATGACCATATATTCTTCCTCCAACTTTTGTATTCGTACCATGCCTCCCACCCTAGTTGTTCTTTCATGCATTTCATATCTTCTAATTGCTTCATCCAAAATAGCATTGTAGGAAAATGTTAGCTTTGTGCACCTATGTGCCATGTGGAACATCATCTCATACTCCAAAAACATGTCATATATGTTGGATGGGAACATTGATAGCACTTGTAAAATGATATATGCCTCTTGGAGCTATGGGCATTAATACACCTTCTCCTATAATACATCTAATTGTTAGTTCTATCTCATGTGGTAGCACTTCAAAGGCCACCTGAAAATAGTACCTTTGGTGTGATGAGCAAATGGAATACTCCCATGTCAATGCAGGAATTTGGATTTGTAAATTCAATCACCTATAATCCATGTTCTACCCTGCTTTCATCATTTTTTTTGTTACACATAATTTGTATCTTTTCAATATATAAATACTTCTAAATATTCAAATAAAATAGTTCCATGTAATATGGCCATTGAGAATATAAAACACATCATGTTCACATTAATCTTTCATATTTATCCATGATTACTATATATAAAGGAAATATCTGCAGTTACAAATTTTAGTTAGAAAGTAAGGATAAAGAATTTATTAATAACATAATAAGAACATAAACAACACATTTAAATTTATCTTCCTTTTAATCCTACAAGAGTTTATTCATATCATAATATCTATTCAATTTTAGCTAGCGCACAAAGGAGTAGTAGTGCAAGAAATAGCTTGCTAATACTATTAACATTCTAATGAAAAAAATATGTTTCTAATAATTTTTTTTAATATTATCTGACCTGTGTTGACAAGGAATAGTGGTGGACTTATATATAAATATAATGTTTCGCCAAAAAAAATAGTGGTGGACTTAACCTTTACAGCTAATCAAAGTCACCGCCTTATCCTTGTTGCTCTTGCATTTTTGTCTCACCTCTATCTATTTTATCTTTCACTTGATGTTACCTCATCCCTTTTATATACATTTTTCCCACCCATTGGCCTTGGCTCTTATGTAGTTTGAACTTTCCCTTGATTTTTAATGTCATGACTTGTCTTATGACTACTTTGTTTGCACCTACATGGTGATTTGGTGGCAACCTTGTTATTTTGACTAGGTCAACTATTTTTAAACTTGCTAGAATTATTCCTGGATTAGATTAATCTTGTCATTTGATATGGTTAAGTCATTTTATGATCATGTTTACAATATTATGTAGATGTGATTTAAGTTCATACTTTGATGTATGTGCATGCATTATAGTTATGATGTTCTTATATGATGTTTTATTATCGACTGATGGATATTGACTCCTTATATTTTGTGAGTGTTTGAGTGTCTGTAGGTGTCAAAGGCGAGGGTGTGGCTGAGGTAGAGAGAGTTATCTTTTTAGAAGGGGACAAATGGATAATCCTTGCAGCTTACACACACACCACTTAGAGCTTTTTTTTTTTATCATGATGCTTGATCCTGCTAAATGTGATGAGCATATGTGTTTAAAGATAATACGTTCATCTTATTCTATTTGGGAAAGAATGAATATGAAATGTGTAAGATCAATTCCATTTATTTAAAGTTTAAGTCTTTTTATTATATATATATATATATATATATATATATATATATATATATATATATATATATATATATATATATAAAATTAAACATCTATTCTATCTCTAATGAAAACCCTGTGAAAAAAAAGGGTAAGACCTACAAAAAAACAAAAGCAAAGATAAGAGGGAGAATATTTTTATTAACCATTTTGGGGGGGAACAGTTACAACCACAATGGAGGGCATTCAAGGAAAATTGATCACAAATAATGGGAGTAGCAATCGTGGCTAGAAAATAAGGGAAAGTAGGAGAAAAATGAAAGCGGTTGTGGGTTTTTCTTAAGAAAGGGGGATAGAGATTTCGAGGGGGAACAAAAAAAATGGTTCCATTACCACAGCCCTTTGGTAGCAAGTTTTTTTTCTATGGTTTTTTCTTGGGAATAATGACAAAAAGAGAGGAAAGGTATTTTTGTGCCAGCTGGGAATTTAAATAGTGTGGCAGAAGACTGGGAAAAGCAACGGTGGTTGGGAGAGAGGAAAACCTAGGCAAACAAGGCAACCAGGACAAGAAAATAGCAAACATTAGGTTCCATCTCTTTTGTTATTCAAATTTTTAGATGTTTGGGTGTGAATCCCTGAATTTGCAATGTTTCATTATTTAGGAAATGAGTCTTATGAGGCTGAAAATCTAAATTATAGTGGTAAATTCGTACCTTTAGAATGATACCTTATTTTAATCATGACCATTAAATCGATTATGTTCTATCTAACACCACCTTAAGAGCTTGAGCAGCCCTATCTATTTGTTTTTGTCTTGAAACTCCACTTACAGGAAAAGCCCTAGACCTAAATTTCTTGCTCATAGCATGTACATTGAATAAAATCTATTATAATTAAACTTTAGTATTACTTATTTCTACTAGTAACCAACATTGGCAGCATTAGACTAAATTCACCCTCTTCCTTATTGTTTCCTTCAACCACCTTTACCAGATGTGTATGGTTTGAGCCTCACCAATGCTATAAAGTTTGTGGATAATTGAATAGTCAGCTTCAAATTATTTCTATGTTGAATGTGTTTCTATTTGCTAATAGGTTTGATTATCTAATCTGTAGTGATTTACTGGATATTGGGATTGGCAATTATTTCAAACATGATATTTTTCCATTCTATTATGATCTTATGCCAATGCTTATTTTGTAATTGATTGCTCCATATGTCTATTCAATGGATTTCCCTTAGAACACAGGTCTTGAATTTTTGAGGAATGTGTCTAAACTGAACCACAATTAGAGGTTCGAATGGATTTTGTTTTAAAAGGCATGATATGAGAATAGTTATCACCATTATTGATGTAGTTCTAAATATCACATTTTGAAACATGTTAAAGACGTAAATTTCAGATCAGCATCTTAATGTTTTCATTATGTGAATATTTGTCAATTGTTAATGGATATTTATCTTGATTTGACTTTTCTACAATGTTTTGACTGGTTCTTCTCCATTTTTTCTACAATACTTGCTTAGCCTTGTGAACTACCATCTTTAGAGGGACTAAGTTGTTGTTAAATTGCCTTGAAATAGAGCATTCATGTTATATAGAATTGTATTTCAGTATAAGAAGGAAAATTGTATATTACACTCTTAAAGTATAAGATTGAAGGATTCTTAATAGACTTGGAAACATTGTGGAATGTAGAAATTGGTAATATGAGCCAGCCTTGCTATAGAATATTATCTCTGTTATTTTGTATAAAATTTTAGTTTTGCCTCAAATGATAAAATTGCATTCAACAAATTTTTTTTTTAACCATTTGTTGAAATCAGTAATTAGATATTGTATATGTTATTGTGTGATTGTCAACATCTTCAAGGGATAGGTTAAAACGTTTATTAGAATAACATCCAAGTATATGGGTGTACACAACTTGAATTATTCCATCATTTAGCATTAGTTTTTTGTGCTGATTTTAACTTAGAAAATAAAATGTTATTTTACTGTTGAATATAAATTCTTAGATAAGATATTTTATTAACTTACTAGTTAGGAATATTTTTTTTTGAAAGAATGTTTCATTGCTGAATATAAGTCAAAGACAACCTTTTACCTAATGTTGTATATGAACAAGTGACTTTTGAGATAGTTGTTATGGACTTTAGAGAACCTGAGAGTTGATGTTTTAGCTTTTTATGGTTGGGTGTAATTTGGCATTGGGAGGGTGGGGATGGATGCACTTTATTTTTCTTCTCTCAACCTGTCAAGTGTTGCGTGGTAGGATTCATTATAGTTTGACTCTCCATGCATCATGTTGATGAATTATGTGCTTGGCCAAGTCATTTTTATTTATTTCAATTGAAATACTATTAACTTTGACATTGTGTATGGGTAGATATGCATACTTTCATTTAAACATAAAGTAGATATGCTAATTTTTGCATATGGATAGATATGTTATTTCTTTTCCCTACCATATATCTGTGATTAGTTCACTTAGCACATGGATGTCTATAGTAAGTTTCACAGCTGCACCAGATCCATCTGATCCTTCTTGTTCTGGGAAGCTAACCTTCTTGTGCCAGGTTCAGGGAGTTCTTCATTATTAGGAAGAACCCCGAGAGAGTATTACTCTGTGGTTGGCAAGGTAAAATCACTTGGGCCACACCCCTATTTTTCGATAGCAGATGGACATCATTTTTCAGCTAAAGAATGGAACACTCAAAGTAGGATAGTGAACACTTAGAAGCTATAAATGCCTATTGGTCGATCACTCTTCTTTCTTTATGATGTATATGCATCTTTTGGAATGTACCTATGTACCATAAACATTTACGTTGACATTTCATTGAATGGATGTAATGAAGAATTATCTCTTGTGCATTATACTTCTATACAACATTGTTGTCCTATAATATTAAAACAATCTCTGTAATTAATTTCAGTTGACTAATTGAAATGTTTGACCTTTCAACTATTTTGCTGATGTGTATCTTCTTATTTTTATATTTCTCACTTTATGGATGAGTTGGCCTTTTGTTGTAAGAGTAGGTCTTTAAATTTGGTATTAGAGCATATGGTTTAAAATCTAGGCCTTGGGACTGCTATGCTAACTAGCGCAAACATGTACAGGTGTTTGAATTATCACCATGGCCACAAGAGCTAACTATAGAGGTGAATCTAGTAATGGTCCACAAGGTGATGAACCCAATTAGAGACTTGATTAGACTGTGGCAATCCTAACTCAGCAAGGGGCCTTGTTGCAACAACAAGGACAAAGGATGGATACCTTGGAATAGAATGTTCAGGGTAGACTTGTTGATGAGGAGGCAAGGAAGCACGAAGAGGATCAGCACCTAGAAGCCCTATGCCAACATGAGGAGGAACATAGGAAGAAACTTGAGGATGACCAATTGGCTGAGGCACTCAAGAGGTCAAAGGAAGACTGGAAGGTGGAAGCTGACCACTTAATGGCTATGAATAACATAGATAAGGTGTAGATTGTGGCTGATTTGAGCAAGGACCTCAAGAAGGTCACACCACCCACATTTCATGGTAGAGATTTTGGGGAAGATGATGAGCCATGGATTACAAGCATGGAAAAGTATTTTCTTGTGCAGAACTATACAAGGAAGTCTCGAGCAGTTTGGGCTAGGTACTTGGTTGGAGAATGTCATGACTAAAAAGAAATTTCATCATGGAGAGGTAACTTGGGAAGAATTTCTTCAACATTTCCACAAGCAGTAGTTACCACAACTCTAGTATGATAAGAAATTAGCAAAATTTTATAAACTAGTTCAACGGAACATGAATGTCACACAGTATCATGAGTGCTTTTTTCATTTGGTGAAGTATGTACTACAGTATCAGCATGATGAATTATTCAAAACCTAAAAATTTGTGATGGGTTTGAAACTTAATATTTATAGTGAGGTTGAGATGTAGGAACCTGAAATGATGGAATTTACATTGTGTAAGGCTCTTAAGTAGGAGCAAAGATTGAAAGATGTGACCTCATCTAAATCCAATAGCCAAAATTATAAGAGGAAGTTCTAGGGTAACAAAGGATATCAAGATAAAAAGGGGTACTAGGATGGCAAGTATAAAGGAAATGGAAAGAAATGACAGATCAAAAATATGGAAAAAGGAGAAGAGGGTTTTGACAAGAACAAGAACAAAGGGAACTTGAATGGGTACAGGAACCAGAATAACAAAAACAATAGGAATGGAAATGAGAAAAGTGGAAGGAACTGGAATAACAGGAATGATCAGAATAGAAATGATTATAGGAAGGGTCCTAGAACTAGATGCTTTTTCTATGGTGGTAATCACTTTTCTGCTAAATGTCCATAGAAATCTAATAGAAAGGAAATTCCATCACAACATCAGATTCATGCTGCAGTTGATCATCAGCAAGCAAATTTTCAAGCTACACCTATTCAGGTGACTAGTACACTTTTTGGTATTACTGTTTCTATGCTAGTTGATACTGGTGCTACTAAATGTTTCATAGATCCTAAAGTAGTATCTAGATTACCCATTAGAGCTGGTTTTATGGCTGAACCATGGATTGTAGAGTATGGTAATAGGTCTAAGTGGCAGGTAGAGCAATGTCTTTTCTACAGTGAGTTGGAACTTCCCAACTTCCGAACAGAGGTCAATCTTTTTGTAGCTCTTTTAGGTTCTTATGATGTCATCCTAGGCATTAATTGGTTAAGTAAACATAAGGCCTTAGTTAATTTTAAGGATAAGGTAATTGAATGTCATGATGACATAGGGCACTCAGTGACACTGAATGGTGTCAAAAGACCACTTGAGCTAAGACACATCTTTGCTATGCAATTGAAGAAAGCAAGGAGAAAGGTGTGTTAGTTGTAGTGGCACTTGTTAAGGACTTGGAAGAACACACCCCACCTCATTTAGAGGATTTTCTAATCTTAAAGGAATTTAGCAATGTGTTTCTAGATGATTTGCCAAAACTACCTCCAAAAAGAGAGTTCGATTTTCCTATTGATTTGGTACCAGGGGCTAAACCTCAATCAAAGGTTCCTTACCACATGACTTCCACCAAGATGTATGAATTAAACACTCAATTATAGGAACTGTTAGACAAGGGTTTTATCAGACCAAATGTATCACCTTGGGGAGTGCCTGTAATCTTTGTCAAAAAGAAGGATGGTACCTTAAGACTATGTATTGATTACCATATGTTGAATAAGGTTACCATAAAGAATCGATATCCATTACCCCGTATTGATGAATTGTTTGATCAAATGAAAGGGGCTACTATCTTCTCAAAGATAGATCTAAGATTGAGATATCACTAACTTTAGATCAAGGAGGCAGACATATCCAAAACATCATTTAGGACAAGGTATGAGCATTACAAATTTGTAGTCTTACCTTTTGGACTAATGAATGCCCCTACGACTTTCATGAACCTGATGAACAATGTGTTTTGAGATTGTCTTGATAATTTTGTGGAAATTTTCATTGATGACATTTTGATATATTCTAAGACTATGGAGGAACATGAAAAACACTTGTGTATAGTTTTGCAATGCCTTAGAGAGAAGAAACTTTTTGGAAAACTCTCAAAGTGTTCATTTTATTGAAAGGAGATCCATTATTTGGGACACATCTTATCAGTAGATGATATTGCAATGGATCCAACAAAGATTAAAGCCATTCTTGAGTGGCTAGTACCTTAGAAAGTCAGTGAGGTACAAAGTTTTATGGGGTTGGCAGGTTATTATAGAAAGTTTGTGGAAGGGTTCTTAAAAATTGCAGCACCTATCACTTCCTTGCATTGAAAGGGAAAATGATATGAGGGGACTGAAGCATGTGAGAGAGCATTTAAATTATTGAAGCAAAAGCTTACATACACTCCTATTTTAGTGATTCCAAATCCAAATGGACACTTTGTGGTTATGATAGATGCTTCAGGGGATGGACTGGGAGGTGTACTTATGCAAGATGGTAAGGTAATCACCTATGAGTCCAGGAAGCTTAAAAATATGAGGTAAACTATGCATTGCATGATCTTGAATCAGCTACAATAGTACATGCCTTGCAAATGTGGCAGCATTACTTATTAGGGAAACCCTTTGAGTTGAAAAATGATTAGATGGGGTTGAGGTACATTTTTACTCAACCAAATCTTAATGCCAGACAAAGGTGATGGCTCAAGTTTCTTAGCGAGTGTGCTTTTGGTATTGAGTACATAAAAGGGAAGGATAATAGCCTCTATTACTACTTCTAGAACTCACTTGAGGGAGTACATTCTTTGGTATCTTCTTGGAGATACTCATTATGACTAGGTGAAAGCAATTTTGGATTTGTATTCTTCAGATTCTCAATTTGAGGAAATTATTCTTTTGATGATGATGGTTTACTTAGATACCTAAATAGGATATATGTTCCTAACCTTGAAGGATTGCGAAAGGTGGTTCTTGAGGAGATGCATTGCACTCCATTTGCAGGGCACCCTGGGGTGAACAAGATGATGATTGATTTGAGATCATTATATTTTTGGTTAGGACTCAAGTGAGATGTGAAAGAATATGTGGCCCAGTGTTTGGAATGTCTGTGTATTAAGGCTAAACATGTCCATCTAATAGGACTTTTGTACCCACATGAGATTTCATAGTATAAATGGTAGGTTATTAGTACAAAATTTGTGTAAGGTTTACCCAAGACATGATGCAAGCATGATGTTATCTTGATCATATTCAATAAATTAACTAAAGTTGCCCACTTTATTCCTGGTATTCTAAAAGATGGTTCTCCAGTTTTGGCAAGGATATTTGTGCAGGAGATATTTCGGTTACATGATATTCTAGAAACCATTATTTTACACAAGGACACCTGTATGACTTCTCAATTTTGGACTACTTTGAACTCTGCTTTGGGTATGCGGTTGAACTTTAGCACTACCTATCACCCAGAGACAGATGGTCAAACTAAACAAGATAATCAGGTGTTAGAGGATTTATTATGGATGTACTACATGGATCAGTAGTACAAGTGGGAGGAGTATCTTCCATTAGTGGAGTTTGCTTACAACAACTCCTATCATTCATCTTTGGGCATGGCACCTTTTGAAGCCCTTTATAGATGTAAGTGGTGTACCCCTATTAGATGGGATAAGGTAGAGGACCAGATCATAGTAGGCCCAGAAATGTTAAAGGAAATGGAGGATCAAATGGTCTTGATCCATAGTCAATTGAAGGAAGCAACTGATCAACATAAGAATTATGCTGACAAGAAGTGCACTTTTAGGTAGTTTCAAATTGGGGATAAGGTGTTTTTGAGAGTTAGACCACATAAGAGTTCCATCTCATTTGGCAAGAATTCAAAGCTTGGACCTAAATTTTTTGACCCCTTTGAGGTGTTGGAGGTTATCAACCCAGTTTCTTATCGACTTGCTCTGTCACCCACACTTTCCCATATTCACAACGTTTTCCATGTATCTCTTCTTAAGGCATACCACCCTGACATGTCTCATGTGCTTGACTGGCATGCATCGTAGGTTTAGGATCTCCTAGTGGTGGTAGTTCAACCCACCAAACTCATTGAGCAACGTATCATCTAGGTACAAGATCGAGATGTTCTTGAGTACAAGGTCTAGTGCAATCAATTTGGCAAGGATAGTGCCACTTGGGAGGATGCAGATGACTTACAGTAGTCTTTCCCTCATCTTTTTTGAGTAGCATGTTTACTATTTATCTGGACTTTAGTTGAACACTATTATATTGTTATTTTGATTGACATTGGGACAATGCCTTTTCCTAGAGGGGAGGGATTTCATGACTTGTCATACAACTACTTTTTTTGCACCTACATGGTGATTAGGTGGCAACCTTGTTATTTTGACTAGGTCAACTATTTTAAACTTGCTAGAATAATTCTTGGATTAGATTAATCTTGTCATTTGATATGTTAACTAATTGGGGAATTAATGCTATTAAATGTTTATTTTAAAATTATGTTAAACGAATGGTTAAGTCATTTTACAATCATGTTTATGATATTATGTAGACATGATTCAAGTTCATAGATATATGTGTATGCATTATAGTTATGATGTTCTTATATGATGTTTTATTATCGACTGAAGGATATTGACTCCTTATGTTTTGCGAGTGTTTGAGTGTCTATAGGTGTCGAAGGTGAGGGTGTGGCTGAGGTAGAGAGAGTTAGCTTTTTGAAAGAGGACAGATGGATAATCCTTGCAGCTTACACACATACACCACTTAGAGTGTATTCCAGTTTTAGATCATGTTATGCTTAATATTTTGCTTTAATTTTTTTTTTTTCTATGATACTTGATCTGGCTAAATGTGATGAGCATTTTTTTTTTTTTAATATATAATTAAACACTTATGCAAATAATTTAATCTATTCTATCTTTGTTGAAAATGATGAGAAAAAAAAGGGTAAGACCTACGAAAAAAAAAAAGCAAAGATAAGAGGGAGAGTATTTTTATTAACTATTTTTGGGGGAAATAGTTACAACCATGATGGAGGGCATTCAAGGAAAATTTATGGAAAATAATGGGAGTAGCAATCATGGCTGGAAAATAGGAGTAGGTAGGAGAACAATAAAAGTGGTTGTGGGTTTTTCTTAACAAGGGGGATAGAGATTTCAAGGGGGAACTAAAAAAAATTGGTTCCATTACCACAGCCCTTTGGTAGCAAGTTATTTTTTTGTGGGTTTTTCTTGGGAGCAGTGGCAAAAAGAAAGGAAAGGTATTTTTTTGCTAGTAGGGAATTTAAATAGTGTGGTGGAAGATTAGGGAAAGTAATGGCAGCTGAGAGAGAGAAAAATCTAGGAAAACAAGGTGACCAAGACAAGAAAACAACAAACATCAGGTTCCATCTCTTTTGTTATTTAGTTTTTTAGATGTTCAGGTCTGAATCCTTAAATTTGGAACATTTCATTATTTTGGAAATGAGTGTTATGAGGCTGAAAATCTGAAAATATAAGTTATCATTGTAAATTTGTGTCTTTAGAATGATACCTTACTTTAATCATGACCATTAAATAAACTTTGTTCTTTCTAACACCGCATTAAGAGCTTGAGTAGCCCTATCTATTTGTTTTTGTCTTGAAAATCCACTTACAGGAAAAGCCCTAGACTCAAATTTCTTGCTCATAGCATGTGAGTTGAATAAGATATAGTATTATTGCAAATCATTTAATCTATAAGGAAAATTAATGGCAAATAATGGGAGTAGCAATCGTGGCTAGAAAATAGGGGTAGGTAGGAGAATAGTGGAAGAGGTTGTGGGTTTTTCTTAAGAAGGGGGGATAGAGATTTTGAGGGGATACAAAAAAAAATGTTTTTGTTACCACAACCCTTTGGTAGAAAGTTGTTTTTCTATGGGTTTTGCTTGGGAGTAGTGGCAAAAAGAGAGTAAAGGTATTTTTATGCTGGCTAGGAAATTAAATAGTGTGGCGAAAGACTAGGAAAAGCAACGATGGTTGGGAGAGAGGAAAACCCAAGCAAACAAGGTGACCAAGAGAAGAAAACAACAAACATCAAGTTCCATCTCTTTTGTTATTCATTTTTTTAGATGTTCGGGTGTGGATTCCTAAATTTGCAACATTTCATTATTTTGGAAATAAGTGTTATGAGGCTGAAGATCTAAGGTATTGTTGTAAATTTGTGTCTTTAGAATGGTACCTTACTTTAATCATGACCATTAAATCAATTTTGTTCTATCTAACACTGCCTTAAGAGCTTGAACAGGCCTATCTATTTGTTTTTGTCTTGAAACTCCACTTACAAGAAAAGCCCTAAACCCAAATTTCTTGCTCATAACATGTGAGTTGAATAAAATCTAGTATAATTAAATTTTACTATTACTTATTTCTACTAGTAACCGACACTGGTAGCATTAGACTAAATCCACCCACTTCCTTATTGTTTCCTTCAACCACCTTTACCAGATGTGTATGGTTTGAGCCTCACCAATGGTATATTTTCGTGGATAATTGAATAGCCAGTTTCAAATTATTTCCATGTTGAATGTGTTTCTATTTGCTAATAGGTTTGATTATCTAATCTATAGTGGTTTATTGGATATTGGGATTGGCAATTATTTCAAACATGATATTGTTCCATTCTATTAGGATCTTCTACCAATGCTTATTCTATAATTGATTGCTCCATATGTCTATTCAATGGATTTCCCTTAGAACACAAGTCTTGAATTTTGAGGAATGCATCTAAACTGAACCACAATTAGAGGTTCAAATGGATTTTGTTTTAAAGGGCATGATATGAGATTAGTTATCACCATTATTGATGTAGTTCTAAACATCACATTTTAAAACATGTTAAAGATGTAAATTTCAGATCAGCATCTTAATGTTTTCATTATGTGAATATTTTTTAATTGTTAATGGATATTTTTCTTGATTTGACTTTTCCACAATGTTTTGACTAGTTCTTCTCCATTTTTTCTGCAATACTTGCTTAGCCTTGTGAACTACCATCTTTAGAGGGACTAAGTTGTTGTTAAATTGCCTTGAAATAGAGGATTTTTGTTATATAGAATTGTATTTTAGTATAAGAAGGAAAACTATATATTACACTCTTAAAGTATAAGATTGAAGGATTCTTAACAGACTTGGAAACATTATTGAATGTAGAAATTGGTAATATGAGCCAGCTTTGCTATAAAATATTATCTCTATTATTTTGTATAAAATTTTGGTTTTGCCTCAAATGATAAGATTTCATTCAACAAATTCTAGTTTAACCATCTATTGAAATTGGTAATTAGAAACTGTATATGTTGCTATGTGATTGTCAACATCTTCAAGGGATAGGTTAAAGCATTTATTAGAATAACATCCAAGTAGATGGGTGTGCACAACTTGAATTATTCCATCATTTAGCATTAGTTTGTTGTGCTGATTTTAACTTAGAAAATAAAATGTTATTTTACTATTAAATGTAAATTCTTAGATAAGATATTTTATTAACTTACTGGTTACGATTTTTTTTTTTGAAAGAATGTTTCATTGCTAAATATAAGTCAGAAAAAACCTTTTACCTAATGTTGTATATGAACAAGTGACTTTTGAGATAGTTGTTATGGACTTTAGAGAACCCGAGAGTTGATTTTTTAGCTTTTTATGGTTGGGTGTAATTTGGCATTGGGAGGGTGGGGATGGATACACTTTATTTTGCTTCTCTCAACCTGTCGAGTGTTGCATGGTAGGATTCATTTCGATTTGACTCTCCATGCATCATGTTGACAAATTTTGTGCTTGGCCGAGCCATCTTTATTTATTTTAGTTAAAATACTATTATCTCTAACATTGTGTATGGGTAGATATGTATACTTTCATTTAAGCATAAAGTAGATATGCTAATTTTTACATATGGATAGATATGTTATTTCTTTTCCCTGCCATATATCTATGATTAGTCAGCTTAACACATGGATGTCTATAGTAAGTTTCACAACTACAGTGGATCCATCCAATCCATCTTGTTCTAGGAAGCTAACCTTCTCATTCTTGGGTCGAGGAGTTCTTCATTGTTAGGAAGAACCCTGGGGGAGTATTACTTCATGGTTGGCGAGGTAAAAGCACCTGGGCCACACCCTCATTTTTAGATAGCAAATGGACATTGTTCGTCGGCTAATAGCGAACACTTGGAAGCTATAAATGCATATTGCCCAATCACTCTTCTTTATTTATGATGTATATGCATATTTTGGAATGTACCTATGTACCATAAACATTTATGTCGACATTTCATTGAATGGATGTGATGAATTATTTCTTGTGCATTATACTTCTATACAACATCATTATCTTATAATATTAAAATGATCTATGTAATGAATTTCAGTTGACTAATTGTAATGTTTGACTTTTCAACTCTTTTACTGATGTGTATCTTCTTATTTCTGTATTTCTCACTTTATGGATGAGTTGGCATTTTGTTGTAAGAGTAGGTCTATATAGTTAAAGTCATCATTTATCAATCCCCTACACCAATGCATGGTTGCAATTATGAGCTTGCTTCTTAAGTTGCACATTTTCTCAATGTGTAATTCTTTCATAGACTTCTCTACAAATAGGGAGTTGCAATTCTATTTTAGTTCTCTATGAGAGACTTCTTGTTAGTGATTGGTTATGTCAAAGCATCTTGTTATCTATTCTCTGTCACAATGTTGATATTACTCTGAGTATTCTAAATGTTGAGGATAGAAGGAGCATTCCTACAACCCATGAGATAAGGAAATGTGTAACATAATAAAGTGTATGACATCAAACCAAAACTTAAAGGAGGTAGATTATAAGTCCCTAACATCATCGTATATTGAGAAAATTAAATATTTTTATGTTCCTTAATTAAGAAAACCTTGAATCAGCCGTTAAATAGTTAAGTTAAGTAATATGCATTACTTCTACTAGCATTAGTCTTTTTAACTCATTTCCCTTCATCTAATCTTAAATTATGATTTTAGTTTGGAGCGGAAGTATGTTTGGCCTATTTTTTGGTAACATTTTCTTTATTCGGCTGAGTTTTGTGGAAACTTTTATCAGGCCTTTCATCATTTCAATTTAATCTTTTATTAATTTTAGTTTATTCAGTTCAATGTTTCTTTTGTGTGTTCTGATCCATTATATTAAATTTTAAACAATGGTTTTTTTTGTTTTTTTTTGGGTTGCTACTCTATTACGGCCTCTGACATATTAGATAGTTGTTGTTTTCAAATAATTTTTTTTCAACTTTTTCATGATTGCAAGTTTAACCTATTTCCTTTTTTATTACTTACTTCTGAGCAGTTTTCTAAATTCTATTGGTAGCTTTTTAAAATTATTTCTCTACTTCCATATATTGTTTTCCTTAAATTCCTTCTTTAGCCTTCCTTCCATTTAATCATTACTAGATTTATCTCTTATAATAATACTCTATTTTTATATGTTCTCTAATTGATTTCACTCTTACATAAATTTCTATTATTAAAATTGTAGTTTTATAAATAAATAATATCATTTTTGACATCTTTTATTTTCGTTCCATAATTATAAATAATAATATTTTTAAGACTATTACAATTATTTCATTCTCCTCATTTCAATTCTAATGTCTGTAATAATATTTATATTTATTATTATTACGATATTATTTTATTACATTTTAAAAAAAATTAAACAATTTTGTTAATTTATTTTTTATTCATTCTGGATGTTTATTTCTTCCCATACTTTTTTTAAATTGAAAAATTTCACTATAAATTAGTTTCTTCATTTTTTTTTATCTAAGCTCTTTTAAATTAAAATGATTAATTATGTTTAAATTTGCCTTTTTTTACTTACATATACTTTATTTTTGAGATCTATATAAAGTATTTTATTTTCAATTTTATATCCAATCTTTTTCAGCATTCTACTTTAACATCTACCATATGGATACATAACATTTTTATTCAAGGTTTTTTTTTTTAAATGTTTATTTCACTTTGCTAAAACTTCTATATTAATGTAATATTTTTGTATTACACTTTCAAATGGTTTAAACTTGGAGGGTAAAGTGACTCAAAAACTGAACTCTTATTCAATTGCCATAGTTCATTCTTGAAAGAATGTATTTTGGTTTAGCCTTGACTTATCATGAAAAGTTCTAAGTAAAATTTCTTAGCATATTTTCTTTGAGATTCTATACTTGTCACAATTTCCTTACTTTTAATTTATAAAATAGAAATATAGTATATGTATCTATTTATTTGAAAATATTTTATTTATCAACATTTTCTTATGGCATTATGGTTTTAAATTCTTAGAATTAAATTTTTTATACCATGTGTATTTGAATCTCCTTAAAGAATGTTTTCATTCTTTTTTTAAAGATCATGTCAATTTTTTTCAAGCCTCAAGAACAAGTAATTATGTTCTATTGATCATTTAAGCTTCATATGATTTTAGTTTTGTAAGGTATATTTATTCGAGTATATATGGGTGCACACATATATATCCAGATAAATATACAAGTTATTGTGACTATGATGTTTATTAAATTGTATAGGTATATTTTTGTGTCAACTAAATGTGTTCAATACTTCAATTGATAATATTATTTAAGTACCTATGTTTTCCCTCAATGGATTTTTCCTACCTGATATCCATACTTTTTATATTACTCATTGATCTTTTAATTCATCTTTACAAATTCGTCAAATTATGTGGGATTATGAGTTATCATACACAATTTCCTTCATTTTTACTATTCTCTATTGCTTGGCACATAGTTGCAATTTAATGCTTTATAGCATCATTTTAAGTCCATGTTGGCACTTTATGGTTTATACCATTGATTTATATAAATTTTATTGTATCTTTTTTCTAAGTTGCATAGGGAGCCAATTTTTCAAGGTTAACTATGAAGGTCCCCTCAGTATAACTGATACATAGCTCCCTTATCTAGCTTGTGGAGTATCCCTCCATTCTATAACAGTGTTCCCTTACTTTATATAGAGTTTCTCTCCATTTTGGTCTATTTTTTCTACTTTGAAAGGACGATATTTATATGGAGTTTTCCTCCATTTGGTTATATTTTCTCTAATTTGGAAGGATGATATTTATATGGAGTTTCCCTCCATTTGGTTCTATTTTCCCTACTTTGAAAGATGATGTTCATATGGAACTTCCCTCCATTTGGTTCTATTTTCTCTACATTGAAGGTTAATATTTATGGAGTTTCCCTCCATTTTGTTCCATTTTTTTCCTCATGAAGAGGAAGTTGTTCTTGGATTTTCCCTCCAATTTCAGTTAATTTGACCCATCTTGAAGACACTATACTCTCATTTGAAGGCAATACGTTGTTACTCTTCATAATCCTTCCCTTTAGTATCTTTTGCTAATCATGACATAAAAATACTAATGTGATAAATATGTCTCTCATATTAATTTAATTCATATACTATTGTGATAATACTCTACATACTTTGTGGCTTAAATCGTGACTCATGCAGATCATAGAGTCATGACCCATTTACTTGTAGTGAGATGATTCATTATTGGATTATCTATGTCCATGTGATTGACACAATGTTGATTCTAGTGTCATTAGTTGGCCTTGTCTGTGGTCATTTGTGTCTTAATATATTCCTTTCATGAGAGCTTTGAGAAACTTTTTTCATATCTAACATTCTTTGATATTTTAAGTGTTTGATTTATATTGATATCATGTTAACTCCATTTTTTTTGTGGTGGCAGGTTACAATTAATCTTTATCACTCTATCTCAATTTACTCTTTGATATCTTTCTTATATTTTAACATTTTTAAAGTTTTTCTATATTGAATATAAGGTGAAGCTCTCTTTGTGGATAGTTGTCTTGTTTCTTGCTTCTTCTTTTTTTGAGGTATTCAATCAAGGCACATACAAGACATCATTATTTTATGTACATATCCTATGCACCATGAATCAACTTGAAGATGTAACATATTCAAAGGACTATCCACTTCTCTTGGCTCTACAAATATGTATCTATGCTAATAAGAGACCTCTTGCACAATGTGACAATTGAAGACATTTCAAAGTTCAAGTTGTATTATTGTAAATTGGGTTTGATACCCCTTGTTTTAATTTTCCCAAGTAAAGATTAAAGGGGGGTGTTAGAATAAGTAATCTTTCCTTGGTTGTATATATTAAATGGGAGAAACCAAGGTATCCCTTATGTTTTTTGTTTTCTAGTCCACATGTGAGGATATTTCATTTTCTTTTCCTCTTGTCCATGTGTAAGCTAACTCCATTTTTTAAATTCCTTTATTAAGGAAAATAGTTTATTCTTCCTTAAGAGGATTATGAAACTTGTTATGTAGACACTTATGAATGTGACAATCATTCACAATGGAGTTACTAGATAACTCCTCTTCTAATCTCTATATAAGAGATCCTCCTCTCTCATTCTTTATATACACACTCACTATATAGTTTTTGTAATGAACCTATGCCTACATCTCTCTTTTTCTCTCTTTCATACTCATGCTTTTGCCTCATTCATATAATTCACAAGGGGTTTTTTTTCTTTCCCCTTTCAAAAAATTTCTCCTTTGTTGCTTCCTATTAGTGTATGCAATTGGAACTTGGTTAGCTTAATGGTAACATCTCTTCTCACTTAACTCACTTGGATTGATTTAATTTCCTTTCTTTTCTTTACTTTTCTTACACCATCTTTTATTAAAAACCAAATCGCATCCTTGGTTTTCTTCTCATACTCTCATAGGCACATCCTCATTATATCGATTCATCCAACTCTTAGGCACCTATATCTCATCTTGAGGTTGTATCTTTGAAATGCCTCCAGCTCCTACTATGCTTATCCCTACAACAAAATATATAAACATTAGCGTGTTCCATTATTTATTAAATTTGATGTAAAAATTAGAGGTTAGTTCACATCCAAAATATTATAATTATAAATTTATCAAGTAATATTAGACCCGACAAATGACAAATTCTAAACTAGCAACACTCACTAAGGCTTGTAAATTTATTTTCTTAGATGCCCAAAGTCTTTCTTCTAACCTTATTCTTGTCCAAACTTGCTCCTAGAAAAATGGGGTGATTAAAAATGTCGATTCAAGTCTGATGCTCGAGTCTTAATTGAGGCTGAAAAAAGTTACTACTATGGCTGAATTCAATGTCTAGTTAGGTCCCTAATCCATCAACTTTCATGGAAAAAATCACTACTATTTCATACAAAATTCACTGCTGCAGGTCAAAGTTTGATTTTAGTTTGATTTGGAGTTTAATGAACTTATTTTCCCTCTTCTTTATAGGGGCCAAAGATGGTCTGAAAGTGGGACAACTTAGTTAGGGCCAACCTAGTGCATTAAATAATTTTTTTTAGCAATTAAATTTCTACCCTATCAAAGGGCCAACTTGGGCATAATAAATAAATGTTAGCCATTAAATTTCTTCCTAGTTAAAGGGTTGACCTGAAAGACATTTTATGTCCCTTCATTAAATATTGTGTTTTGATTAATTAAAATTGCCTATAGATTTGATTAATGCATCTGAATTTAATGCTCAATTTTTAGGTATATTTTGGGGCCACATTCTATATATTAAGGGCATGGCCTAGATAGTTTAAGCATGTCCTAAAAATCTCAAGGCTACACGTTGCATCAAGGGACTTATTTCCTTCAGTTTTGAGTTCACCCATTCTTACATCTTCTAGTCCTAATTTATGTTTGGCACCTAGATTCAGGGACTAGATGGGCCTTTATGCTAGGATATTGGGGAAAAATAAAACCACATGCTACTTACAACCATCCAAAATTTGTCTCTCAATGCTTGACGCCAACCTAAAGGACTTGACTCATTCAATTTAGGTATGATTTATGTAATTAATATCATATATGTGTTAGAATTGTAAATTTTAAGCTTACATATTACAAAATAGAGTCATTCTCTTCTTAGGAATTTTCACATAAATGGCCAAATGAGCCACACACCACATTATTTAGGCCCTCAAGTTTGAGAGTGCAACCCTTTAATCCTGGATAGAGGGTCCAAAACTAATGGATTTCAACCTAGCTCTATGTTGTTAAGGTCTAATAATTAATCTCAATTCAAATCACCATGTATAAAGTGATAATATAGAGCCCAACACAACCATTTACTTATAGAGGACATATTTCCTCATTTTTTCCTTTCAAAAATGCTTAGCTCATTTTCCTAAAAATTGGGTTGCAAATCTGATATCTTGAGATGAGACAAAACCTTCTTAGCCAAGCTGAGACAACTTTTACTTAGGGAGAGAAATGTCATGCCCAAACTACGAGGGCAAAAACACAATTTTTTTTTAAAATTATAATTATTAGAAAGCTCAAAGTTCAATAAGGTTAAATCACATTTCAAAAAAAGATTCTCTACATTACATCTTAAGTTACATATCATGTGAAGGCATAGATCGTTAAAATTTGATGCTCTCGCTATTAGATTGATATCGACAAAAGTTATGTTCTTACATTTCTTATACTACATTATAGTTAAAATTATTTAAATTAAAAAGTGTAGATGACTTCGAGTTAGTTGGGTCAAAAAATCTAAGCAAATAGAATCTACTTTTAAACTTGTTTTAATTAGCCAATAACCTTTAAATTAAAACTAATTAATATTCAAAAATTAAACTAACTATCTTTTAAATTTAAACTAAAAAAATTCAAAAAAACTAAATTAACATTAATATTAAAAAAAAAACTAAACTTTAACTAATCAAATTAAAACTTAACCAATTAATATTTAACTATATAACCATTTAATTACTAAGCATTAATTTTTAACTAAATAATAAAGAAAGCTTAATTTAAAATCTACTTACAAAACTAATCTTACTAAACTAAACTTTAAAATGAACTAACTAAATTATTAACAAATAAAAAAATTAATAATTAAGTTAAAACTTTAATAAGTTAAACTAACCACTAATATAAACTAACTTTTCTAACAATCCTATACTAACAAAATAGATTACATTTGAACTAACTAATTAAAATTATTAACAAACAATAAAAAGAATCTTAATATAACATAACATATTTCTAACATAAACTAAACCTAAAATATCCTAACACTAACCTAGGACTAACCTACTTTCTAACCACTCCTTACCACCTACACCCTACCCTACACTCCACTCACCCAAAGGAGAGCTTGGGCAAAACCCCAAGCATCCCTATGCAAACCAAGGATCTACAACACGCAGCCCCAAGAAGACCTGGCCCAAGTACGTGGGACAGCAAGTTAGTAAAACATAAACTCCCTTGCAAGGTGATTGGTGGAGGAGATGGGTAAAAATAAAGTAAAATTTAATACCATCCTTCACTCAAACCAAAAGCAACATCCAGAAAAGAACTTGGTAGGTGACATCATCACATCATGATGACACTTGACTTTGGTTTAAGAGAAACTTTACAATAAAACCCTTTTTTTTAAAAATGCATCCAGATGTGACGCCCCAGGAGAAGGGTAGTTTGAAATATATTAAAACCAAATTTCCAAAGGAATAAAGGACATGTGCTTCCTTCCATGCATTGTGCTGCTCCAAAAGGATAAGAGGGGGAAAAGTACAGGATGATGTGGTGACCCAAGTATAGAACAAGGCAATCTAAAGACATATAAAGCAATCACTTAGGCCTCTATCCACGTGATAGGACTTTCAACCAAAATTTAAACATTTTACTTTAATCATGAAAGACCACTTGATATCCAAGTGCTGCAAAAATTTATGGGGGAAACAGGGTGATGGAACGTAGGGACAGGGTGATGTCAGCCGCGCCCTCCCCCCCCCCCAATAATCATATGCTGACTTTGTTTATATTTATAAAGATAAGTTTTTACAACCTCAATAAAAGAGCTGCGTCCAAAAAGGGGATGAGGGGAAGCATTGAAGACATAAAGTAAAATAGGTAAGAAAAGATATTAAGATATTTGGTTATATTATTATTGTTTTTAATTTTAAATGTAAATTTTCAATAAAGAAAAAGGGATAATGAGAGAATATTTTTTATTCTCTGTTACTAAAGACATTTAATTGCTTCTCCCATACAAAAGGTAGGGAGTTTTTACTCTCTTGAAACACATTTTTGTTTTCATATTTTTCTAAGCATAGAATTACAAGGCAAAGTTTTTTCTTTTTTCTTTTTTGCTCTAAAATTTTGAATAGAATTAAAACATAGATTTAGCCATTGTGGCACAATAATGCAAGATTAATTAATATCTAATAATCATAGAAACTGAATCTACATGCATGATCATAAATTTTCATTTTCAACATATATGAAAACTTGATATTTTGCCGAACTGAACATCATCATTATTCCCATCCTATTTTTGATGTGCATCCATCTAAATTAAAATTACCATTAAATCACATGATAAACAATTATACTCAAACACCAATTTTATTGGCAAACCTTATTCAAAGGCTCAGCCGGGAAAGAATTAGGAAGAAAACCCAACTTCGTTGCCATTACAACAAAGTTTGAAATACAAATTACATAGGATTTCAATTTTAAATTACAAAAATAAAACTGAATTTCCTTCATGACCCACATCAAGGGATTCATAACAATTTCTGCAACACATTTCTAGAACCATGGAGGGAACAGAATCTGATCAAGTGACCATAAGCATGACCAAGAACAAATCAAAATGTGCATATTCATACAAGGCTTTCAGAATAGGATTCACAATGAATCAAAACTAGGGAAAGGTGGATTTTTCCAATAGGAGATGTCAGACACAACACCAAACCAGGTGCCTAATCAGGGCTATAAATCAAGAACTTTCGTTCTAACATTCTTACATGCCAAAACTCATACGTGGTTTGTGCTGACAAGTAGGGGCCCATAACACCCTACTCTCTCTCCCTCTTCTTGTCCTAAGAAGAGACTCTACACTGTTGGAGTCCAACTAAAATGCTCTTTCCCGAAATTGGCCACTTCTGCCCTCTCCAAGGGTGAGTAATGCCAAAACACCCATGCAAGAACATCTCAAAATTCAACATAAACATGAAAGGAAATCATTCAAAATAACATGGTTTTCAAAGCTTCCCAACATACCCACAAACATACAAACATTCAAACAACAACAAGGTAGCATAAGCATGAAACAAACATGAAATCTGAATAAGGGAGGTGAGAATTCCTACCTGCACAAAGAGGTAATGGCAAATGAACAAGTTTGAGTAGAGCTTTCCCCTTCCTTGCTTCAATCTTCAAAAAACTCCTCTATAAATGTAGAGATTGGGTAACAACCCCCACTAGTCCAAGAAGGGCCTCTAAATAAGCCTCAAACTCAACCACCAAAGGGATCAATAACTTCTCCCACCCACCTACAAATCTAGAAGCTCCTAACTCAACCCATACTATGGTTAACCACTAAGTGGAGGTGAGGTGATGAAACTCATGGTAGCCATAGTCGATTTTCGCACAAAGGCAAAAAGAGACTTTTTGAGTGGCCTCAAAAGTCAATAAAAGGGGCTTAGGGGTTGGAAAAGACCCCCAACCCATACCCATACCCCTTGGGTAAAAATATTTCATGTTTTAAAGCCTTAGGAATAGGTTTAGAGCCAAACAAAAGCTAGGAAATAATTAGGACCAACTAATAACTCTAAAATGCAGATTAAGCACTACTTTGGATTAAGGATAAATAAACTTGATTAAGAACCAAATTAGCAAAAGATACTAACTTAATTTGACTTAGGTCCAAAGGTTACATAGCTAACCCTAACTAGCACGCTGAAGAACATAAAAAATTCATGAGTGTCAAGCAACACTAAATGAACACAGTTACGAACATTAACATTCATTGATCACAGGAAAATACATACATACATCTCACAATACAATACTTGAATTACGAATAACAAGGTTTCCAAAATTAGCACATAGAGATCAGTGATGTTCCTTTGTCAGTTTCTTGGCTAAATATCCTGCACACTCATTGCACACATCAGTAGCCCTGTAAAATCACATGTACATATATATATATATATATACACGTATCAGAAATTCACATAAATTGAAACATACATCGATCAGGGTTTCTTTCATCCTACTTAATTCTTAACCATTTAAAATCTCTTAAATCAAAGTATCCATCCTACATTTACTGATTTCATCAACATACATATACATAAAACATTAAATGACAAACATCAAATATCTAAAAATAACATCACATAGCATGAAATAATATAATATGTTCTAAGCATCAGATAATGTCTCGACATCTCGAGTGGTGAGTATCAAAATGATAAAGTAACAACTAAGGCTACGAAGGGTCGGGGTGAGGCCTCACAAGAAACACATCCTAACCAAGCTAAGACAACTTGTAATTGGGTAGTGAAAGAAGTCATGGCCAAGTTGAGACAACTTTTACCTGGGTAGAAAAACACACCTCGTCCAAGCTAGGACAACTTGTATATGGGTAGCAAAACATGTCTTGGCCCAAGATAACTTTTATACTTAGATGAATTTATCTCTTCTTGTAGCATCACTCCCAATTTTTCTCCATCTCCCTAACTTAGGAAAATCCCCATTTCAACCCAAAAAAAAATCCATTCTTTTCAAACTTAAGCCCAATGCCAAATACTACAACCCCACTACTACCACAGAAGCCCAAGCATGAAAATGAAAGAGAGGATCCCCATTTGTAATGGGAAAATGATCTAAAAATCTCACAACATATATATGAACCAATGGTACTTGTCAATTCAGAGGCTAAGTTTCTTGATTTCAAAGAGGATATCATTAGGAAACCAAGAAGTGGATATGGAGGAAATACTTGGTGTAGTGTGCATATCCTTTTACATTCAAATTCTACTTGTCCATCTTGTCAAGACACTATTAACTTGATTAAGCTTCAAATGGGTTAGTATGAGGAAATATTTTTGGGGGGAGGCAAGGATTTCTTCCAGCTTCCAAGTTGGATGTCAAGGAATTTGGTAGCCATCACTCAAGTTGTGAATCAAATGTTTAAGAAAAAATAAAGTTGTATCAAGAAAGAATGGTTGAGTATAATGACAATAATAATCAAGAGTATGAATTTCAAAAATCACATCAGAAGAAGGTGTTGAAAAGAAAATCAAGGATGCAATTAGTTTCATGAAAGGAAGAGGAGACATAGAAGATAAAGATCAACATCTTAAGGAACTAGAAGGTAATCATCACAAGCTTGAGGAGGTGATCCTTGGTGAACTTTCCCTTGTGCTACAAGGGTGAATTCTTGAAGATGAACTAAAACCAATTTCACATACCCTTGGAAAGGAAGATAGTCAAGTGGACAAGTGGAATTAAGAGTTGCAAGTTATATAGATGAATCTAAATATGAAGAGAAAATTGATAAGTCATTATAGGACATCATCACTATTGTATTTTTTGGGGGGTACTAAAGGATATCATGAAGGAAGTTGATATGTTTCCAAAGATATTTTGAGATGATTAATTTATTGTAAGTGACATGGTTCACCATCATCTTTGACCCCCAGAGATCTTGCCACTTGATATTGAATTTAATGATGGATTAATGAGGGTGTTTAGTGACGAGCTTCCTTCTAGTGTTAGAGAGGGTAAGATTGATGGGATCCTACATGAATAACTACAAGATTTTTGTAAAGATAAATCTACATGCAATGTCATGGGGGAGATGAAGAAGAAGAACTTGGGTTGGTGGTACAATGAGAATTTTTGTTTGATCAAGTTGGGAAAATATTTGAAGCATAAATTATAAGGGAATCCTTATTTTTTGAGGATGTGCCTAGTGATGTTTAGCAAGATGCATGATTCATGTTAGACAAAGACAAGGGTCTCCAAATGCAATATATCAAGGGTTTGATTGCAACATTGATCCTTCATTGGCCACCTATGAGTTTGATGTTGACACTAGAGGAAAAATCCACCATCAATTTTAGCCACCTAAAATTGTAGATGATCAATAAGGATTTAAACATGAATTAACACTCAAGAAATGCCATGTTGTTTCTTTCCTTGCTTCTAATGTTGAAATTTTTTTAGGTTATCATTTTGATTATGGTGGCTTAGGAAAAAAAATTGCATTTGAATTAACCATGGCCTAGATGAATTCCCTCAATTGTTAATCTTATATGATAATTTTCTTGGATTTGAGTTTGAGGTAGAAAATATATTATTATAGTACAAGGATAAATTTTCAAAATTGAGAACCATCACCCAAGCCTTGTTTCTCTTCAACATCTTTAGAAACCATGTTAGATCAAGTGTATATATCAATCTAGTTCATGTCATCCCTTCAAGATTCGTGTACATAGTTAGAGTAGGTTTTTTTTGAAATACTTGGTTAGAGAGGGTTAGATTATGTTTCCTTTCAGTTGGTTAGAGAAGTTATTTTCTTGGCATGTTGGGAAGTTAATTTTCCCCAAGTCATTTGACTTGAGATTTCTTTGAGTGGGTTTTTTAGTTGCTTGGCCTAGTTTTCTTTAGGGAGTCAATTTTTAGGTTTGCCTTGATTCATTCGACCCAAGTTTTTTTTTTGGTGGTAGTTTATTATTTTTCTTTAGTTTAGGAATCTTCTTTGGTTAGTCTGTTAGAAATAGGGAATATTGATGGGGGGTGAATAAGTATTCTACAAACTTTAACCCAAAATTACATGTTATTAATTGTCCTATAATTTTCATATGAAAGAAAACTAATTATACATAATAGTTACATAACCATACAATAAGAGAACTCATAACACAATATTTTGTTAACTAGGAAAACCCAAGCCAAGGGAAAACCCTGGTGGGGATGGTACTCACAAAATGGTCCATTAATCAAAAGTATATGGTTAAAGATATTGACCTTGTTAGGAGTTTATTACATGCATATAGTGTCTTGATCTTTGTTAGAGGAATTATACCTTGTTAGAATCATCAACCATGTTGGGAATTAATATATACAAATATAGAATGTATGAAAGAAGATCACACTACCCTAACATGCAGTATACAATAAAGTTCTTCAATACAAGAGATAATTACAAAACCTCTTTACAATATTGATATCTTCAATATCTAATCTTTACCTTTACTGCTCATCATAAAAATCACATCCTCTGATCATGCATCAAAATGTGCATCACATAAAGTTCACATAGTCTTAAATAGATGCACACTTAACTTCACATGTTGTAATTTTATTTTATACCTTTGTAATTTACAAAACATTATCCAGTCGGTTTTCAAGCTTTCACATGCTTGAAAAAATAAAAATTAACTCTTACCCTTTTAGGTTTAACATCTAGGATGTCATACCTAATTAGTCAATAAATAAAATAATTCCTTAACTCATAATTATTCATTTTATGTTATGCTCTGTTCTTGTCTACATACTGTCGCAACTGATAAAATTGTCATATCTTCTTTTGTACTAACTATACTAACTTGTCCACTTGAACACATCATCTTGACATCTTTTATTATCTATATTTAACTACACACATTCCTATAATGCCTCAATCAAATATACATACCAAAAATATATGTGCTCTGCTAGATAACTTAGCTAATACTTAGACAATTTTCTAAGTCTAATGGATGAATCTTCATCTTCAAGATCTTCCTTCTTAATACTAGATATATGTTTATGTGAATGACAACTCCAACTCATCTACTTAGCCAAATTTCCAAAAATATCCCCCTTTGGCATTGATGACAAAAAAATTTAAAATTGGCTAAGTCCCAAAATGTTGAACAAAATCTTTTCAAAAAACTTGGCCTTAATAAAACTTACATAACTTCAAAAAAAATTGGATCATCATATTTTATAACCATCTTTCCTTTTATCTCTTATTCCATTTTAACTCCCCCTTTAACTATAATACTTTGCATGATTACTACTCCCCTTTCTACATTATACAATTTTCCTATATTACTCCCCCTTTGACATCAATAACAAAGGTGTCAAATTTTATATATAAGTCAAAAATATGGATCTATACCTCTATTCTTAGGTGGATAGGCATAAAATTCAGTCATCAAAAATTTTCTCTAGGCTCTTAAAATTCTTCTCCCATGAATCTTTTACTCCTTCAGATATACTAAGAAGAGTGCAAACTCCATAAGATGCTACTTGCGCACTTGGGATACAATGCTTTACCTTATTGCTTACATCTTCTTATCTCCTTGATGCATGTATCAAGAGCTCCAAGTTTATTTCTAATGTTCTAAAAAATAATGTCAAACATCTACACATCATGCCTTGTCTAATCTTGAATGGTTGCAATGTCAGAAAAATGTGTGAACTCGACATCAAAAGCTTGTACTGTAGTTGTTTCTTTGTCCTCTAGGTCTAATTCTATCAACTTTATAGTCAAAGTTCTTTGAAGTTTCTCTATGACTTCCATCAGAGATCTTTGTAAGTTATTCACCTTTCTATTTTTCTCAATGGTATTTCTTAGTGATGAGATTAGTTTAGTCTTATCATCATCAAAACCTATTAATGTTGCAAGTGTAAGGGGTTTCCTAGAGGAACTAGGTACACTTGTCTCCTTTTTCTTCTTCTCCTCTTCTTCATTTCTTTTCTTCTTTTCTTCTTTCATCATGTCTTACTCTTCCTTCTTATATTTATCTTCCTCTTCATTCTTCTTCTTCTCTTCCTCTTCCTTCTTCTTCTTCTCTTACTCTTCTTTCCTCTTCTTCTCTTCCTCTTCCTTCTTTTTCTTCTCTTCTTCTTCTCTTCCTCTTCCTTCTTTTTCTTCTCTTCTTCTTCCTTCCTCTTCTTATCTTCTTCCTTTTTCTTGATATCTTCTTCCTTTTTCTTTTCATCTTCCTTTTTCTTCTTTTCTTCATCTTCTTCCTCAAAGTTGGAGTAGCTAGTCAAATTGATAACATTAGGGCCAAAATCCTTAAATGGATCTTCTGTTGTGTAAATTGTGACCTTTGTGTTGTCAATCTATATTGTGTTTGATCTAATAGTAATATGAAATGTCGCTACTACTTCCTTATTTAGATAAGCTATCATTTGTACAATGACCTTTTCAATTTCTTTATTGATTTGCTGATAATTACCTCACATTATCAATATGGTTTTTCTTATTCCTAAGATAAGGTTCAAGATTCTTCATTATGTTGCTAGGTGCTCATCACTATCAATCTCACATAGATTTCTAATCTAGTTTTCTCTTATACCTTTGTATTCATCAGTTTCCCACTTTCTTCTATTCATTAGCCTCTCATAGAGATCCTTGGGTATCTCTTCCTTAATGTCTTCAAATTTCTTATTAGAAAATATCATGTGTCTAGTAAATTCATTCTCAAGCTCCAATCTATCAATTATGGTGTAAATATGATCAAACTTGTTAACTTTACAAAATTACCCTCATCAATGATTATGATATTTAACATTTCAATCTTAGGTTTCCATGCCTTCTTTTGGTCGCAACTTATGGTTGCTTCTTTGTTGGCTTCTTAGGCTCAATATAGCCTCACATCTTCTTCTTAGGTATACTTAAGAAATTTCATGGTCTTGTCACCATAGATTTTCTTTATTGGAGATTCAATTGACTCTTTCTTTTCCTCAACCAATCTAACTGACTTCCTCTTAATCTCAACCACTTTCACTTCCTTATCTTCTTCCAATTGCTTGACTAGTGGAATAGTAGGTGTGATAGGTGTATGATCCTATGAAACTACTACATATGGTGCTATAGGTATTATTTTAGATGGTGTTTCTATTGTGACTCCCTCATATGGTCTAGCTGATGCCAAGGGTGGTACATACATCATTCATTTCTAACCTATCTTCCTCATACCTATGATGGGTTTCTTCACTATGCTCATCTCTTCCTCTATCACCCAAATTGTTGTATGATTTTCTTCATTATTGTTGCAACCTTTCTCTTTGTTTTCTTCTCACTTAGTACTTGACTAACTAATTGCATAATTTCTTCATAAGTTCCAAATATGTCAAATTCTTCATCCTTATTTTCCTTAAGGATTGTCTCAACATTTCCTTCAATTTCTACCTCAGAGATCTCATAGTCCAATGGCTCAACATATAACATTCCTCGTATTGTCATGTTGTATTCATGACTATGTTTGTCATTGATTTTAGCATAGTATTAAGTTAGTGAAGATTGGTAAAGCATCAAATAGAGATCTTAGTTGTTCTTACAATATTTTGATTGTCTAGTGATGCGCATTCATGGGCATGTTTGATACTATGTCCTAATGATAAGGTTAAATGTGCAATAATTGATTCAAAGATGTATAGAAGATATGCCTAATTTTCAATGAGTAGTATAGAGAAAAAGTACCTAAGAAGCAGTTTCTGATGTTTTTATTATATCTTCTAGTAGAGATATAATCTAAAGATATGCGGTTAGCTAGTGACATAAGAAAGTCTGATGGTGATGTCAATGAATGCACAAGCCCTGGTGTCGCATGTGTGAGTATTTGCATAGACTGTGAGCTAATAATGCTACTTTTAATTATGAATTAATTAATTATCTTATTATAATTAATTGGGAAAGCCTCAAGGCCAACTCAAAGAATTATTTTGAAGATACGGTATAAAGGAAAGATGTTTTCCATGTTTGAAAGATGGGTATGGAAGTTGTGATCATTTTATAAAATGAGAAGTGTGAAAAGGATCAGGATGTTTGGTGAATGTGTGTAAGCAATCCAAGGGATTATTAGATGCAATATTTGTGATTTGGTTACAAGATTAGAAGGAGTAGAACTTTGGTTGATAGGATAGAGAAAGAGGAAGTAGTAGTATTCATTTCTATTATTATGCAAGGAATAATATAGAGATGATTTGGACAGTGGGTTCATTGGTCTTTCCCTAAATTCATTTGGATAGTGGGTCCATCTATCTTCTACAACTCCTAACAAGGTTGGAATCTCATAATAGGGATTCAAAGTCTTCTAACATGGACTAATATTTACTAATTGTTGTTATAGACCCTAACAAAGTCCATCCTCTAACAAGGAATATTTATATTAGTACATCATCTTGTGGGTACCATCCCCATAGAGGTTTTCCCTTTGATCAAGGTTTTCCATAGTTAACATATCTGGTGTTATTGTGCACGAGTATCTTATTGTGGTTTCTAATTATATTGTTTATATGGTTTAAGTTTAATAAGGTTGACAATTGTGATATTAGTTGGATAAGCTCAACAACTTTGGGAGATCATGGCGAGAAAGGTTAGTCCTAAGTCAGATAGAGGAGATTTTGACACCCAAAAGATGGAACTTCTTGATGAGACATCAAAAATGTGTAAAGAATTGAGCATTGAGTTTTCAGATCCAAAATCTTTTTGTTGCATACAAAAGAGTAGAGGCACAAGTAAAGATAGATCCAGATCCAAAGAAGACAAGAAGATCAAAAAAATTATTGGTTTTCTCATAAAAAAGAGAGCTAGAAGGTATGGAAATTTTTGTTTGCTGGACATGTAAAGAGTTTGGTCATTTTTTGCCTAGATGTCCTAAGAAAGTAAGAAAATCTAGAAAGAGTTTTCTTTCTGATGAAGATGAAGAATTTTAAGAAAGTATGGAAAGATTCTTGGATGACCATGATGTTAAAGATAATGAGCCTAAATTGGTTAAGAAAGGGATAGTAGTAGAAGAGATAGATTTGGTCACTATTGTTGATACAAAGGCTAACCATGAAAATGTGGAAGTTATCATTGAGACTAACAATGATTTGCAAAATGGGAATCATATTGAAGAATAGAGATCTGGGCCTAGAGTAGATGAAAGAGTTGAGTTGAAAACTCTTAGAAGAAGTATATCAACCAAGATGAATGAGCAAGGTGAAGTTGTAAGAAATAAGGCTATACTTGTATGCAAAGGATATTCACAACAAGAAGGAATAGATTATGAGGAGACATATGCCCCTATAGCCAGAATGGAAGCAGTAAGAATGTTCTTTTCTTATGCTAGGAATAAGAAGTTCAATGTATATTAGATGGATGTTAAATCAACCTTTCTAAATGGAGAAGCCAAATGATTTCCCTCTAACAAAAGACAAAGATATGGTATGTAGACTAAAGCAATATCTATATGGACAAAAGCAAGCACCTAGAACCTGGTATGCAAGGTTGGACAACTATTTGGGAAAACTTGGATTTGCTAAAGGTACAACAGATAGTAACTTGTATTTGAAAGAAATTAAGAATGGTTTGTTGATAATCGTAATATTTTTTGATGGCATGATATTTAGAGGTAATGATGAATCAAGTGATAAGTTTCCTAAAGAAATGAAGAATGAGTTTGAGATGAGCATGATAGGAGAAATGAAGTTTTTCCTAGGGTTGTAGATTGTGTAGAATAGTGATGGTATTTTTATTTCACAAGTTAAGTACTTGAAAGATTTATTGAAAAGGTTTCAATTGGAAAGTTGTAAGCCTATTGGTACACCTATGATAATTGGTCACAAGTTATCTAGCAAAGATGAGACACCTATAGTTGAGTAAAAGAAGTACAGATCCATGATTGGAGGTTTGCAGTATCTGACTCACACCAGACTAGATATAGCAAATGCATTTGGGATTGTAGCTATATTTCAAGCTTATCCTAAGGAGTATCACTATGCAATAGTAAAGAGGATATTGAGATATTTGAAAGGAACATCTAATTATGGAATATGGTATGAGAGATCAAGTGATTGCACTCTATGTGCATATACTAATGCGGATTGGGAAGGCAATATGAATGACAGAAATAGAACCAGTGGTGGAGCATTCTTTCTTGAAGGAAGATTGTTTTCTTGAATAACCAAGAAATAGGATTGTATCTCATAGAGTACGGATGCGGCAGAGTATGTTGCATCATTAAACAATTGCAATCAATTTATGTGGATGAAACAGATGTTGAAGGATATTAGGATTGAGTTTATCAAACTTGTTATCATATACTATGATAACACAAGTACAGTAAGTATTTCTAATAATCTTTTGTTGCATTCTAAGACTAAGCATATATCTATTAAGTATCATGTCTTGAGAGAGAAGGCAATAAAAAAAGAGATTAGATTGGAATATGTGAGTACTAAATATCAGATTATAGATATCTTTATGAAGCCCTTACCTAAAGATACTTTTGAGTACTTGAGAGGTATACTTGGGTTTATGCCCCTTCCTACTTCTAAGTAGATGATGCATAGATTACATCAATCCAGTGGTATAGAGCACTATTTTTAGACTAGACTGAATATTGATGCTTCCTGTATGGGGGAATATCTATGATGAGCTAAGTCATTGAGCACTCTTGGTATTTGGTCTTTAATAGTTTCTTTGGACACTTGAGATGGTTAAATACTTGGAGTAGTAAATTGACATGATGAGGCCATTTTCGTTGATGTTAATGGGGGAGAAGAGTGCATGAAAAACATAACATCTCCTATGTATGTATGGGGAGAAGAGTGCATGAAAATCTCTACTTTATTAGGGAGACTTAGAATGATTCATGTAAGAAAGAAGGAGGAATATCTCTATGGGGGAGATATGCAGCATGAGGAATTCTAATGTATGGTGAGTTGTTTAATGTGAACAACTCTTGTTGATCCTAAGAAGATGTAGAATAGATTAGTGTTTTAGAGTTTTTCAGTTTTGATTGATGAAGAGGATTTGAAAAGATGAGAACAACAGTAGTAGTAACAGAGTACTATTTTGATATTCTTGGAACTTAGATGTTTTTCATCTATGTTTCCAAAAATGCCAAAGGGGGAGATTTTTAGCATGAATTCTAATGATATTACTTTGGGGGAGTATCTTAAGCATTGGAGAGTATTGACATGTTGAATTCATGACTATTTTTTTCATTGATGTCAACAATAGTAGTAAGTCTATTAAGACTGGTAAAGTAGCAGACATATATCTTTGTTGTACGTACAATTTTTTGATTGTTTGGTAGTGTGTGTTCATGGACATGTTTGATACTATGTCTTGATATTAAGGTTCAATGCATAGCAATTGAGTTGAAGATATATGGGAGATATTCCAATTTGTAGAGAGCAGTACAAAGACAAAGTACCAAAGAAGAAGTTTCTAATATGTGTATTATATCATTTGAAAGAGATATAATCTTGAATTGTGCAATTAACCAGTGACATAAGATAGTTTGATGGTGATGTCATTGAATGTGCAAGACCTAGTATCGTACATGTAAGAAGTTTCATATACTGTGAGCTGATAGTGCTATTGTAATTATGAATTAATTGATTATCTTATTATAATTAATTTGGAAAGCCTCAAGACTAACTCGCAGAATTATTTTGAAGATATTGTATAAAGGAAAGATGTTTTTCTTATTTGTAAGATGAGTATGGAAGTTGTGAACATTGTATTTAGTGAGAAGTGCAAAAAGGAGCAGAGTCTTTGGTGAATGTGAATAAGCAATCCAAGGGATTATTGATGTGAGATTTGTGATCTGGTTACAAGATTAGAAGGAGCAGAAGTCTAGTTGATAGGATAGAGAAAAAGGAAGGACCAATACTATTAATTTCTATTATTCTCCAAGAAATAATATAGAGATCATTTGGAAATTGGGTTCATTGGTGTTACCCTAATGTTTTTTGGATAGTGGGTTCATCTATCTTCTACAACTCTTAACAAGGGTTAGCACAACTCCTAATAGGGTTGGAATCTACAAATAGAGATTCAAAGCCTCCTAACAAAGACTAATATGTACTGAATATTGTTATAGACTCCTAACAGGTTCCATCCTCTAACAAGGAATATTTATATTAGTACATCATCTTGTGGGTACCATCCCCATTGGGGTTTTCCCTCTGATCAAGGGTTTCCCTAGTTATCATATATGGTGTTATTATGCATGAGTATCTTGTTGTTGTTTCTGATTATATTTCTCATATGGTTAAAGTTTAATAAGATTGATAATTGTGATATTAGTTGAATAACTGATTCACATCCCCCCCCCCCAGTTATATTGGTGGACTATATATTCTAACATGAACTCCTTGGAAACATATTCTTCTCCTACAGTCTCAACTTTACTTCTAAGATAATTGCTTATGTCTTCTACGTGAATAAATTTTTCTAAAACTTTTAAAAATGTGACACTAGGTTCATCTACCAAGGGTTTTATTGGGTTTAACTTCAATTGAGGTTTTTCTTCTTCCTCAACATTATGAATCAAAGATCTATCCATTCTCTTACTTGAATTCTGAACTTAATTTTCTGTTCAAATGCACGTACAAGTAAAATACCTCGATTCAATGTGTAAGTAGGGATTTCTAAAAATCACACTTCAAATTTCCTTCAATTCATTTTCAATTTACTCTCAATTCTCTCTTTATTTATCTTTAACTCTTCACATGATCAAATGGTACATAGGATCTCATTTGCATACCTTAAATACCACCAAATTGATCTCTGCATTAGTTATGCAAGTACATGATTCATAAAAATTTGTTTATGATTACTAGTATGAAAAAATAAAAAATTGTGCACTCACATATAATCTCCAAATGGCATTTTCTCTTAACAATAGCTTTGATTCATCATGCACTACCTCATACTAACTATGCAAATCTTAACTCTTTGTCTTCTATATTTTCTACCTCTCTAATGCTTATTTTAATCATAAAAGATGTTCAATTCAAATAGGATGAATCATAAACAATTTTTGGCTTCATTCTTCCTTGAGGTACATCAAGTGACTATTCTTCCAATACTAAGTGGGGGCTTGATGGATCTTTTTCTTTGACAAATACTTCTTTAAATTCTTCCACATGCTCTCTTAACTCATCTTTTTTACTTCTATTGTTGCTATCATTTCTTATGATATTTTGGTTGTTATTCCTTCTAAAATTAAAATTCATGTTAATATTCCTTATATCCATTCTAAAAAATCTTGTTATATGACTAAAATTATTGCCTAGCTGACATACAGGTGCACTATTTCTTTGATTAGGTCGAGACGAGTTAACAGGTTTTTTGCAATTTTTGGCAATATGTCCAAAGTTGTTACATCTGTAACACACAATTTTCTCATTTCTCCATTAGTTCCTTCTTTCTCCTCCAGGGCTAGTACATCTAAACATTTTTCTATTGCTACTATTACTATCAAATTTAGGTTTCTTACAATCAACTACTTTATGACCAAAACTATGACAATTATAACAGTAAAAAATATAGATAGGTTTTAATGCCTTACCTATATAGTCTCTTTTAATATGACCAATTTCATTACATGGAATGAATCTACCTTTAAATTCATACCTCACTTCCTTGAGTGATTCAGCTTGCTAAGTTTTATTAGGTTCATTAGTTTCCTCATGTTGATTTGCTTGCTCAACTTTCTTTAATGAATCTTTAGATTGACTAGATTTGATCTTATTATCATCATCTTTCTTATGTTTAGGATTCTCAATAATTGGATTTGGTTCCTTTCTTTCTTTGGATTTCATGATTGACTTTTCTAAAATAAAATATCCAAGACTAATCTTATCACAAGAAGGACTTTAAAAATATATTTTCTCATAAATTTTATTACTACTGTAATATAGCTTCTCTAATTGTTTCTTAGTATGGGCTAACTCTTCTTTCACAATAGTGTTGTATTTCTCATTTTCTACATGTTTTAACTTGATGGATTCAAGTTCAGATGTCACTTTTGTAAGATGGGATCTTAGATCTGCATTTTTAGATTTCGGATCTAACTCAACTTTGCTATCATCTTTCTTCAAGCTTATCTATAGTTTAATGATCTTCAACTCATATTTCAAATTCTCATTTTCTTTCATTAACATTGATACTTCATCAATACCCTTTTTTTGATCGGTAGGTTTATTTTTGGATTTGAGATGATCAATCTTATCTTTCAATTTCCTAATATGGTCTTTTGCATCTTCATATCTTTCTTTTAGTTTGTCTCTTTCTTAAGTGAGAATGTCGATCTTCTCAAGAGCTTCTTATAATTTCTTTTGTAACTATTCCATATCCATAGGGGTCTTACTCATGCTATTAAATCTTTTCTAAGTAATCTAGATCTGATACCAATTGTTAGAAATAGGGAATACTAAGAGGGGGTGAATCAGAATTCTATAAACTTCAACCAAAAACTAGATATTATTAATTGCCTTATAACTTGCATATGAAAGAAAAATAATTATACTGAATAGTAAACATAACCATGCAATAAGAGAACTCATAACACCATATTTTTTAATTAGGAAAACCCTGGCCAAGGGAAAAACCCAGTGGGGATGGTACCCACAAAATGATCCACTAATCAAAAGTATTTGGTTAAAGATATTGAACTTGTTAGGAGTCTATTACATGCATATAGTGTCTCGGTCCTTTTTAGAGACTTAGGCCTTGTTAGAAGCCTCAAACCTATTACGAGTTGTTAATACAAAAATAGAATGTATACAAGAAGATTCCATTGCACTAGCATGCAATATGTAATAAATTTCTTCACTACAAGAGATAATTACAAAACCTCTTTACAATATTGATATTTTCAATATTTGATATTTGCATTATTTCTCATCACAAAACTCGCAATCCTTTGATCATACATTAGAATTTGAACCACATAAAGTTTGCATAGTCTTCATTAGAAGCATACATAACTTCTCATATTGTAATATTCTTTTATACCTTTGTAATTTACAAAATATTATCCAGTGAACTTTCAAGCTTTCATATGCTTGAAAAAATACAAAATTAACTCTTTCCCTCTCAGGGTTAACATCTAGGATTTTGTCCCTAATTATTCAAGTTATTATTTCATAAAAAAAATTCCTTAACTCATAATTACCCATTTTTTGTTATGCTCTATTCCTAGTTGCATACTGCCACAACTGATAAAACTATCATATTTTCTTCCATACTGACCATACTGACTTGCACACTTGAACACATCATCTTGACATATTTTATTGTTTGTACCTAACTGTACACGTGCCCATGATGCCTTAGATAATTGTACATACCAAAATTGTATCCTAAATAACTTTTAGATGATTTTCTAAGTCTAACAGGTGAATCTTCATCTTCAAGATCTTCCTTCTTAATACTAGATATATGTTGTCATAAATGAAAAATCCAACTTATCTACTAAGCCAAATTTTCAGCAATCTCCCCCTTTGGCATTGATGGAAACATATGGGAAAATTGACCAAGTTCCAAAATGTTAAACATAAACTTTTCAAAAAACTTGGCCTTAATAAAATTTGTAAAACTTTAAAAATTTGTGGATCATCATATTTTATAACTATCTTTTCTTATATCTCCTATTAAATATTTTGCATGATTACTTCTCCCCCTTTCTATATCATACAATTTTCCTATATTACTCTTGCTTTGACATCAATAACAAAGGTGTAAAAAACTATATACAAGTCAAAATTGTGGATCTATACCTTTATGCTCAGGTGGATAGGTGTGAAATCTAGTCATCAAAATTTGTCTGTAGGCTCTTAAAATTCTTCTCCCATGAATCTTTTACTCCTTCAGATATATTGAGAAGAATGCAAACTCCATAAGATGCTACTTCCACTACATTCAAGTCTAAGTAAAAAAACTTCTCAAAAGATGTCTTTGCATTAAGAAATTTCTCAATCTGGTGCTCTAGAGTTTCTATCTTCAAAGATAAATGTTCTCTCAAAAGTGAAAACCTCTTGGTTATTATTTCTTTGTTCATCTCAATAAGACTTATTTCATCATAAGTCATTCTTATCCGAGACTCATTATCTTCAATATTTTGGTCAAGTTGCTGAAACAAATCCACCAATTCATGTCATTCTTCATGCTTTCTCTTCAACTCATCATCAATATCCTTGGTGAACTTAAATGACATTGTGCACTTAGCATACAATGCTTTACCTTCTTGCTCACATCTTCTTATCTCCTTGATGCATGTATCAAAAGCTCCAAGGTCATTTTTGATGGTTTGACAGATAATGTCAAACATATTCACATCATGCTTTGTTTGAGCTTGAATAGTTTCAATGTCAAAAAAATGTCTGAATTCAACATAAAATCTTGCAGTACATCTTTTTCTCTATCCTTTATGTCTAATTTTGTCAACTTTACAATCAAAGTGCTCTAAATTTTCCCTGTGACTTTGATTAGACATCTTTGTAAGCTCTTCAACTTTCAATTTTTTTCAATGATATTTCTTAGTGATGAGATTAGTTTAGTCTGATCATCATCATAAGAACCTATTAGTGTTGCAAGTGTAAGGGGTATCCTAGAGGAACTAGGTACACTTGCCTCCTTTTTGTTCTTCTCCTCTTCTTCATTTATTTTCTTCCTTCTTTGTTTCTTTTCTTCTTTTCTTCCTTCTTGTTTTCTTCATCTTCCTTCTTCTTTTGTTCTTCCTCTTCCTTCTTCTTCTTGTCTTCCTCTTCTTTCCTCTTCTTCTTTTCCTCTTCCTTCTCTTTCTTCTCTTCTTCTTCTTTCCTCTTCTTCTCTTCCTCTTCCTTCTTTTTCTTATCTTCTCCGTCTTCTTCTCTTCTTCCTCTTTCATAATATCTTCTTCCTTTTTCTTATTTTCTTCATCTTCTTCCTTAAAGATGGTGTAGCTAGTAAAATTACCAACATTACAGCCAAAATCCTTAAATGGATCTTATATTGTGTCAAATGTGACCTTTGCATTGTAAATATGTATTGTTTTATATCCAATAGTAATATGAGGCATTTCTACTACTACCTTATTTAGATCTACCATCATTTTCACAATGGCTTTTTCTATTCCTTTATTGATTTCCTGGTAATTACCTCTCATTATCAATATGGCTCTTGTCTTATTCCTAAGATAAGGTTCAAGATGATTCATTGCCTTGGCTAGGTGTTCATCATTTTCAATCTAACATAGTTTTCTAATTTGCTTTTCTCTTATTCCTTTATATTCATTAGCCTCTCATAGAGATCCTTGGGTATCTCATCCTTAACATCTTCAAATTTCTTATTAGACAATATCATATGTCTAATAATGGCATTCTCAAGCTCCAATCTATCAATTCTGATTTAAAAAGGATAAAAATTATTTAATTGTACAAAATTATCCTCATCAATGATTGTGTTGTTTATCTTTTCAATAGTAGGCTTCCATGCCTTCCTTCCTTTGGTTGCAACTTCTAGTTGCTTCTATGCTAGCTTCTCATGCTCAATCTAACTTCACATCTTCTTCCTATGTATACTTAGCATAATTTATTTATTTCTCTCTCCTAGTCATGTCACTATGGATTTCATTCTTTTATTTCTAGGAGAGTCAAGTGACTTTTTCTTTACCTTAGCTAATCTAATTGACTTTCTCTTAACCTAAACAACTTCCACTTCTTTATCTTTTTCTGATTGTTTGGCTTGTGGAATAGTAGGTGTAATAGGTGTCTACTCCTATGACACTATTACATATAATGTTATAGGCATTGTTGTAGATAGCATTGCCATTGTGACTCCCTCAAATGGTCTAGTTGATTCCAAGGGTGGTACATACATCATAACTTTATAACCTATCGACCTCATACTATGATGGTTTGATTTACTACACTCATCTCTTCCTCTATCATCCCAGATTGTTGCATGATTTTCTTCATTTTTTGTTTCAACCTTTCTATTTTCTATCTTCTCACTTACTAATTGAGTGACTAGTTGCATCAGTTTTTCATAAGTACCAAATTTTTCAAATTCTTCATCCTTATTTTCCTTTACTATTGTCTCAACATATCCTTCAATTTATGCCTCAGAGATCTCATAGTCCAATGGCCCAAAATATAACATTCTTGGTTCTACTATTCCAATGTAAGAAAACTCAATATCTACCATGAAAAAAATGTCATCTTTAAAATTCTTTACCATGGAGGGTGGAATTCTAGATCTTCCCTTCATTTCATTCTGAATGGTCTTCATAATAAGATCTACATTGTTATGGATCTTATCAATAGGATACCTAGTATGCATCCTTGTTATCTTCTATGCATCTTTGTTATATATGTTCTCCATAGTATATTTGTCACTACAAACCATTTTAAGATACTGGCATGAATGGGAATGTTTTAATCAAGTCAAAAAAAAATTGTAACTAAGGATTGAAATTTGAACTGACTGTTCTTGACCCTTTTGATTCTTTCTAGGTTTTAAACCAACTACACTCTAAGAATCTCACTCAAATTAAATTTTTCTTTCTCAATACAAATCTTATAATGTGCTTGTATGATGGCCGCCATGTCATCTTCTCTTGAACTGGAACATATCTTTGTTATAATAATTCTACTCATATCTAACATCATCTTGTTTGATCTTGTTGATAACTATACCTCTGCCATTGTAAACTAACTTAGTGTTATCCAAAATTGTTTTCTTGACATTTTTCTCATTAACAAGTACACTACCCTCATTGCATAATCTAGTAACTTCATGAATTATGTTGGCTAAAATCTCTACTACATTATCTCCCAGCCAAGACTTTCCATCATCAATCTCACTAAGTATGATCTTAGTCCATTCTTTATTGTCAAATTCTAAGAAAAATAGGAATTTCACTAGGTCATTATCCTTTAGATACTCAAAACCTTGTTTAAAACTCATGTTCTTATTTTAGATTAGGTTTAGCTCCTTGGAAATATATTCTTCTCCTATAGTCTCAAATTTACTTTTGAGATAATTGTTTATGTCTTCCAAGTGAATAACATTTTCTAGAACTTTTGAAAATGCAACACTAGGGTGATCTACCAAGGGTTTTACTTAGTTTAACTTCAATTTAGGTCTTTCTTCTTCCTCAACATTATGAATCAAATATCCATCCATTCTCTTACTTGAGTTCTAGACTTAATTTTTTGCCCAAATGCTTGTAAGAGTAAAATACCTTGATTCAATGTGTAACTAGGGCTTTCTAAACATCGCACTACAAATCACCTTCAATTCATTTTCAATTTTCTCTTTACTTCTCCTTAACTCTTCACTTGATAAAATGGTACATAAGATCTCATTTGCATCCCTTAAATACCACCAAATTGATCTTTGCATTAATTATGCAAGTGTGGGATTCATAAAAAATTATTTCTGATTGCTAGTAAACTTTTTTTCTTTTGCACACTCACATACAATCTCCAAATGGCATGCGCTCTTAACCATAGATTTCAATCATCATGCACTACCTCATACTAACTGTGAAAACCTTAACTCTTCATCTTCTATTTTTTATGCTTCTCTGATTCTTATAAAAGATGCTTAATTCAAATAGGATGAATCATAAACAATTATTGATTGCATTCTTCCTTTAGGTACATCAAATGACTATTCTTCCAATACTATGTACAGGCTCAATGGATCTTTTGCTTTGACAAATACTTCTTTAAATTCTTCTACATGCTCTTGTAACTCATCTTTCTAACTTTTATTGCTACTATCATTTCTTCTAACATTTTAGCTGTTGTTCCTTTTGAAATTTGGATTCCTTTTTATGTTCCTCAATACAATTCTACAAAATATTTTTATATGACTAAAATTATTGCACAGCTGACATATTGGTGCACTATTTCTTTGATTAGGTCTTAACAGGTTAACAGGTTCTCTATAATTTATGGCAATAAGTCCAAAGTTATTATATTTTTTACACATAATGTTGCTCCTTGCTCCATTATTTCCTTCATTATTTTGCATGGTTAGTACATCTAAACATTCTACTATTGCTACTATTATTGTCAAATTTAGTTTTTTTACAATCAACTACTTTATGACCAAAACTAGGACAATTATAATAGTAAAAATTAGAGATGTGTTTGAATGACTAACCTATATAGTCTCTTTTCATATGAAAAATTTAATTACATGAAAAGAATCTACCTTTAAATTCATACCTCACTTCATTGGGTGATTCGAATTCAAGTTTTTTAGTTTGCTTAGGTTCATCAATTTTATCTGGTTCATTTTCTTGCTCAACTTCCTTCAATGAGTCTTTAGATTGACTGGATTCAATCTTATTCTTGTAATCTTTCTTATGTTTGAGATGCTCAATAACTGGATCTAATTCCTATCTTGCTTCAGATTTCTTTGTTGACTTTTCTCCAATAAAATATCCAAGACCAGTCTTATCACAAGAAGGTCTTTGAAAATATAGTTGCTCATCAATTTTCTCACTATTGGAATAATGCAATCAAAATGATCCACTAATCAAAAGTATCTAGTTAAATATATTGACCGTGTTAGGATTCTATTACATCTATATAGTGTCTCAATCCTTGTTAGAGGACTTAGAGCTTGTAAGAAGTTTCAACCTTGTTAGGAGTTATTATATACAAATACATAATGTATGAAAGAAGAGCCCACTACCCTAACATGCAATATGCAATAAAGTTCTTCAATACAAGAGATAGTTACAAAACCTCTTTACAATGTGAATACCTTCAATAGTTGATCTTTTATTTTAGTGTTCATCACAAAACTCACAATCCTATGATCATACCCCATAATTTTCATCACATATAGTTTGCATAGTCTTTGTTAGTAGCACACTTAACTTCATGTATTGTAATCTTCTTTTTATACCTTTTAAATTTATAAAACATTGTCCAATTAGCTTTCAAGCTTTCACATGCTTGAAAAAATACAAAATTAACTCTTTCCTTTTTAGGGTTAACATTTAGGATGTCATCCCTAATTAGTCAAGTAATTATTTTTTAAACAAAATAATTCTTGAACTCATAAGTGCTCATTTTCTGTTATGCTCTGTTCTTGTCTACATATTGTTGCAACTAATAAAAGTATCATATCTTCTTCTGTACTAATCATACTAACTTGCACACTTGAGTACATCATCCTAACATATTTTATTGCTTGTACCTAACTACATAGGTTCCCATAATTCCTTAGTCAACTGTACAAACCAAAACTATATCTGCTCTGCTAGATAACTTAGTTGATACTTTGACAAATTTCTAAGTCTAACAGTTGAATCTTCATCTTCAATATCTACCTTCTTAATAATAGATATATGTTTTCCATAAATAATAAATCCAACTTATCTACTTAACCAAATTTCCAACATAGCCTGGTTTAGAGGGATTCCAAATTTGTGAGAAAGGCAGGGTGTTAGACAACACATTTTGGTATTTCTCCTTGTGGATTTGTTTGGTGTATTTCCTGGATCTATCTTTCTGAGATTTCCTTGAATTGGAGAATGGATTCCTAATAAATTTATCTTGTGAAAAGGATTTGTACTAAATTTGAATTGAATTCATTTGTTGGGTTTGAGTATCTAAGTCTTTTGGTTACAATATTTTAGTTACATTTAATTGCTCTAAATTCTTTAAGAGTTCTCGAGGTAAAATTGGGATTAGTAAAAGTCATACACCTTCTTCAGCTCCACTATGGTCATCCAAACCCTCTACAAGATTCATTTCTTGTAAGCCAAGAATAAAAGATTGAAGGAAAAGGAAATGAAATATTAAAAGAAAAAAAAATGAAGAATGAAATGGTTTGGCTTTGAGTGTGTGAATATCTCTATTGGTACTATAAAAATAATCTCTAAAGTTATAGCAATATTTTTGGTTGACCACAATGATAACCTCATCAAGGATATGGATGCTTGACTGGTAGCAAGGCTCTATCTAGGATGCTTTTGGAGTATGGATATGAAAATAGCTAAGCTTAATGGATCTGTGAGTCTTTCTTGGTTCTTGTCAAGTGGGGAATGAATACACTTGCATACACATGTGTAAACAAAGATAAAAGGCACTTGGCCCAATTTCATGGCTTCTTCCATATTGAGTGCATTTCCTATTTGTTGGATAGGTGAAAGTGGATTCGATCAAAGGTTTTAATTTCTACACTAGCATTATGCTTAAAATGTTCATGAACATTTCATTGGGTGGGTGCTAGATGTTGTGAGGTTTTCACACCATTACCCCATTACAAATAGAAAAAGAAACATTAACATGGTTAAGACATGTGATAGAATAGAAAAAGAATTTGATTTCCTTGGGTGTTTTGGATTCTAATGGTTATAAATTATCTTGACAAGGTGGAGTTCTTAAAGTTTCTGAGGTAATTTTAGTGGTGATGAAGGCTACAAAAATTGGAAACCTTTATAGGTTAGAAGGAAGTACAAATGTAAGTCATGCAAAAATGGCATCTAAGGAAAGTGATGAACCTACTCATTTATGACATCAATAATTGGGTCTTATGAGTGAGAAAGGGATAAAGGTATTGGTAAATTGTAAGTTTTTCCCAAAACCAAAATCTTTGAATTTGAATTTTTACAAGCATTATGTCTTTGGAAAGCAATGTAGATAGAAGTTTAAATCTGGTAGTCATACAAGAGAAGGTATTCTAGACTATATCCATTTAGATGTTTGGGGTCCATCCCCTATAGTTTATTTTGGAGGAGCATCATATTTTATGATATTTATAGATGACTACTCAAGAAAGTATGGATTTTTTTTATTAAAAGTAAAGCTGATGTGTTTGTTGTATTCAAATAATTTAGAGTTTTTGTTGAAAAGAGTACAAAAAGATCAATCAAGTATTTGAGAACAAATAATGGAGGTGAGCTCACATATTTAGAGTTTGAGAATTATCGTAATGAAGTTGGGATTGTAAGGCATAAAACCACAGTTTACACTCCTTAGAAAAATAGTGTTGTTGAATGCATGAATAGGACTCTTCTAGAGAGAGCAAGAAGCATGCTCAATAATGTCGAATTGAAGCAAGAGTTGTGTGTAGAAGAATTTAATACATCATGATATTTGGTAAATTGGTCACCATCAATTGCAATAGATTACAAGATTCCGAAAGAGTTATGGATAGGTTATTCATGTGATTTTTCAAATCTAGAAATATTTGGTTGTGATGCATATGCTCTTGTTTCAAAAATCAATGTTCTAAGTTAGACCCCAAATCCAATAAATACTCCTTTTTTGGCATGGTATAGAGTTTAGGGATATAGATTATGGGATTCTACTTCGCACAAATCATCATTAGTAAAGATGTAGTATTTGATGAATCATCTCTAAGAAAATTAGATTTTGTAGAAATTATTTAAGAACATGAACAAGTACCACAATATCAAAAAGTTTAGTTGGAAACTCATCCTTTTACAAAATAAAAAGAGAATGAAGATCTCTTTGATGAAGAAGGTGTGGATTTAAAAAATATACAAGAAACTATGGAAATACCACAACCATCTTTTAGGAGATCTACATGAGTCAAGAATCCTCCTAAAAGTTATAATGATTTCTAATGATGGGGAACCAAGTTGTTGTCAAGAAGAAATGTTTGGTGCTAAATAGAAAATAGCAATGAAAGAAGAAATGGATGCCTTAGAGAAGAATAAGACATGGTGTAGATGCTCAAAAATGGTTTGCATCTATGGTTTAATCACATTTTCATACTAACTCATCCCATTTTTTCATTTCATCAATTCTCATCTTTTGGCCAACTTGATTATATCCCAACAATATTCTTCATCATTCATATCCTCTTTTACATCAATTGTAGATCATTTCGAAACCATTTCAACATCAACAAAATCATATCAAATCAACCCAAAATCATATCAAATCAACTCAAAATCACCCCAAATCAACCTAGAATCACATGGAATCAGTCCTAACCAACCTAGAACATGCCTAACATCCCAAGTCTACCATCATCTACCCAATCCTAGGCATTTTTGCATCTCTCAATGCCTTGTAAATCTATCAATCTATCAAACCTATCAATATGACCTTAGTACTATCATGGCTCTCAATGCTACATCAAACTATCATTCACATCATCTCATCTTTGACATTTTTGAGTCTCTTAGTGTCAGATCATGGCATTATCAAACCCTTTTAATAATATTGATAGTGTCTATTGATGTCATTATGATCAGCCCTATCAATCAATCTTGATCCTATAGCATTTACAATGCCAGTTAAATGTTACATGTCCTCAATTCATGTCATATGCCCTTGGCATGCTACAAATCATAATCAATCATTTGATTTGACCATGGCTTTGGTCTACATGTCATCATCCTAGTCGATCTATATAATTGTCACATTTCATTAAAGGATATTGTCACACTTATCAAATCAAAGTGGCCAATCATCTACTAATTTTCTTTATAGGATTAAATAACTCATGATTTAATCCTATGTCATTTCAATCATTTTTCATCTCGCACTACTAATCATTCTTCCTAATTAACATCCTCAATTGATTAATATTATTAATTGATTGATTCATCATTCGCAAAAGTATGGAAATTCTCAATTTCCTAAGTCACATTTTCCATCTCTAATTTCCAAATTCCCAATTTTCATTTGTGTGGAATAATGAATTTTTAATTCAAATATTCCACATAATTTAGACATAATATTGACATCATCATGACATATGAACATCTTACATTATAGATTCTTTATATACACTTGGCTAAGATATGTCATAATCCATATATTCTTATTCCTTGCACATATCTATATTTATCTTTCATCAACATAGATTCTTGGCTATAAGTGGCTTTGAGGTGTTACATGACGCATCATTGATCCTCTTCCATTTATAGGTGTGTTGACTTTTATACCTCATGAAATCTTACATTTGGAATCTTGTGTCATATGTGTCATAGATTTCCTAAAGGAATCTCTTGTCAAGTTGCACATTCAAGGTGAAAAGTTCAATGCTCTCCTCTTATGTGTTGGCTATAAAATGAGCCACATTGCTCTCATTTCTGATCCCTTGATTCTTAATCCTTTGTCCCTTGGTCTTTGGTCCCTCAAGCTTAAAATCACTATTCAAGTACTCTCATAGCATTATCATATCATGGGCTTTTTCTTTTCAATTGTGTGAATTATAGGCAATTGGAGCTACATGACATGGAGAGGAAAGAAGGACATGGGAGCTACAACCAAAGAGGGAGGTTTACTTTGTGTTTCTTTCTTTATTTTGGTTGGCTTGCATGGTATACTAGATGGTTTTTAGTGTATGTTGATTGAGTTTAGTGATATCTCAAAATATGCTAGATGTTTAACCTATTTTCTAGTCCTATAATTGGTGAACCTAGCATGAAGATCATGCTTAATTAACTTGGGTTTACTTATGTTTGTGCTTGTAGGTGCAAGGAATGATCTTGTTTGGAAGGGTATAATGAATATCTTCTCTTCCTTATCACACCTAGTCTAATTAGGGGGCCATTAATATTAATTTAAGCTCTCATTTATCCATTATGTTAGCTTGTTGTCCTAGGGTGCACTATGCTCTATCAGGGCATACTTGGGACCTCTAGGAAGTAGTTTTAGGGGCCTAGGAGTCACCATAACCCTCATCTATTATTCATAGCTTACCAACTATGCTCCAAAAAAACCAACTACGCTCTTCTAGGCTCAAAGTGAACCATGGGTGCACTCTACACTATCTAGGTGCACTTGGTTAGGTAGGTTTCAAATTTTCAATTTTTGGGTATTGTTTAGGCACCATTTCCCCACAACCTACTTCCACTCTCCCAACTACATCCTTCTAAGCCCCAAGTGCACCATGGGTTTAGTTAGCACTGTCTTAGTTCACTTGGGGGCTTCCTGAGTCAATCAAGCCTTCTAGGGCACAATCTTCTCTATCAAAGTGCATTTGGTTCACCAAAAGCCCCTATTTTGATCAAAATTTGCATCTGGGGTTTCAATTTCATTCTAGAACTTACAATAGATGATTGTGTATTACTGATTATCTATTTTTAACATGTGCCAATCATTGGGAGAAGACATTCATTGAAAACTACTAATGCTTGTTCGCAAGATGTTGTTGAAGACCTGTGTGCTTGTCCAAACTCTATGTGTGGTTTTCTATATTAGATAACACTTCATTTAGTGCACTAAAATGAACTTTCTATACAACTTGGTGTCTATGCATTGTTTAGAACCCTAGGAGTTGTGTGGATGTATCCTCTTCCCTCACCATTCATGGATCTTGGGTGCAAGAGATGTTGGAAGATTGGTTGGAAGCATGAATGTTGATGATATTCCTATGGGGGAGTACTACCATGATGATATGTTACATTCATGATTAAGTTTATCATTGATGTCAATATAGCAATTTCCTGTGGTATGTGATAGAAGAATAGTGGAAAGATCAAGTCGGTATGGATGGCTAGTTGAGGATTATAACCACCCAAGGTTATGGGAGATACTTTTGTATCTGGTATATGTAGTTAATGTTGGAAGAAGAAAGGATAAGTCTAGAAGAAGTGATGTCATTTTTGGTGATGTTTGTTTTAAGATAGAGTTTATAGAGGCATGTTCTGGTCAACTTGTTATATCTCTTAGCAGAGTTGATATCTTGGGGGTCGAGGTTGAGGACATGAAGAAGACATGTTGAGAATGATGTAGCTAAGCTTGCTCATCATTATATTACATGTAAAAAAAATTAATTTAAGTTACAAGGTGGAAGATAATTGTTATCGCTAAGTGTAATGTGTTCTTAATGTGGTCCTATAATAATTAATTGAGAAGGTCTAATAGCTGACTCGAGGAATTATTTTATGGACTCAATATAAAGGAAGGACATTTTCATTTATCATTTGTATCAAATGAATGGAATGTGAATTGATGATAACCAATAGAGAGTGTGGAATGCAAAGTTGAGTAGAGCACTGCAGAAGTGAAGGAAACTTCATTGCTGAGGTTTTTTTGAATGATCCAAGGTTTGGTATTTAGATTTGAGGTTCATGACTTGGTCTACAAGGTCTGATAGTGATTGGTTTGGTTGATAGTACAAAGGAAAGACAAAAAGAAAAAGGAAGATAACAGTAAATTATTTGTTTGAGTGGTGATCTCTTCTTGTAATTGAAATTGTATGTTTGGGTAGTGTGCTCTTCTTGCATACATTATACCACAATTTCTAATAGGTTGGAATCTCCTAACAGGGATTCAAAGTCTCCTAATAGGAACTCATTGTACTAAATTTTGTAATAGGCTCCTAATAGGGTCAATCCTCTAATAAAGAATAATTATAGTAGTACATAATTTTGTGGGCATCATTTCCACTGGGGTTTTCCCTTTGATCAACGGTCTCCCTAGTCAACATATCTAGTGTAATTGTCTATGTGCATTTTATTATGTTTTCTATTTACTTTGGTTGAATGGTTAAGTTTGTTTAAAGAAGATAAATGTTTTAATTGTTAGATAATTGATTCACCCCTCCCCCCCTCTTAGTTATCTTGGTGGACTATTGTTTCTAACCAAATCCATGCAATTTCTATAAAGAGGCCTACCTTGGACCTAAGACTCGCCACTTGGTGAGCCCCATAGGATGACCTCAAAGTAGTAATTGGCCAAAGTCAGGTCAATGTTCTAGCCACTATAACAAACTTGATATGGTTAATGTTGTGTCGATGGTATTGTTGTGTGATAAGTCTCCTGCAGTACCATTTTGGTGCATCAAACCCTAGTTCTTGGGGCTATGAGACCTTCTGAGGAAGTTTATCATTCACTTGATGAATTTAATACCCACATTAAATACCTTTTTTTAGAGGCTAAAAACCTTTCTATCCACTGGCTCAAGGGGTCACCCATGCCTATGAAGACATCCCACATACTCATGGTCCTTAGTAGAGACAATAGTACCTTAGGAAGTAATGCCCCTTGGGAAGTAGATCTTGGTAGCCCTGAGAAATGAGTGTGTCATAAGGGGGGGCCTGTGATGCCAAGATTCTAAGTTGTGTACTCCAAATAAGTACAAAAGTGGGAATTTAGTGGATATAGTCTTAAAGCCTAGCCTGTGGTGTGTCTTTTCACTTTAACAATAGTTATTCTTGCTTATTATGTCTTGTGTGTGTAAAACATTAATCAAGATAAAAGCCAAATTTGAAAATTTACACCTTGGGTACAATTCAAACCTTGTCAAAACATTATAGCATTGTCAAAAAAATTCAAACTTTGGTCCAAAATATTCAAGACCTTGAAAACATAGTAACTTATAACCCTAGAAGTGCTTAGCATGACTTAGATTCCACCTTTGTATAGCATCTACTTGCATTTATCATTATTTAAGCCTCATACTTGCATTCTCTAGGCCTCATATTGCATCTTATTTTTCCTCACTTTGTATTACTTATCATTTATAGTGCACTCATTAGGCTTCCTCTTGCATTACCTAGTTTTCACTTTCTAGCCCTTAAACTTCATATTTCATCTTCCATCTTGCATCCTTGCATGCCAAGCCTTAATTTTGCACACTTTAACCCTCATTCCATGTGTCCTAACCATCATTTTTTACCTTCATTCTAATTTTAGCACTATCCCCTGCCATTTGGCTCATCAAAACATCAATTTGGAAACCACAGAACCCAAAATTACTCTAGTTTTAGCCTAGCTTACCAAGTGTGCTTTGTAACTACCAACTGCACTCTTACAAGACCCAAGTGAACCATAGGCATAGTTAGCTCTATTTGGGTGCATTTTTTAGTCTAAGAACCTATTTTGGACTTCTAGATAGCATTATGGGACTTTAGGAGTGTCATTAGGTGCCTAGATAGGTCCCCCTCTCTCAACATGTCTAAATCGCATTCTACATCTCCTAACCTTCATTGTGCACACTTTAGGCTTAATTAATTGGGTCATAACCCTTATTCTACATCTCCTATCCAATCCCAACATCATCCCTCCAACAACCTACATCTTTGACATATCAATCTGACAATCACCTAGTTCTAGTTCATCATACCTTTAACCCAGTCTCCCAACTGCGCCATGAAACTACCAAATACACTCAAACTAGCCCCAAGTGCACCATAGGTTCATTTGGTACTATTGGATCACACTTGTTTCTATCATAGTGCACTTGGTTACCTACATGACCATTTTGGGCCTCCAGACTACATTTTGGGACCCTAAAATTGCATTTAGAAGCCTCCGTAAGTCCTCATTCTGCACATGGCCCATTACTTCATCTTGCACCCAAACTTAATTTTTCATCTTAGGACCTTTGAATATTGAATATCCTATCAGAATAACCATCATTTTTATCACCCTAAACCTCATTTTGAACTCAAAACCTTTGAACTTAGTTAAAAAATTAGAACAAAGTATGAGTCCTAGAGTATCTCCTAGTGTTGATGGATGATGGATCTTGACTAGTATTTTTGTCATTTTTATCATTCTTATTTGTTCAAACTCTATCTATGTCTTGATTTATTTTACCTTGTCATTTTTATCAACTTGATCTTTTTGTCTTTTATCTCTTTTTACTCAAGATCCAAAGTTTGTCTTCACAAGGCTAAACTCTTAGACAAAATACTTTCTAAAGATTTGATCCTAAGTTAAAAACCTTGCATACACCCTTATCATAGCATTATCATATTTATATTCTCCCTAAATTTCATTTTGACTTACCTTAGTTTCATATCCCCTTCATCTTGCATTGTTTCCTGGTATCATTTCCAATATCAAACCCTATCAACATGTCTATCAATCAACTTGTCTCCTTGATCTCATATCCTCATGTTGCATGTCCTAAACATCATTATCAACCTTTACATACCATCCTTTTCATAATCCAACATTCATACATCAACCTCTAACATTATTCTGAAGTCCAAGATCCAACCCTAATCTTCATTTTTGCATACCATAGAGTCATTTTCATCTCCCTTAGTCAAAAATCCAAAACATCATTCACATTTGCATGTGCATTCTTTCCTTGGGGCTACACCCCTTGTTTTACCAACTGCACACTTTAGGTGCATAGTCTGTAGTTTCAATGTGCACTTGGTAGTTTTAGAGTGCACTTGGTAATTAGGGATTTCATTATAGGTTCCATAACCCTTAATTTCATTTCCATACCTTTCATTTCATCCCTATACCCTAGAAAACACCTAAAAATACTCAAATCATTCATATTCTATATATTGGTCACCCTAACACCTCTTTTTACCAACTGCATGCCTTCTGCTTACCAACTACTTATCTTCAAGTCCCCAAGTGCACCAAGGGTACACTTGGTATTGTATGAGTGTACTTGTTAGTTTAGGTGCACACTTGCGAGCCAAAATTTCCATTTAGGGTTGTCTCCATTGCATATGCATCCTTAGGTAGCATGCCAACACTTACAAAGACACAATCAGCTCAGAGACCTAAAGCACTATATCAACCCTTATTTTTTGAGGTATAAAAATAACCCAAATTGCAACCTAAAACAAATCCAAGATAAAAGAAGAGCAAGAAAGCCCAACAAAAATTTAAAGAAGACCAAATCAAAGCATCACAACCTTTACTTGTGGACCCCTTAAACATGTATCTACAAGATCATAACCACCAAGGAATAACACCACCAACCCTAAACAACACACCTACTATGTGATTTCCTTCAAAAACTTACCCTACACATGGAATGGTTCAATGGACTCCTAATTTCAAACCCATATTTGTACCTATACCACCCAAATGTGGAAGTGTGCCTACAACTCTTGAAGATGAAGAAGCTATTCAAATTCAATCAACCTAACACAAGTACCTTAGACACCTCAAACATACAAGGTATTATATACCTAAATAATGATTCTGACATAGATTATAGTATCTCAAATGAAGAAATGGCTAGGGCTTGTTGAGACAAGACTTTTTGAAAGAACTTTAAACTTTTGGCATCCCAAGAAATTGTCAAATTCAATCCAAACTTGGAGGGACCTAAGTCCAAACATCAAACCAACCCAACACTTGAAAACATACAACCCATGATTAATTTGGACTTGGACAAGGTAAAACAACCTTTTGAATTTCCAAACACAATGATGAACCTATAAGATCTCACTAAGAATCAACCATTGAAATCCTCCAAAATACGTTTGAACACATTAATATCAATCCCTTTTTTGACAAACCACCATCAATAAATAGAAACAAGACTCTTCCTAAATATCCCAAAAGGAGGTTACAAATTGACCTCAAATAAATAATGCAACAATAGAATGTACCTAAAGGAACTTGAACTCTAGGGATGCCCAACATACCTCCTTTGGAGTAAAATCAACAAAGCACACCCTTACTCCTAACTTTACCTAATGTTATGACATCAAATGTTATGGAGCCTCCCATGAGTATACCATTTGAAACATCAATTGCAACAACCCCTATTGACATACAACGGAAGAGCCTTATTGAAATTTCACCCATTTTTAAAAGGAACACATCTCATTTCCAAATCAATATGATGTCCCTATTAGAAATAGATAATACTAAGAGGGGGGGGGGGGGGGGGTGAATCAGTATTCCCAATCTTTTTGCCCACAACTAAATTTTACTAATTACTTTTCCACATGCATAAAAGAGATAACCACTAGCACATAAAAAAAAAACAACCATAAAATAGGAGAACTCATAACACCATATTTTGTTAACTAGGGAAACCCTAGCCAAGGGAAAACCCCAGTGTGGATGGAACCCACAAGATGATTCACTATATAAAGAATCTGGTTAAGGATATTGACCCTGTTAGGAGTCTATGAAGCATGTATGGTGTCTCAAGTCCCTATTAGGAGACTAGGCCTTGTTAGAAGCCTCAACCTTGTTAGGAGTTGGTAGATCATATAAAAATGTGTGCAAGAAGATCTCACTACCCTAACATGCAACTATACAACAAATTCTTCAAGAGAATAGATATATATACAATAATAGATTATTTTTTGTACTTCACAAATCTTTTGATTATCAATTCTTCATACAAAGAATGATTGTGCACATATCAATTCACATCATATCACACATAATATTGCTTCATATCACAACTCATAACATTGTATTCAATTGTTACTCACATATATCAACTTCGCAATTACAGGATTCATATCATCATCAAATTGCACACACTAACTTCGCAAATGAATTTCTTTACTTATACCAAACATATTGATAAACTCTTCTTTTAGTCAACTCACATAACATCCTGAGAGTTGGCTCACCAAGAAATAATAATTAAAACAATTAATCAGGTCATTTAACACATTCTAATGATATGCTCTATTTTGTGTTGTAACATCACTGCATCATTAATTCCTTCATAACTCAAACTTGGTTGATTGTACAAACATGCACACTAGTATACATCATGCATCTTTGGTTAACTACAAAAGAGAAAATTCCAAGGGAATATTTTGTTATTCTCAAATCTGTCATGTTGTTGTAATGTTGTCTAATACTTAGACAGTTTTCCTTCACAAATAAACATGACTAAACTGCAAAACAAATATGTTGCCATAAATTAAAACCATATTACTTACCTTATTTGATTGATTGGTCATGTTGCCAACAATCTCCCCCTTTGGCATTGATGGCAACATTTTGGGAAAATTGGCTAAGTCCTAAACATGTTGTTATACTAATCAAAATAGATAACCATAACACAGAAGAACATTGTATTCATGTCTTGAAAGGATTACATCCCTTATAACTCTAATTACAAAGTTTTCATAACTTACTACTATACTTCAAAATATAACTATCAATTACACTTTTCCTTATTACTCCTACTTACAATTACAATTTTTCATATTTTTCCCCCTTTGACATCAATGACAAAGGTGTCTTAAGAAAAATCTATCAAAATCTAGTAGCTACATCAAAACTTGGAAAAGCAATCACTGAAGTTGGTCTTCAACTATGCGAAATGTTTCTTCCAACTTTCTTTTAGTGCATCAGATACACTAATTAGCACACATAATGCATATGTGACTAACTTTATTGTGTTCAAGTCTGTAGCAACAAACTTATCATATGAGTTCTTTGTTTCCAAGCATTCCTCCAATTGATTCTCTAGCAATATTACTTGTGGGAATAAGTGTTCTCTTAAGAGAGTGAATCTCTTTAGAACTTTCTCTTTTTTTGCTTGAGTATTCCTTATGTTGTCATGAAGTGTCTGCATTGTATGCTCAATGGTATTTAACTTCTGATTCTGCTTTAGAAACTTGTCAGTGAGCATCTAAAGTTTAGTTACCTTTTCTTTGATTTGATCATCAAATTCTTGAAGATGAATATATGCCAAGTTGCACTTAGCATAAGCTTGTTTTCCTTCTTCTATACACTGCCTTAATGCATATATTCAAAGTTTCTATATCATTCCTCATATTAGGGTACATGGTATTAAGGAGTTTACCATCATGTTTCATTTGCACTTGAATTGTAGCCACATTAGAAAGTGTTGTGAACTCATTATCAAAAGCTTTACACAAAATGGTTGCACACTATTGAGTATCTAGAGGTGTGTCAATAGGGCTCACTATCTTTTCCATTTTGTCTAGAACTGAAGTCAATTTCTTTTCAATGGACTTGATTGATTTCTTCTTCTTAATAAATTTACTCAGAGAAGATATGCAATTTTTTGCTTCATCTTTTTCATCTGATTGAATTGTTGCTACTATGACCACTACTGCTTGAGTAGGTGGTGTAGAGGGTGTTCTTGCTACTACTACCAAGGGCACACTTGAAGTAGATACTTAAATGCTAGATTCAATTTTCTTTTCAGCAAGTTCATCTTCTTTCTTAGGCTCTTGATCTTCATCATCATCAGATGAGCTACTATAGTCCACAATATTGCCAACAATGTTGGCACCAAAATCTTTGAATGGGTCCTAAGTTCTATCAACTATCACATTAGTGCTATATAGTTGCATAGATTCACTACCAATGATGATATTTGGTGAATCACTAGAAATTGGTGTTGTTGCTGGTTGTTCAAAACTGTGGGGTGGACTTCCTACTATTAGACTTGCTTCCTCTATCTGTGCACACTCCTCAAACTCCTTAGGCATAGAGATTGCCTTCTCTACATGTTTTTCTAACATAAGGCTTTCCTTTTCTACTTGTGCACTCTTCTTTGTCATAGTTCTTTCCTTCTCTAGCTACATACTCTTCTTTGGCATAGTAAACATGAATGTAACTATAGCTTTTCGAGTTTCCACATTTATTTCTCCATAGTTTCCTCCCATGAGGAGAATAGATCTCCTTTTTTTTCTCAATAGAGGTGCTATACCTTTCAAAATTTCTATTATCTCTCCCTCATTATTTACAATGCATATCTTTTTCACCATATTGATTCTTATTTTCTTATCTTCCACCATTACTTTGCTTTTTCTATTTCTCAATTTAATATACAAGTCTTCAAGTATCTATCCTCTTATACTATTAAACCTTTTATCTTTAAGAATCATATATCTAACTATGGTATTTTCTAGCTATCTCTTATCCATATTATTGTACAAATCATAGTACTTATTTAATTGCAAAAAATTGTTTTCATTAATAAATTTTCATGTTGAGATTGTCTACCTTGGGTTTACATGCTCTCCATCTAGCTGAGGTTTTTACTTCTTGATCAGCTAGCTCTATTGGTCTGTCACCAGTTTCTTCTTCAAATTTAGAAGAATTAATCTGCAAGGTTCTTCTCTTCTTTCTTGGACCAGTTGTTGTCTTCGTAACTCTCTTCTTAGGAGGGGTTCTGGTCCTTTCAAGTCTTTTAGACTTCCTAGGTGTAGGTGCTTCCTCAGTCTTTACTAGATTCCTTGGTGGTTGCTGCTACACAACTATTGTATATGGCACACTAGGTGCTTGCACACTTGTCTAGGCAATTGTGACCTCTTTAGTAGGTCTTGCCACTATAATGGGTGTAGGGGCCAATAGTTTAGACTAGCCACTAGCTTTCATTTCCATGGTTATCCCTTTCACTTCATCAGATTCCTTTCTTGTCATTCCTAATTCCTTCAAAATAGAATCAATCACCTTTTTCACCTTCTTCTTAGAGTCCTTGATTATCTAACTTGTTTAACTTCATTCATATTTTCAATAAATGTCCCCCATCTAGGACATTTAGAATCAACTTCTAAATGAAGGATTATCTATGCATACCCTTCAATCAATTGCTCACTCATTTCATAACCCATAGGTTCAATGAATTTAACTCAAGGAACTACTTCCTCCATACAAGTGAAATCAGTTTCTACCATGAAGAATAGTTCATCCTTGTATTTTTCCATTAGTACAAGAGGTATTCTATACCTTTGTTTCATTTCCACTTGGAAAGATTTCATTATTCTATCAATATCACTGTGTCTGACTGCTTCAGGTCTTGCTCTTTTTGCATGAGTGATTGTATGCATTATGTACTCACCTCCATCCCAATTCATGATAACAAGAAACTTCTTAGATGCATAGAAGAATATGTGTGTTAGTAGTGATTCAAACCTAAAGATTTTGCTCCTAGACTTCTTTATTCTTGATATATTATCTAATAACTATGTTCAAATAATGTCACATAAATTAACATCCTCGCCTTTTTTTGCCAGGTAGGCTACATGAAGAAATCTTATAGGTATTGAATCTATCCTAGATCCATGATTGAATTTGTATCCCAAAATTTAGCAAATCAATCTTACTCCATCATCCTAAATGTTGCTGACCTTCATGTTTCTACCATCAAAATATGTGTTGATATTTGCCTCAACTATCTTGTACACATTCTTAATGTTCACTAGATTACTTCGTTCATTACTCAGACATGTGACCTTGTGAATTAGGTCATTATCAATAAATATGATAGAATCTCCTATCCATATAAGATCATCATGTACTTTTCTTAGAATTATCTGTGTCCATTCATGATTGTCAAAGTTCATGTAGAACATATGCTTAACTAGGTTCAGTCGTTCTAGGTATCCATGTTCAAGTTTCAATGATGAATCATTTTTACACATTTTTTCTTGCTCCTTATGCATCTCTATAGCACCTATGCTTTCAATTTTGCAATGGATATAACCTCTTATATCCTTGACATGAAGAATATTTTTTGAAACTTGTGAAAATGCTCCAATAGCGTCATCAAGAAAAGAAACAAATGGGTTTTTCTTGAAATTGTATCTAGGTCTACTACTAACATTAAAAACTTCTTGTCTTGCCAATTCTAAGAAATTATGCTCAACAAATTTAGAAAATACCTTAACTTCACATATTAGGGTTTCTAGTGACTTTGCGTGTTTGTAGACCTCTTTAACTCTTCAAATCTTGCTTCAATCTTGCACTTAGTTTTTGCACAAACAAATGATGTTTTCAAATCAAATCACATCATTTAAATATTTCACAATTTTTACTTCACATTAAATGCATATCTACCACCAGTTTAGTATATTGTCTCTATATAAAAGAAAGGTTATTCTTCTTATATATCCTTATCCTAATCATATCAATCAATGCACACTTCACTGTAGACTCCTTTCAATGTCTAGATCATACTGTTAACCGTGCAACCTATGATATTCTCTCTAACATTAGTTATCAATAACTAACACTCTATTCCACTAAAAATGCTTAATTCTAATAGGATGAGTCAAAGATAATAAGTGACTTTACTATATTTTAAGGTATATCAAGATGAGCTTCTTATTGAACTATGTGAGAAATTTTTGGTTCTTTTGCCTTTACAAATGCCTCCTTTAATTCTTTTGCCATTTCTTCCTTCAGACTATCATTATTCCTTCTATTTTTTGTTCTATAATTTTGATTCCTATTTAGGTTTCGTCTATCCATTCTATAGAACTTTGATGTGTGTCCAAAGTTATTATGCAATTGGCATATTGGTACATTCCTTCTTTATTCATTTTGTTGGTCATCATGAGCTCTGTAATTCCTTGCAATGTGTCCAAGATTATTGCATTTGTAACAAACAATTTATCTTCTTTCTCCACTTTCATTCCTTTGAGATCTTCTTCTATTTCCTGCATATCCTACTATTTGCATTATTACTATCAAATTTTGGTTTCTTACAATCTACTACATAATGACCATATCCATGATAATTATGACAATAAAAATTTGAAATAGGTTTGAAAGACTTACCTTTGTAATCATCCTTAGTGTGTTCAAGTTCATCACACCAGGCATGAGATTCCTTTCTTTTATTGACCTCATCTTGATTAGATTCTTTAGCTTTCTCAGAGTGAGTAACATTCTCTTTGTCTTTAGATGTATCATTAGTTTTTCTTAGGTCCTTCTTGACTTCAGGAGTATCAAGTTCTTTTCTCTCAATAGATTTCTTGGCTTATTGTCCAAGAAAGAATCCAAGTCTAGTCTTGTCATAACTAGGTCTTTGTACAAATATTTGTTCTTTAATCTTTTCACTACTGGTATATAATTTCTCAATTTTTTGTTTGGTTTGTACCAACTCTCCTTTCATAATAGTGTTATATTTCTCTAATTCTACATGCTCTAACTTGGTAGATTCCAATTCAAATGTTACCTTGCTTAACTGGGATCTTAGATTTGCATTTTTAGCTTTAATTTTAGAATCATTCTTTTCTCCATTTTTATTAAGACTTAGCTTAAGTTCAACTATCTTTAACTCATGTTTTAGGATCTCATTTTCTTTCTTTAAATCTTCAATATCATCATCACTTATTTGCTCACTAGGTCCTTTTTTCTTTAGGTCATCTATCTTGTCCTTTAGTTCACCAATGTAAGTTTTTGCATCTTTATATATGTCTTTAAGACCATCTCCTTCATCTGTAAGTAGATCAATCTATTCAAGAGCTTATTCAATTGTTCCATATCCATAGGGATCTTATTCAAGCTATTAAGCTTCTTCTAAATAAGTAGGTTTTGATACCAATTGTTAGAAATAGATAATACTAAGAGGAGGGGCGAATCAGTATTTCCAATATTTTTGCCCACAACTAAATTTTATTTATTACTTTTCCACATGCATAAAAGAGAGAACCAATAGCACATAAAAGAAATAAACAATCATACAAGAGGAGTACTCATAATACCATATTTTGTTAACTAGGGAAACCCTGGCCAAGGGAAAACCCCAGTAGGGATGGAACCTATAAGATGATTTACTATATAAAGGATTTGGTTAAGGATATTGATCCTGTTAGGAGTCTATGAAGTATGTATATTGTCTCGAGTCCCTGTTAGGAGACTAGGCCTTGTTAGAAGCTTCAACCCTATTAAGAGTTGCTTCAACCTTGTTAGGAGTTGGTAGATCATATACAAATGTGTGCAAGAAGAACCCACTACCCTAACATGAAACTATACAATAAATTCTTCAAGAGAATAGATATACATACAATACAAAATTATTTTTTCTACTTAAAAAATCGTTTGATTATCAATTCTTCATACAAAGAATGACTGTACACATCTCAATTTGAATCATATCTCACATAGTATTGCATCACATCACAACTCATAACATTGCATTCACTTGTTACATGCATATACAAGTTTCACATCATCATCAAATTGCACACACTAATTTTGCAAATGAACTTCTTTACTTATATCAAACATATTGATAAACTCTTCTTTTAGTCAACTCACATAACATCCTTAGAGTTGGCTCACATAACATCCTTAGAGTTAGCTCACCAAGAAATAATAATTAAAATAATTAATTAGGTCATTTAACACATCCTATTGATATGCTTTGTTCTGTGTGGTAACATCACTGCATAACTAATTCCTTCATAACTCAAACTCAGTTGGTCATACAGACATGTGCACTGGTATACATCATCAGTATGTCATCATCCATCTTTGGTTAACTGTGTAAGAGAATATTCCAAGGGAATATTCTACTATCCTCAAATCCATCATGTCATTGTAATGTTGTCTAATACTTGGACAATTTTCCTTCACAAATAAACATGACTAAACTACAAAACAAATATGTTTCCAAAAATGAAAACCATATTACTTACCTTATTTGATTGATTGGTCATATTGCCAATAGTCCCAAGGAGAAACATCTAACACACAAAAGTATCAAAAAGCCAACCCAAATCTGGTTTTCAATCCTCAAGGGTATAACCAACTTCAAAGACAACAATGACCTACAGTAGTACAAGGACTTAACATTTCTAATGCACAACCAAGTCAAAATCAACTTAACATGCATACAACATATCAATAGCAATATCAACCACAAAAACAACCTCAAGTGGTGCAAGGATCCAATGTCTTTAAAACACAACCTAATGTAAACCCACTTGACTTACACACATTGTATCAGCAACAATTCCAACAACAAGAAGCCATATTTTCTAAACAACAAGAATAACTAAAACAATAGTTGGAATACCAAAGATGCCTAGAGAAACAAATTGCATATCAACAACACTTGTTACAACAACAACATTCTCCACCAAAACCTCAACAGATACCTCTACAACAACAGTCGCATACATGGTCTCACATGCAACTAATAGAGGTATCACAACAATGATTGCAACAAATGGCACAACAACAAGCACAACAAGTGATACAACAACAACCTATGGTACAACCATCAAAATCAATACCACAACAAGTACCACCACAAGTACCCCAACATGTACCACAACAAGGACCTTTTCATCTTTGAGGTACTAACATACCTCCACCATCTAGTGATACATCACCCAACTCTTCAGACACAAAAATATCTGAACCAAGTAGACATAGTTCTCACCACAGCAAATGATCTACTCATAAACACAAAAGACTCAAAGAGACAACTATCATTCAAAACCCTAATGAAGAGTTACTACAAAAATTCAAGAAACTATCCAAACAAATTGAGGCATTAGGAGTCCAAAAGAAATAGGCTCTATACACAAAAAGGGACTTACATCCTAATCCATTTGATAAAAATTTGTATATGCCTCCATTCCTAAAATATTTCGAGGCACCAAAATTCAAAAAAATATCAAGGAAAAGGAAACCTATTCATCACATCATGGAATTTTGTGCCTCTTGTACCAAACTTAGTGATGAGCCCAACCTACCTCATGAGACTTTTACCTCATTCTCTAGGTGGGCTCGCACTTGAATGGTACTCTAAACTTCCTGGTAACATCAAATCTTGGTTAGAAGTGGTAGAATTATTCATCTTTGACATTGCCTTCAACATTACAAATGAGGTGACCCTTTCTAATTTGTGCTCAACTAAATAGAAGATAGGAGAACCCTATATCACATTCTTATTATGTTGGAGAAACCTAGTCATTCAATACTCACTGAATATTCTTGAAGAACAACAAGTTAATTTGTGCATTGAAAACCTAGTCCCTGACTTAATGTATGAACTCAAGATCAAAAGTCCAAGCACCATTTCCAAGTTGATGAAAAAGGGGGTTATTATTCATGATTCCATCATTTGTAAGGGTATCCTTAAAAAAACAAGGAAAACATAAACACCAACTTGTTTAATGACAAGGCAAAAAATTTCTCCAAAAATAAGAATGTAACCAATGATGGCATTGTGAATGTATGAACAATCAACGTAGCACAACCTCGACTTTCTTTAAATGGTGCAAGCCCTAAAAATTAATAAAATCCCAATAAAACACCCCCTCAACAACAAAAAACTAAAACTTCCATGCAAGACAAACCTTGAAGACATCCTAGAACTAAGGATAAAAAAATTCGCACCCTTGGGGATACCTCTTGACACTACACTACAACAATTACTTAGTCATAACTTCCTACAATTACCCCCAATTAAAGATGAACCATTAATTAATGCTTCTTGGTGGGATGACAACAAATTTTTTGATTACCACCACACCAAAGGACACAAGACCATGTCATGTTTTTAGCTGAAACATGAAATACAATATCTTATTGATGATAGTATAATCATAGTTGATCCATCACTACTAGCATCTAATTATAATCATACTATTTTTAAAGATCCTTTGGGTAATCATGATAGAGGGAAGGCCTCCAATTCAAACTCTGACTCACAAGCTAATTACACATACACTAGATATGACTGCACTATCAATTGTTTTAATGAGTCTGATTCCCACATATTCACATTCACCTTAAAGGCTAAGGACCCTCATTGTGCTATCACTATGCATCATACCAAGATCACCCTACCTAGTGATCCTTCTAGACCTTTTGCTTCTACTAGACCTACACCCCCTTACCTAATGGTCCTACTTCATTTGATTATAGCCTTGTTGACCAGCTCAATAAGACCCCTGCACAAATATCCATCTTGGACCTACTATATGTTTCTCCCCAACATCAAAAGATCTTGGATCAAGCCCTCAAAGAGTTAGTAGTCCCAGATAACATTGATCTTGCCTAGTTCTAAGCCATGGTTGGGAACCTATCCACATCACAACATATCACTTTTTCCTTTTGAGATATTCCTAAGTATAGACCCAACCACAATGACCCCCTTCATCTCAAAGTCTCTATCCATAATTCCAAGGTTAGATGTGTCTTAATAGATGGAGGAGTGGGACTAAAAATATGTACCCTTAAAGTTGTCAAGGGTTTGGGTTACTTTGAAGAAGATGTAGATCCCTCTCACAAAATCACAATAAATTCCTATGATGATGGTGAATGCTTCTCCAAGGGCATTATCATATTAACCATAAGATTTGGTCCAACTACTGAAGACACATTGTTCCAAGTCTTAGATATCAAAATGAACTACAACATGATAATAGGACATCCTTAGATTCATGCTATGAAAGCAGCTTCATCTACATATTATCAATGTTTGAAGTTTGCCTACAACAATGTGGAAGTTACCATACCTAGTGATCCAAATCCTTTCCAATTTTGTGCTAATCTAAGAGATGCTATTGCATACCAAGTCCCAACAAATAATGAAGCACAACCCACACATTCCTCTAAATATTTGGATCTTGATATACTCCTCAGTAAGGCCAAGGAAAAGTTAACGATTGAAGACAAAGGTTGTGGAGAATACTTTATGTCTCAAGTATTCCACATTAGGGAGTCACCACTTTCTCCTCAATCTTATGTTAAATCACAACTATTACAAGAACAACATTTTGAGATTAGTACACAAAATTCCACTTCTATCAATTTCATTAGTAGTGGTAGCCTACACAAAGAACATGTCTATGAGAATACATCTATCTGTATTGAGAAAGAAAAAGTAGAACAAGAACCCACTTTTATATCTCCTAACAAGTATGGACCTGGGTTTATTATCATGCAGAAATAAGGCTATGATGATTGTAGTAGTGTTGGATCTCAGAAATAGGGAATAATTGAACCTATCACTACAAAGGATGACCTCCTAGTTTGGGGCTTGGATTCAAACCATTGCAAATAGGTCCTCCTAGTACTAAGGTACCCACGTGTGAGACTGTGAATGTTTCAAATAATGAAAAGGCATCTGAGGATACCCAACCTAAAACCAAAAGTCCTCCAAATTTTGAACATGACCCCAATGATACAACTGAATCTAATATCCATATATATACCTTTGATTAGATCCAATTCATCACTAATGATGACATCCCCTCAAGTTATCTTGAACTATTGGATTGGGACCAACATGGACCATTAATATTTGATCAATTTGATAAAGATGATGCTCTTATAAATGTCTTGGAAATCCATGAAGGCATTATGGTTGAAAATCATAAAGATTCTCTTGAAGAGAACACATTGGCATATCTTGGGGAGTCAACTCTATCTTCTAATTGAAAATTTGAAAACAAAGAAAAAAATGAGAAGAATAGGTCTCCTAGTGAAAACCAAAAGGTGTTAATAGATGATAAAAAATAAAAAGCTAAGAAGCTCCCAAGGCTACAAGATGAAAAGGATGATGCCATGAATATCAGTTTTCCAGTGTTCAACATGAAACAAAGTCTTTTTGAGCACTCTTTATCAGCCTTCATGTGGGAAGTTGTTGATCTGAATCCCCCATATCCTTCTGTATATCCAAAAATATATCCCCAAATTCAGCTACACAACTTATCCAACACCCAAAATCAAACCTCTATCCAACAAGCCTTCAAATACATCATCATCAGTAACATCCCATACAACAAATCCTTTGACCCACCTATCCTCAGATACCTTGATTTGCAAGAATTATACATTGTCTTACATACGGTACATGATAAGATATCGCAAGGCATTTCTAGTGGTTTGATTTTAGCTATAGACTCAAAATGAATACTGCATCATTATGTTTAGTAATGGATCTAGATATTATCAGCTAGCAAAACCAACAATAGATTCCTTCTCAGCATTCACCAACAATGTTTATTATTATGATTAAAATTCCTAAAAAAAATCAAAAAAATAGCAAAAAATCCTTTAAAAGAAGCAAAAAAGTGAAAAAGGTCATTACAAATGGATGCCTTGATGAAAACCTAGCAAACAGGCATCTTGGCATGAAAAATTGAGTCAAGAGAAAATTTTCATCCAAAAGTGAAAGCCTATAAAATAGGGGCTATGGGCAAGTACCATGGTGAAAACTTGGGAAATAGGAACCATGTGTAATCAGTTATTTCTCCTCCATCTATCGGGATTCTATTTGGCTTTTACCCCTTTTTTCATTCCCTAATCATATCCTTTATATTGCAAGACATCCCTAGTCCTTGATCATGGCCCATGAACTAGTTAATGTCCATCATTATTGTACCCACATGGCCCTACTCTGTACCTTCTTTGTCTTTGGCCTTTATACATACTTTGCATCTTCTCTAGGGGCATATCACCTACACAATTCACGAGTTTGAAATTGAACCGAGGGCATATCCCTAAGCACATCTTATCCATTGGAATTATCACATATTAGATTGGATCTAACTCTTACGACCCCTTATGATCCTAAAAAAGTCCTACAAATTCAAATATGATCCTAAACAAAACCCTAAAAATTTATATACAATCCTAAAAAAATCCTAAAATTTCATATATGATCCTGAAAAAATCATGAAAATCATGAAAATGTCATGAACAAAATCCTAAAAAATTCATTAAATGTCTTGAACAAATCTATAAAAATCGTAAAAATGATCTGAACAAATTGATAAAAATCATATAATGTCCTCAAAAAATTGCTAAACATCATAAAATGTCCTAAAATAAACACTAAAAAATGTAAAATGTCCTAAAGACATGAGTCACACAAAATCATCAAATATCCTCAAAAAACCTAAAAAATCACAAAACCCACCAAACAGTTGTAATAAACCTTATAAATAGTCACTATGGATAATCAACCTTTTTTCTTAAACACTTGCACTTTCACAGTCTGAAACTCAAAGCATCACATTTCAATGACAATCACACTATCTGAGCAATGTGAACCAACAATCAATCCAACATGTCACTATGAACCTATCAACTAAATCAACAAATAGACCTATCACATGATCAACCTATCAAACACTATTGGGAGACCTAAAACACTAAAAGGAAAGTAATAATGGACAAGAGTAGCTATTGACTCACACTTTCTAGTGAGTGATTTATTTTTTGCTTTGTTTCTCTTCTATAATGTTCCTATACTACTCGATGATATAAACTGCTCTATGAGAGTGGTCGAGATGGTTCATGGTCTTTTTTTTGTTTTATGTCTATTAACATGTACCTATGAGAGTCTAGGGCATGTACATATGCCTCAGAAAGGACAAGGTCATTTTATGTCTACATCGTGCTTGTTTATGCAAAAGGTTTACATTTCAATGACAATCACACTATCTAAGAAATGTAAACCAACAATCAATCCAATGTGTCACTATGAACCTATCAACTAAATCAGAAAATAGACCTATTACATGATCAACCTATCAAACACTATTGGGATACCTAAAACACTAAAAAGAAAGTAATAATGGACAAGAGTATCTATTGACTCACACTATTTAGTGAGTGATTTATTTTTATTTTTATTTTTCTTCTATCATGTTCCTATACCACTCAATGATATAAACTACTCTATGAGAGTGGTCGAGATGGTTCATGGTCAATTTTTTTGTTTTATGTGTGTTAACATGTACCTATGAGAGTCTAGGGCATGTACATATGCCTCAAAAAGGACAAGGTCATTTTATGTCTGCATCATGCTTGTTTATGCAAAAGGTTTACATTTGCGCTCTGGCCCTTTATGAAAATGATGTGTTGCATTTCGTCTGCCATAGCAAAATAAAGTTCCATTGACATATAGTGCACTTTATGAGAGCAAAAGTCCTCACCTCATTTTAATTGGTCCTCATCTTGTCTCCTCATTCTTCTATCATTCATCTAATCAACCATCCCCATGATCATGTATTCTGATACACCAAATCATCTTCATCCCCAATTCCTACATTCCTACATCATCATGCACTGCCTGTCAAACTTTTATGGCTTTCCACCAAGTCTAATCTTTGTTTAACCAAGTTTGGCCATATTTGACCACTTTTTACTAATTGCACCCATTTTTTGACCTCTTTCTATCATTTTGGGCATGCACACAAAGTTTTAGATCATTTTGAGTCCTGTCGAGTTGATTTTGGCCCCCAGAGCCTTCTAGGGTGTAGTCTGCACTTTTAGAGCATAGTTTGGCTTCCCAAGTGTACCTAGGGAACACTTGGTGCTGTCATAGTACACTTGGAATTACCAAGTCACCCTAGGCACACTGGGGTGAATTTTGGGCACACTTGGGGCAATTAGATGCCCAGAACTACTCCTAGAGCCTTTATTAACCCCTGTCTTGCACTCCAAAGCCCATAACGTTTGCATTTCAACTCTAATTTTCAATCTATCAATTGCGTTGGATTCATAAATTCATTGTGAGAAAATTGACCTATAATTTTCATTATTTTGTCACTTTCTTGACTAGGAACTCATGAACTACTCTTGGTTCCCTGCTCAACCCTCATTTTGCACTCTAAACCCACTAACTTTCATGTTTGAACTCTGATTTGGGATCCGTCAATTTCCATGGCTTTTTCCTCTCATTATAAAAAAATTGACCTATCATATTCATATCTTAGTCAATTTCTTGAGTGGGAACCCATATATATCATCCCTCCTAGGGCATTTTGTTATGATTTTCTCATTAGTGTTCTTTGACACAACAGTCTAAATCAAATTGTATCAAAGAGGGGAAAAATGTAGACTCTCAAAAATGGTTCACGTCTATGGTTTAATCACATTTTCATACTGACTCATCCCGTCTTTTCATTTCACCAATTCTCATCTATTGGTCAACTTGATTATATCTAAACAATATTCTTCATCATTCATATCCTCCTTCACATCAATTGTAGATCATTTCGAAACCATTTCAACATCATCAAAATCATATCAAATCAACTTGGAGTCACCCCAAATCAACCTAGAATCAGTCCTAATCATCCTAAAACATTTCTAACATCCCAAATATACCATCATCTATCCAATCATAGGCATTGTTGTGTCTCTCAGTGCCTTGGAAATCTATCAATCTATCAAACCTATCAATCTGACCTTAGTATTGTCATGGCTCTTAGTGCTAGGTCAAACTATCATTCACATCAGCCAATATTTAATATTTTTGAGTCTCTTAGTGTCAAATAATTGCATTATCAAACCCTTTTAATAACATTAACAGTGTCTATCAATGTTATTTTGATCAACCCTATCAATCAATCTCAATCTTGTAGCATTTACAATGTCAATTAAATGTTACATGTCCTTAATCCATGTCATGTGTCCTTGGCATTTTGTCAATCCTAATTAGTCATTCAATTTGACCATGGCTTTGGTCTACCCATAATCATCCTAGTTGATCTACATAATCATCACATTTCATCAAAGGATATTGTCGCACTTATCAAATTAAATTGGCCAATCATCTACTAATTTTCTCTATAGAAATAAATTAACCCATGATTTAATCCTATGTCATTTCAATCATTTTTCATCTCACATTACTAATAATTCTTCCTAATTAACATCCTTAATTGATTAATATTATTAATTAATTGATTCATCATTTGCAAAACTATGGAAATTGTCAATTTCCTAAGTCACATTTTCCATCTCTAATTTCCAAATTCCCAATTTTCATTTGTGTGGAATAATGAATTTTTGATTCAAATATTCCACATAATCTTGACATCATCTTGATGAAATTGTGACACATGGACATCTTACATCATAGATTCTCCATTTATACTTGGCTAAGATATGTCATAATCCATATATTCTTATTCCTTGCACATATCTATATTTAGCCTTCATCGTCATAGATTCTTGGCTATAAGTGGCTTTGAGGTGTCACATGATGCATCATAGATCCTCTTCCATTTATAGGCATGTTGACTTCCATGTGTTATATAATCTTACATTTTGCATCTTGTGTCATATGTGTCATGGATTTCCTAAAGGAATCTCTTGCCAAGTTTTACATTTAAGGTGACAAGTTCAATGCTCTCCTCTTGTGTGTTGGCTATAAAATGAGCTACATTTCTCTCATTTTTGTTCCCTTGATTCTTAATCTTTGGTCTCTCTGTCTTTGGTCCCTCAAGCTTAAAATCACTCTTCAATTACTCTCGTAGAATTATCATATCATAGGCTTTTTATTTTCAATTTTGTGCATTATAGGAAATTGGAGCTACATCACATGGAGAGGAAAGAAGGACATGGGAGCTACAACTAAAGAGGGAGTTTTATTTTTTGTTGCTTTATTTATTTTGGTTATCTTTCATGGTAGACTAGTTTATTTTTAGTGTATGTTGATTGAGTTAGTGATTTCTTATAGTATGTTATATTTTCAACCTATTTCTTGGTCCTACACATGGGACTCGGTAGAACCTCCAAAGGGTAGAAAGGTTGTTGGCTACAAGTGGATCTACAAATTGAATAAGGATGTTGATGATAAAATTGAAAGGTACAAGGCAAGGCTAGTAACAAAAAGATATTCTCAAAAAGAAGGTATTGATTTTTATGAGGTTTTTTTCACCAATTGTTAAGATTGTTTCTATCATATTATATTAGATTTAGTTACATTACTTAATCTTGAGTTAGAGAAACTAGATGTTTAAATGACATCTCTACATGGATATTTGGATGAGGATATATATATATATATATATATATATATGGAACAAACTAGATGTTTAAATGAAATCTCTACATGGATATTTGGAGGAGGATATATAAATGGAACAACGAGGAGGGTTTGTTCAAGATTGCAAAAGAAATTTTTTTGCAAACTCAAGAAGTCATTGTATAGCCTGAAACAGTCACCCAAGCAATGGTACAAGAAGTTTCATTCCTTCGTGGTGAGCCAAAACTTTGTAAGTGAGTATGACCATTGTGTTTACTTTAAAATTTTAGAGAATGGTTTTTTTATTATCTTGGTATTATATGTTGTTGATATGCTCGTAGCAAGTAAGAGCATGGCTGAAATTAATAAGTTGAAGGCTCAGTTGGCTAGGACATTTAATATGAAGGATCTAAGAGTAGCAAAACAAATTTTGGGTATTGAGATAGCCAGTGATAGGGAACATGGTAAGATTTTGTTATCATAGAATAAATATGTGGAGAAGATTCTCATCATATTCAATATGCAAAATATAAAACCTATTAGTATCCCTTTAGCTTCCCATTTTAAGTTTTCATCAATTTAATGTCCTAGTACTAATGAAGAAAAGGATTATATGTATGCAAATGCAATAAGAAGTTTAATGTATGTGATGGTATGTAAAAGACTAGATTTTTCACATTTAGTGGGTGTTGTCAGTAGATACATGGAAAATCAAGGTAAAGAGCATTGGACAGCAGTGAAATGGTCTCTTCAATATCTAAGAGGCACAAGTAATTATTATATCACCTATAAATGTTATAGTGATTTAGTGTGTGCTTATGTTGATTTTGATTTTGTAGGTGATTTGGACAAAAGGATATCTACATCAAGTTATGTATTTACTCTTGTAGGTGGAGCAATTAGTTGGATGCCAAAACTTCAAGCAACAATTGTTCAATCAACAACTAAGGTAGAATATATGGTTGTCTCACATGCTTATAAAAAGGCAATTTGGTTGAAGGATTTTTGGGTGATTTTGGAAAAGTAAAGGATAATGTGATCATATTCTGTGATAGTCAAAGTGCTATCCATTTGTCTAAAAATCTAGCTTATCATAGTAAAACTAAGCATATCGAGATTAAGTACCACTTTGTAAGAAAAGTTATTGAAGAAGGTGAGGTATCTCTTGAACAAGTCCATACACCTAAAAATTGTGTAGGTATGTTTACTAAACCAATGTTGGTAGAGAAGTTGAAGTGGAATGTGGCTTCTCTTGATTTGAAAAAGGGGTGACACATGGGCTTGGGCAAGTATTAGGTAAATTGTTTTCAAGGTGGAGATTGTTAGATAATGACAACAAATGAAAAAAAAGTAAAATAAATAAGATTGTGAAAACAATCTTTATCTATTTTAGAAAAAAGAATAGTTGTTATCTTCAAAATGAAACTTTAAGTTTTTTAAGGAATAAATAAAGTTTTATGTTGAGAATTTTTTATCTTATCTTCAAGAGGTTATATATTTCTTCTCTATGAATCAATAACAAAATATTTTTCAAGATTTTTATTGCAACAAAAATATTAAAATTTGAATGTAATAGAGTTTCTTCTGAGCAATAAGATTACCAATACTTTCCCCATGGATGTTTCATTGACATATTGTCTATTGAAAATATTCAAGATATAAAAAGTTACTGAGAGGGGAGGGGTTAATCAGTAACTTTAAAATTATTCCTTTTAAATTTACCACAAATCAATCTATGCTACTACATGCATTAATACTGAAAGTTAAAACATTCATCACACAAAAGAACACAATATTTTGGTGACCCAGAAACCGTCCAAATAGAAAGTAAAACTGGGGTGGGGATGATACCCACAAAACTTCAATACTGCAGTATAAAGTTGGCCTATTAAGGCTTACATTGACCACTTTTGGTGATCTGCCCTATTAGGAGCACAAAGGACTACTAGGTCCACCTTGTTAGAGGATTTACAAGCATACAATGAAGTATGCACTCGATTAAGAGATTTGTACAAAGAATATTAATTCTACCTTGTTAAAGGATTTAGAAACTAATTCACCTATTAAGATGAAGTAGTGGATCTACTTACAAATAATTGTTGATAAGATTCTTTATGCACTGATCACCTTATGTGATGGATATAACCTTTCTGCCTCTGTAATGACCTTGTTGTATTCTTTGAACTGCTACTAATAATCCTTCGCAAGCACTTCTCAAAATTACTTCACATTACTTTTTATTGCTTCATACATACAATATCTTACAATACATCTTACCTATATACCTTTCAAATTTACAAAATTGCAAGGTCGGCCAAAATACAAGTGAACAATACATTACAAAGTTGGCCCAATAGTAAATAACTTGGGTTTACTGAACTGACTCGGTGACCTTCTGATACATGATGTCCATTGCATTACTTAGCATTGTCATGCACTCGGTAGAAGTGAAGGCTCAGTCTATACTAATCACTTGATGTAGCCCTAAACTCGGTGACCACTGGTGACTCAGTAGATGTAGTGTCACTTGGTAGATATTGCACATTGAGTTTACCTTGCTTCACTTGATAAACACTACTTCTTCCAATGCTCAGTTTACACTAAATCTTCATGACACAAACTTACTGCTTGGTAGATACTATGAAGCTCAGTAGACACTACTGGTCTACACATTGCTTGAATTCACTCGGTAGCCACTGTCTTCTCGATGTAAACTACTAAATTCTTTAAAGCTTGTTTAACACTAGAATGTTTGGTGAGTGTAGAAAATTAAGTGCTGAGCTTGGTAGCTATACTGATATGGATACGTGTTGTCACTAATGGAAATACTAACTTGATGCCAACAATCTCCCCCTTTGGCATTAGTGACAAAACATTTAAAAGACAAAACATATGTACACAGTCTGACTCACTGAATTTTGGTTTTTCAAAATTGATCTTTGTAAAGTTGTTGCATATACATTTCTACATATATCTCCTTAATGACACATAATGTATATACAAAGATACTTATGTACATAGCTATACACATATACATGTTGACTCTATTGAGTGCTATCTCCCCCTTTCACTTATACTAATATCTCTCTTTATATACAAAATTTCCCCTTTTGTTTATATTGATATTACATATCACTCCCCCTTTTTTATAGTAATGCCAAAGGGCTACATATACTATCTATATAGTTACACCAAAATGAGAGAAATTTTTGATTTACCTAGAGAATGAGGGAAAATCAGTTTTCCCAATTCTCTTGCAAAATTTGACAAGTGGAGAGAGCAATCTGAACTTTTGCTGATAATTTGATCATGGGGTCAGCCATTGAGAAGTTCTGATCCTGGACCAATGTTTTGCAATGAGTAATATGTTTCTACATTGTATCCATTATTGGCAAGATCATGTTCTAAATATCAATCAAGGTTTCTCTTATTCTTGCTTCTTCTCTTAGAAGTTTAGCCTACACTTCTGCCAGATATTTCACCTTGGTGTGATGAGAGGAGTTGGAAGAGTGATCAGCCTGCAACTTTGATGCACTAGATTTCATGTCAGCATCAATCTTATTTAGCTTCTCCTTTATTTCATTGGTAAAACTGGACATATCACAAAGTTTGGCAAAAAGTGATGTTGCATTATTAAAAGAATTTTCAAAATTACCCAAAAATGTGGACAATTCAACTTGTTTGATTGCTATCTGCTGAGCAATATGCTCTAGCACCTTGTTATCAAACTTCCTTTCAGCCTTATCAATTAGCTTCTCTTGTCTAGAGGAGTCCTCATTATATTTCTGTACAGCTTCTTCTAACTGAATCAAAATATGTTGAGTGGAATCCACTTCAACACCTAAATCTTTTGTGATTATATTCTTGGCATTTTCAATTATTCCATACTCCTTATCCCTTTCAAACTTTAACTGCTTCTGCATAGCTTTCTTCTCTATGAGTTGACAAGCTAACCTCATTTCTTCAATAGTAGCAATCTCATAGTCAATCTTAGGTATTATTATCTATGTTTCTAAGTCAATTTCTTCTTCAATTTCTTTTCCAGTGATCAAAAATTTTAATGGTTGCCTTTGTTTTACTTCAGTGATTACTGGTTTGACCTTTGGAACAGACACAATAGTAGAGATAGAAGGGCTAGTAGTGAAAAATGGAATAGGGCTTAAGGATTTAATGCCAATAGGAGTACTAACCAAATTAAAAACTAAAAAACTTCCCAAAAATGGTGCCACACTCAATAGAATACCCATAGAAATGTCTGAACTAATTGGAATCAAAGTAGATGCAAACAATGCTAATGAAAAAAAAAATTGTAGAGCTTACTGAAATTGATGAAGACAAAATTGTAGAACTTACTAATGCACTAACTAAAGATGTAGAAGTAGAGGGAGCTAACTCAGTAGTTGAAGAAGTAACAATCATCTCAGTCAATGAAGTGCTTGACACTTCCATTATAGACACTTGGAGCTAGGAGGTGGCTAGTGAAGATTGAGCAATTGATGTTGCTATTGTGCTCACAATCTCACTAGTAGAAGCTATCTCTATAGATGTGATAGTATGTGGTGGAGTGTGAGGAAAAGATGCAATTGCTTCTACTACAATTCTGACTGGATCATCTTCATCCTTTTCTTCCTCTTCTACTTCTTCCTCCTTTCCTTCTTCATCCATTTCTTCTACTTCCTCCTCCTCTTCTTCATTTTCCTCCATTAGAGCATGTAATTCTCCTGCAGTAACTAAGATGGAAGGAGTGTTTTCATCATCATCATCATCATCACTATCATCATCTTTAATTATAATAGTTTCATCTGATGGCTTGTTGAGGTGATATACATCTCTCCAAACATCTGAGGCATGCTTAACCACTAATTCTATGTTATTCATTAATATAAAACATGAGTTAAGCTTTAGAGTCATTCTATCTTCATGCTCTTTTATTGCCTTCTTTACTTCTTCATTAGTGAGATTAGGTACTAATTGTCTCAACTATTGTTCAAAGATGTCTTTTACAGTTTTCACTGTGTTCTCCCATCTAACTTTGATTTTGGAAAATAGATCTACATGGATTTGAGGTTCAATTTGTGCAGGAGAGTATTTCCAAATACCCATCTTTTCCATGACTAAGTCCTCAATCTCTTTTTGCTTAGTTGAAGTCCGAGTCTCATATTTGAGAACTTTGAAGTTACATATTCTTGCTCCAACTCTTAGCTATTTCATCCTTTCCTCAAATGTAGGTGGAGAGAAAATGAATACATGTTTAGTTTTACCTTTCCTACCTCTCCTGGAGAACACTACAGTTGGTTTCTTCTGAGGTTTGGTGATAATCACTCTAACTTTCTTCCTTCTTGGTTCCTCTTTCTCTAATTCTTCTTCTTCTTCTTCATATTCGTCTTCTTCATCTTCACCCTTTCCCTCAGTAAGCATTAGAGGACCTTCAGCTATCTTCAATTTGGCAATTCTCTTCTTGCCTCTACTGAGAGCTTGAGGAATCTTGATACTGAGCTATATCCTCTTCTTGGCTTCCTCATTAGTGCCAAATGCAGGAAGATTTGGATTGGCTAGCTCATTTACTAAAGCCTCAATGATGTCTCTAGCTTCATCAATGTTAATTTCATAAGGCAATGGTTTTACCCATGCCACTCTCAGTATGACTGCTTGAATGTACACTCTGTCACAATCGACCATGAAGCATATGTCATCCTTGTATTCTTCCACAAGCTTGGGTGGGATTCAAAATTTGTTGTTCATTTTCTCCTTGAATGCCTCAAAATAATTATCCAACACCCTTTCAAAATTTTCATCCATTTCTTCAATAAATTCATTTATCTGATACAGGATAGGGGTGTCTTCCCTCCATACAACTTTGCCCTTAAATGGAAAGAATTTTTTAACATAAAAGAATAAACAAACAAGCAATGAACCAAACTTGAAGGAATTTTTCTTGGAAGTCTTCAAACTTTCAATCTTTTTGTTCAATTTCTTTAGTAATACATTTGACAAATCAAATTCAAGGTTATTCTTTATAACCTTGTATGCTAGGTCAACTACCTCATAGGGGATGTTGTTCAACTGACTCAAGTTGTAGATCTTATGTGCAATGATATAGATGCCAAACCTAAGCTCTATGCCAATGACATTGTTTAATTTCAAACCTCTATTGTCCCACTTGGCTAGGGTTTTCTCCTGTAGTTCCTCCTGACCTAGGGTTTTGGTTGACTTAGCTTTGCTTAGTATTGGCAAACCCGTAACCTTGTGTATCATCTTATTTGTAATTAGAATGGGTTGCTCCAACCATAATTGACCACTATGGAACTAGCTCAATATATATTTTATCCATTTTACTTGGAAATTTTGAGGCATGTGAGGGATATGAGTTAATCCTTTAGCTTCCAAATATTTATGCTCGGGTTTCAAAACTCTGTCAACGCACATTTCTACTAGGGCATTATCCATTTCTCATGTCCTTAATTCTTGAATAGAACATTTAAAGTGAGTCTGTATGTCATTAATTAGGAGTACCTTTGGTAGGATTTGTGATTGAGCACCATAAGGATCAAGTGATTCAACAACGGCCGAAACAATTTTGAAGTTTGGTGATTTCCATTCAATAACCTTAACCAGCATTTTAGAACCCTTCTTTGGTTTAGTGTTGCTTCCACTAGTAGATGCCATCACTGCTCGGTAGATGATAAAATTTGTGAAGATCTCACTACTAAATTTCTTGAAAACACTACAATGCTCTTTCAAATCACTTTGCTCTTTGAATGCTGAGAATATAGTGAAAAATAAAATTGAAATTACCCTTTTTTGTTGAGAAAAATTCATAAATGCTCAGCACCATAATGACTCAGTGCATGACAGACTGTCATCCACTGACCTAACTCAGAAAGAGTATTAACTTAGTAGATGAACCAAATTTCTCTTACTCCTGACCTCACTCGATAGGTTCTTCAACCAACTTTCCTTGGTGGAGTTTGATGCAAGTGGGAAAAAGATGACCTTTCTGTGATCCTAGTGTATCTGGAATATTGATTGGATCATTTGCATTCCTTGTATTTCCTTGAATTGCTTATGATTTCCTTACTGAGCACAGCTCTAATACATTCTTAAGAATTTAGTTTGAGGGGATGGAGTCACCCACTTCCTGAGTGACTTCACTACCATGATTTGAGCTTGTATCCTTAGTAGATTTAGGAATCCACTGCTGCCTCATTTGTTTCCTTATGTTGTCAACCCTTGTTTTCTTTTCATCTTCAACTTTGCCTATATTCATGCAGTTTTTAGCTATATGACCAAGTTTAGTGCAAGTGTAACACCTTATAGTAGTATCTTCCATTCTTAGGTGATGCCTTGCACAATTTATGCTAGTGTGTCCATATTCTCCACAATAATGACATCCACACTAGGTATTGTAGTCCCATCCAAATATTGCCTTTACAAATTGTTCATCTAGATTGAATGATTTGGATCTGTATTGAGATGCCTTGTGACCATGCTTTTTGCATTTGTGACATTTACCTTCAAATTTTGGTTTCTCCTTGCATTCATTGGCTTTGTGACCATGCTGATTGTAGTTGTAGCACTTTCCATTGAATTTTTCTTTTCCATTGCTCTAGCATTTGTTTGATGTATGACCAATTTTCCCACAATGATTGCATGAGGTTTTTTTATTCCTTTTTGCACTTTGCTTGGAAGATTCACCTTGTTCTTCATTGTATCCAAGTCTTGCTTTACCTTTTTGCCTATGAAGATTCTGCTCATTTTGTTGATTCAATTGATTCATGTCTTCTTGTGATTTCAACATTCTCTCATTGATTTGTTTTTCAGCATTTAGATCATTCTTCAATTTTTCAACAATTTTCTTTTCACATCTTAGTTCTCTCATTATTCTTTCATTAATTTCCCTTTCCTAATTTAGATCATTTCTTATTCTTTCATTCTATGCTTTGAGAATCTTGATTTCTTCATTTGCTCTAGTGATTTGATCAATGATGTCTTCATGTTGATTGGATTGATTCTATTCTTCATTGTTTCTTGCCTCCAAGTCTTCATTTTCCTTATTCATTTGTTCCAAAATTTCACATAGCCTGATTGATTGGATTTCTTGTTCTCTTTTGAGTTTTGTTACTTCTTCCTGCAGAGAGCCATTCTTTGCTAGGAGTTCCTTGATTGCCTCATTAGCTTCATTTGAGTTGCTTGATGAAAAAAAGTCTTCAACATACTAATGGTCATCCATTTGTCTTGCAAGTTCCTTCCTTCTTTTTAGGGATTGGGAAAGATGCTCCTTTGCTTCTTTGAGTTGAGCTATGGCCATCTCCAGATCTAGCTTTTCATTTTCAAATGCCTTGTCAAGTCTGAATATCTCCATTTGTCCTTAGATCTTTGCTCAAGCTGTCAAACTTTTATCCTTAGAACTACAAAGCTCTGATACCAATTTTTGAAAATATTCAAGATATGAAAAGTTACTAAGAGGGGAGGGGTGAATTGGTAACTTTAAAATTATTCCTTTTAAATTTACCACAAATCAATCTATGTTATTGCATGCATTAATACTAAAAGTTAAAACATTCATCACACCAAAGAACACAATATTTTGGTGACCTAGAAACCTTCCAAAGGGTGGGGATGATACCCACAAAACTTCAATACTGCAACATAAATTTGGCCTGTTAAGGCTTACATTGACCACCTCTGGTGATCTGCCCTATTAGGAGCACAAAGGATTGTTAGGTCCACCTTCTTAGAGGATTTAAAAACATACAATGAAGTATGCACTCGATTAAGAGATTTTTACAAAGACTATTAAGTCTACCTTGTTAGAAGATTTAGAAATTGATTCACCTATTAAGATGAAGCAATGGATCTACTTACAATTGATTGCTGATAAGATCCTTTATGCATTGATCACCTTATGTGATGGATATAATATTTTTGCCTGTATAATGACCTTGTTGTATTCCTTGAACTACTGCTGATAATCCTTTATAGACACTTCTCAAAATTACTTCACATTACTTTTCTATTACTTCATACATACGATATCTTACAATACACCTTACATATATACCTTTCAAATTTACAAAACTGTAAGGTCAGCCAAAACACAAGTGAACAAGACATTACAAAGTCAGCCCAATAGTAAATAATTCAGGTTTACTGAACTGACTTGGTGACCTTCTAAAACACAGTGTCCACTACATTACTTGGCATCGTCATGCACTGGGTAGAAGTGAAGGCTTGGTCCATACTAATCACTTAATTTAGTTCTGAACTTAGTGACCACTGGTGACTCGGTAGATGTAGTGTCACTTGGTAGATACTGCACACTAAGTTTACCTTGCTTCACTCGGTAAACACTACTTCTTCCAATGCTCAATTTACACTAAATATTCATGACACAAACTTACTGCTGGGTAGACACTATGAAGCTTAGTAGACACTACTAGTCTACACATTGCCTGAATTCACTCGGTAGCCACTGTCTGCTTGGTGTAAATTGCTAAACTATTCAAAGCTTGGTTAACACTAGAATGCTCTATGAGTGTAGAAAATTAAGTGTTGAGCTCAGTAGCTATACTGATATGGATAAGTGTTGTCACTAATGGAAATACTAACTTGGTGCTAACAATTTTCAAGGTTTTACCACGTACATTTGTGTATTGTCAATTATGTTTTTATTGTTCATTATCTCTCTAAATATTTATTTGCATCTAATTTGTGTTGTAAGTTTATTTTTTCTAGTTAATTATTCCACTTTCATAACAAGGAAAATAAGATTTTATTTTAGAGGGGAAACATTTCCCAATTTGAATTATCAAAAGTAATTTAGCGTGTAGTGACGTGTAGTCTATGGTATTTCTTACCGGTGAAACCTAGGTTAGAGTTCCAATAATGGGACATTTTTTGGGTTTGTCCTAAGTGTAAAGAATTGAGGTCCAATTAAAATATTGTTATGTGTTCCATATTCATCTCTATTTGATTTTTTTTATTTGTTTTCTTTATTTCCAATCAATTTATAAGTTAGTTACACTGGTAGGGTCGTTATAGAATCTATTGTCTGGTTGTATAATCTCATGTTACCACTAATATCTAGAATCAATTTTTCAAGTCTACAATTTGAGAGTCAAGAAGCATCATTTGGTAATTCCACCATCATTCAAATTTTTTAATTTTTTTCGAAAGTAACACTTCCTTGTGTTGGGAAAAGAAATCAATAGGACAAAAAATCCTCTAAGAGTTGGAGTTATCTATGCATGAATAACAAAAGAAACTTTTTATAAGATTGTAAATCTCTATATGATTGTTATTTGTTTATTTTTTAATATGATTGTTATTTTTTAGTTAAAATTTATACTAGGGGAAATGACCCAGTAGCCGCATAGGCTAACTTTGTGCACCTATAGTTCCTTAGCTACATGTCAAAATTTGCCAATTTTTTTGGTGAACCTCCATAGGTGATTGAAGAGCTTGAAGCTAACCTTTTGGCTTTCCCACATTTATGGAGCTCTCTGTAGAACTCGTAAAGTGCTAGGTGCTCTAAAAGTGCCATTTTAAAATGTTCTCCCGAAACTTGTGACTAAGACCCCCTAGTAGTCGCTCACCCAAAAAATAGTACTTTTTGAACAAATGGACCAATCAATAAGAAAACTAAAAAGTGATCAACTATTAGAACATATGTAATCAGCTATTAGTACATGTATGATCATTTTTGGGGGATTTTATGAGTGATAATTGGTGGGAAAAGGTAGCGGCAAACGTGGTGATAATACAAATATGGGCGACAACTAGCTTGTTTCCCCTATCTTATCAATTTCTTTAACATTCATTATGAAACAATTTCTAAAGGCATAAATGAACTACAATTCTAACCTTCACTCTTCATTTTCCTACTTAATCTCAAATCTACATTTGACTAAAGGTAAGAGCTATGACACCATGTGTCTCTTGTTGAATTTTTTGTCATTAATTTTTTGTTTTTATTGTTGTTTCTTATTGTTTATTTATTTTTAAATTTATTATGGGGTGGCAATTTTTCTTCTTTAATTTATATATAATTTCACTTTTCCAAATACACACACACACACACACACAATTTCTTTATTAGTTTATATATATTTACTAGTTTTGTTTTTTTTTTTATATATATATGGTATTATTTATTAGCTTTTTCTTATTAGTTAGGTGTTAGCTTTATAAGTTCCTTGGTTGTTAGGTTTATATTTTTATTTTTCATGTTATCTATCTATATATCTATCTATCTTGTGTGTGTGTGTGTGTGTGTGTGTGTGTGTGTGTGTGTGTGTGTGTGTGTGTGTGTGTGTGTGTGTGTGTGTGTGTGTGTGTGTGTGTGTGTGTGTGTGTGTGTGTGTGTCTGTGTCTGTGTGTCTGTGTCTGTGTCTGTGTGTCTGTGTGTGTCTATGTGTGAAAGAGAGAGAGAGAGAGAGAGAGAGAGAGAGAGAGAGAATATATAGTAATCTCATTTTTTATGCATTATTTTTATTTGTTTTGATGAGATTATTTCCTTATATTATTATTTTCTTTATGTTTGTAAACAATAGGTGCTTGTTGAATTTTATTTTCTTTGTGTCTTTGTTCTCCCTCTTTTAATGTGTCTTACTAAGGTTTGGTCTACATAATTCTTATCCTTACATTCTATCATTCTAATGATGGCTCATAGAGTGTGATCTGAAGAGTTGATGATAAAAAAATTTACACAATTGAATCCAGAATTAAAATTTACACATTTCAAATGGATTGTGGAAATTTGATAATGTTAATTAGATGAACAAATATGATTTTTTCCTATATGTCCTTAGAGTCTAGACGAGATCAGATCCTAACTTTCCCATTGATAGCTTTTTGTGTTGTTAATTTCTTCAAATTATGTTGCATGTGTAAATCTTGGGAAGGACAAATTTCACCTATTTGAGATTGCTAAGATCCAAAGAAGGGGGGATTTGGTAACCATAGGAATTAAGTAGACTTCTATCCATATAAGGTATTCCTCTTTAATAATACTAAATAGCCATAGAATAAATTTGATGTTTCTTTCCATATTCAACCATATGTCCTTGAATGTTGGAAAATCTCTAATGATAAGTACTCCTAAAAGTCTTAGCAAATTTCAAACTACTTATTGGGCCTTCCATATATTCCTATGGGTAAGAGATTTCTCCCCCCTTTTTTTAACACTGAAAATGATACTATTAAGTCATTTGAGCTACGTCTTGAAGACTACTAGACATAGAGCCAAGATATCTCATTTTATGAGTTTTTCTTGAAAATACATGCAATAAAAGTCTTGAAAATGTTATTTCTAGTTCTCCAAGTTCTAAAATAATTAAAATGTCTCTCACCTAGGACCCTTTCAAAAGCATGCCTAGCAAGATCGTCTAGATTGTTAAAAATCCTATTCCACCTTTTAAGCTTTATAGTCCCCATGAAAGCCATATTTCTATTTTCCAAAACATGATACAAGATAATATTGGTTTCCATAGCTAAAGTGACAAATAAGAAAGGAGAAAAAAGTTTAAAAAGAGATGGAAGAGATCCAAAATTTGTTTCCTTTTGTTAGAGGCTTTGTGACAAGACTTTTGAGTTAATTTTCTAGTATAAAACACTTACAATAATTATTGCAAAAAGTATATGAGTCATTTGTATCTTTCCCAATTCCTTAACAAAAGGAGAAATTTAATGCCATAAACCTAAGTAATCATTAAGGGAAAAGGGGGAGGGCATTGGCTACAATGCAACAAATCTACACCGAACCATATCATGATCATATTTATGCCTATCATGTCAATGATGTGACTGCTCTTGTATGGGTAATTGATAGTACTTGTGATGTCCAATGAGACTATGTGTGAAAATAACTTTTTTAATTTAAGTTAGATAAATTTATAATATGTTATTCTTTTATTTTAAACTAATTTATTTATTTAAATGATATGTTTTCAAGTTTTGATTCTCAAATAAAATATTTTAAAATTACTATTTTATTTTATGTATTTATATTTATTTTAAATGTTTATACATATTCATATTTGATATATGCATAACTTACTATTTTTTAATTCTATTCTAAAATAATTAAGTATAAATTGTAAAAATCCTATATCTTTGAAAAATTAGCATATCAATATAAATATTATAAATATTTGAATTTATGGTTATTTACAATTTTTTAATTTAGTTTCTAATCCAAATACATCTATTTGTCATTTTAATAACTAAATCATTCATATATTTTTTTGATCTCCAAGTCATGTTTCCAATTAATATTAAACACTTAGTCATTTCTAAGGTAGAGTCGGTCAGTCATCATTGTGATCGAGCCATTCTACTAAGGCTGAGCAATGTATTTGACTTGTATAAATATCATGTATGGACTAAGAAGTAGTTACTATCGAGCAAGTCATTGGTCTCTTAAGTACTCTAGTATATGTCGAGTGATAGTTTATACTGAGTAGTGTGAATGTTGATTAACAACATATGGATAATAGTTATGACTGAGCACTAGAATATTTATGTCGAGTAAGCCAGTTTAGGTATATGTGTTTGGAATGGCACAAAACACTTAGGTAAGTCATTTTGGTCGACTTCTATGCATATTTTAAGGATCAAGGAATAATTCAAGGAGATGATCAGCATTTCTTTTTTATTATTAATCCTTATAAAAGATGTGCAACCAATCAAATAAAGGGGAATGCATGAATAGAAAAAGTGTTGAATATAGATCATTGATCTTGATCTAGAAGCTTCACCAATTTCCTATTTAAGGAGGATCCAAACCCTAAATTAGAATGAGAGAAAAGATTGAAGTGTATGTGTGTGAAAGAGGCTATGTTTGAATGTTAGAAGCAAAAACTAGGCAAAGCAATTGAGCAGTGAAGTGCAGAAATGAGTGTTATCAAATCAAAGAGAGGATCAAAATTTAGAAAGGGAAGATTTATAGTCAATCATTAGAGTGCTAACCGAAGGATTAGGTACTAATACATTATAGTAATTGAAGAAGGGTAAATCTCTTAATAGAGTGGTCCTAATAGGCCTATATAAATCACCTAACAAAGTGTTTACTTTGTCATAAGTTTTAAATCCTTTAATCAAGGTAAACTAAATAAGTCTTGTAAACTCTTAGTAGAGAAGACCCTTCATAGGGTAGATCACTAGAAGTGGTCAAACATTATAGCCTTAACAGGCACACTTAATTTCTGCAAAAGAAAAGATTTCTTGGTGTAATTCTCACTGTAGTTTTACCTTCACCCTAGAGAATTTCTGCATAACCAAATATTTTTTGAAATGTGTTTCTCATTTACTTTCAAGCTTATCATTATGATCAGTAGATTAGATCTAACATATCATTTCAATACTTGTTTATGTGATCTATGATATTTTTGAGATAAGAGTTAGTGGTGATAGTTTGATATTTATTTTAAATGAAAAAAAAAGTATAGATCTTGATTCATCCCAACCCCCCCCCCCCCCCCATCTCACTATCTTACTTTCTCAATAAACTTTGAAAAATTGGTATCTAGCATTTGAAGAAGGGTAAATCTCTTAATAGAGTGGTCCTAATAAGCCTATATAAATCACCTAAAAAAGTGTTTACTTTGTTGTAAGTTTTAAATCCTTTAATCAAGGTAAACTAAATAAGTCTTGTAAGCTCTTAGTATGGAAGACCCCTCACAAGGTAGATCACTAGAAGTGGTCAAACATTGTAGCCTTAATAGGCACACTTAATTGCTGTAAAAGCAAAGATTTGTGGGTGTCATTTTAACCATAGTTTTACCTTCACCTTGGAGGATTTCTACATAACCAAATATTTTGTGTTATGTGTTTCTCATTTACTTTCAAGCTTATCATTGTGATCAGTAGATCAGATCTAACATATCATTACAGTACTTGTTTATGTGATCTATGATATTGTTGAGATAAGAGTTTACTGGTAATAGTTTGATATTTGTTTTAAATGAAAAAAAATTATAGATCTTGATTCACCCCAACAAACCCCCCCCGTCTCACTATCTTACTTTCTCAATAAACTTCCAAAAATTGTTATCAAAGCCTTAGTTCTCGTAAAAGAAGTCTAACCACTTGAGAGTTAAGATCTTGGAGATGGAGGCCTATAAGTTGGAAAAGATCATTGAGAATCAAAATATTGACATGTATATTATACCACAGCAGCTCGAGGCAACAAGAGAGGCAGCTAGATTTAAGCACTTGGACTTTGCCTCATTTTTGTTGGGGACTCTGGAAGGAAAGAAACAATAGAATTTTTAGAGACATAGAGGAACCTACTTATGTTCTAGGGGAGAATATTTATAGAAACATAAAGGAAAACTATGATGTAAGGAAGGGGGGAGATATTAAAAATGGTGGTAATAAGAAGGAGAAAGAAAAGGACAGGAGGTCAAAAAGATAGGAAGTGAAATGGTTGCTCCTTTTTTAGGGATGGCATAAATAAAATTTTGATGGTGCATCAATAGGTAACCCTAGACCTTTAGGTTGTGGACGAATCATAAGAAATAATTATGTTCATGGGGTGGTAGCTTTTTCTCATCCTTTGGGTTTCCAAACTAACCATTTTGCAAAAGCTAATGCTGCTTACCATATAGTTAAATTGGCCTTTGACATGGGGATTAAAAAATTATGGTTGGAGGGTGATTCTAATAACATTATAAGATGTATTAAAGGAATCACTCAACCTTCATGGTCTATTGCTAATTTAATAGAAGAGACTTGAAATTTCCTTCAAAATTTTGAATGTGTCCATGTCACCCATGTTTATAGGGAGGCTAACCCCATGGTAAACTAGTTTTCCAATGAAGCTATCAGGAAAGATAAGGTGATGACCTGGAATTCAAGTGAGGATATTCCAGAAGTGAGGAATCTTATCAAATTGAAAAAAAATCTAGGGAGGTATGATGGAGATCTTAATGTAATAATGTTTATTAATGGAAGCTAGGGTGTGAGTTATTTTAATAATGGTGTTTATGATAAATGTAGTTAGTTAAGGTTATTAGTGTCATAACAACACATTTTGTGGGTCAATTTTTTCACCCGCCTTTTTCTCCTAGGGTATAGAAAAATATATCAGCACTTTTTAGAGAAGCAAAAACCAAAGCATTCAAAGGGTTGAGAAGGGTTTGCAGAAGTTAGCATTTATGAGAATTGTAGGGGTGGATAATGCATAAATGGTGGGGGAAAAAAGTAGGAAGGAGCCTGCGGGGGAAGCAAAAAAATGGAAACAAAGGGAAAAAGTATGGGAGAAATTGGAGAAGGGAGGTATAGAAAATTACATTGCTAAACTCCATGGCTTTGACCTAGATGTAACTAACAATATGGTTAACTCTTGGAAGGATAGGAGGGTTAAAGTGAATGGAGTTCCATTTCAGGTTACAGAGGAAGTCATTGCTCTGGTGTCTAAAATTCTGGCGAAGGGCTTCAAATTTTATAGAGACAAGAAGCTATTGGTGAATGTGGTCAAGAATTTTGCAAAGAGATCAAAGAAGAGGAATGAACTAGTAAAATGTGAAATGTACTATGAAATGGATTCCATCAAAAAAAATTGTTGGAGGTATGTTTTATGAGTTGTTATATAGTATATTCAATTGGATACTAGATTTGACAGGGTGAGTACTCACCACTTTGTTCTTCTCAACCATTTATGCCATGGCATTAAGATTTCTTTTCCCTTTTATTTATTTACTTCTATGAGCAAGGCTATTATAAGATTCAAGAAAAAACCCTCTACGAATCCTACCCTCCATGAGGTATTATTTTTGTTAATTTATGAGCATTTTAAAGCCTGGACTCTGAGCAAAACTCCTTTGCCTAGTGTGAATGCCTCTGAGAACTTGGGCTACTCTAGTTTTTCCTCTGATTTAGAGGATATTCAAAGTATCAGCTCAGAGGGGAAGGAAAATGTTTCCTCTAGAAAGAAGGCCAAAAAGTCAAAAAAAAAAATTTCCTTCATCTATTACCCCAAGAAGGAAGAGCTCTAGAGGACATGGGCCTAAACTAATAGGCCAGGGTGATGAAGATTACAATGAAGAGGGGGAGGAAATGAAATCTGATGATGAGGATGAGAAGGAGATGGAAATTATGAGGGAAGAACTAGTTGCTAAAAAATGGAAGAGGGAAAAAGAGGTGGAAGTTAAGGGGGTTTTGGGGTTAGGGTCAGATATCTCAGCAATTTCTCTTTCCCCTATTCATCACCAGGAGTAGGAGAAGGAGAAAATTGGTGGAGAGGGTGGAGAAGTGATTATTAAGGATAGGAAAAATGTATGTAGAAATTTCAATGTAAGAACATCCAAGATGGGGATTGTTAGAGAGACAATGAATCCTCAAATCCTAGAAGAAAAATAGGGGCAGCTCAAGTTCAAAGAACTCATCAATCCAGCTATGGTAGCAATAACAGATAATGCTAGGGAAATAGGCATGAATTTGTTGAATAATGCTATGGAAATAGGCATGAATTTGTTGAATAATGCTTGAAACAACATGATTGAAAATTTTAGGTCAATCAAATGGCTTTACCATGAATTGGAAGAGGTTAGGGAAAAAATTGGCCAACTAGAAAACAATAGGAAGGAGCCAGGTCTAGGAAATTAGAAGGACCAGGAGGATTGAATCAATTTAGCTAAGAAGAGAATCCTGAACTTGGGAAACTATAATCATAATCTGGTGAATCAGATGATTTTCATCCTCAATTCTATCAATGATAACATTTTATCCCTTACTAGAATGTTAAAAGTCAGAGTTTTGTTGGATGAGAGTGAGGTCAAGGACAAAGAAAGAGCTAGGGTGGAAGAGGATGCAGTGACAAAAATAACTTTTAGTAGCCTAGATCAGGAAGCTCAAAAGAATTAGGAGTAGATGGCTGAGGAGACTCACAAAGTCTATGAAGCAGCTTAGATAATGTAGGAGCTCAAGCAAAAGACAAAAGAGTAATCATGATTTATTTTTTCCTGTCTTTTATTGTTAGTTTTCTACTATTTTTTGTTAAGTTGGCTTTTTCTTGTTATGGATTTTTGGATGTAAGTTGAACTGGCCTTTTCGTTGTCCTTTTTTTTTGGCTCAGCTTTCATGCTTATTATAAGCCTTGTGACTTGTCTATTTTTGGTTGGGCTTTAACTGCTTATTATTAGCCCTAGTTTTTGTTATAACTATTGAGTTTTAGGGTCCCTGTAAAACCTATTTTTCTTATCAAAAACAAGAGAGGCAATAAGGAAGAAGGTAGAGGAGAGTGGGAAACTAGATGTCACTATTTAGGATGTACTTGAGGATACACAAATGGATGGCAATGCCTTGACTAAGGAAGAGCTTAGAAGTGAAGCAATCACAATGGAAACTTCAAACACGTCTCTACCATGCATAAATCCAACTTTGATCCAAATTCATGATTATCCAAGGATAGAGAGCACACCAACTATGGAATCAACACCTGATAGTTTCACAATAACTATAATCATAGTTGAAGAGAAAATTATAAAAGGTGAGAGTGTTGAGAAACTAGGCAAGCCAGTAAGTATAGTTTTACATCCACCTCCTAAGTCCAACCTTGTAATAAATGTAGAGGAAGGATACGTGAGCGTGCAAGCTCAGGTAGATCATTCTACAATAAATGTCTTAGGACCTCATTTTGAGGGGGCAAAGGAGGTTGAACCACCAAGGACTAAGGAGACACAAGAGCCACTAGTTCAATTGTTGTGTATAGAACTCCCTAGACTGACTAAAATAAAGACAACTACCACACTTGATCAGCAGGTGATCTCTACTCATATGGAGATAACTATAGTTAGTGTTGACACTAGTAAAGTGCAAGAGAAGTAGAGATTGAGTATTGGTGTATCATCATTATAGCTCACCTTGCTGAGTAGCAACACACCAAAGATGAAAATTTTGAAGAAGAAAATTGAATCACCTAGGAAGCCAATAACACTTGATGAGGTAATAGTGATTCCAAATTTGGATCTTGACAACTTGACCCTTGATCAGATACAAATTTTACAAGATTTTTTGACAAGAAAAACCAAGCAAGAAGAATTGAAAAGGGAACATCAACAAAGGTAGGTTTACATGAGATGAAAGATATTTTTGTTGATGCATTTGATATTCAAGGTATGAATGAGAAGGTACCTCTTATCGATCAATGATTTCACATTCTTGAGAAGGCCAATAATGACTATATAGAAACTAATAAGAAGTTGATGAAGTGGTCTGAAAAGAGGTTTGAGACCAAAGTTTTGGAGAAAGTTTCAACAAAGATTGCAATAAAATAGGTTGAACTCTCTAACCTTGTAAATAATTTAGAGAGAGTTATAAAAAAATGTTCATTCTTTGTATAAAAATCTTTGTGATGTAGAACTATTTACTATGGAAAACCAATAACTTATTAAGAAGATTCAGTCAAATTTAAAGTCAACATGACACTCTTTGAGCATGGACGCGAGTTCAAGCTCTATTCATTTTAATAAGATGAGTTATGCCCAAGGGAGATTACCCAATTTTATGGCTAAAGATGGAACCATAAGGGCTAAATTAATCTCCACTAAGAAAATGTTAATACCTCATTTAGAGGTCATACAAAGGAAACTGATAGCTACAAAGTGTAAGAAATAATAGTCTAACAAGATAACTAGGGGGGGGGGGGGGGGGGGGGTGTGAATTAGCTATCCAATAATTAAAACACTTATTTTCTTTAAACAAACTTAACCATTCAATCAAAGTAAATAGCAACCATACAAAGATGCACATAGATAATTACACCAAATATGTTGACTAGGGAAACCCTTGATCAGAGGGAAAACCCCAATGGGAATGATTCCCACAAGATGATGTACTAATATAAATATTCCTTATTAAAGGATAGACCCTATTAAGAGTTTGTTAAAAAATTTAGTACAATGAGTCCCTGTTAGGAGAATTTGAATCCCTATTAGTAGATTGCAACCATGTTAGGATTTGTGTCAACCTTGTTAGGAGTTGTGGTACAATGTATGCAAGAAGAGCCCATTGCCCAAACATGCAATTTCAAATATAAGAAGAGCTCACTACTCAAATAAGTAATTTATTGGTATCTTCTTCTTTCCTCTATCCTTTCCTTTGTCTTGTCAACTAGACCAATCACTGTCAAACCTTGTAGACTAGGTCACAAACCTTGGAGCCAAATACCAAACCTTCAACAAAACCTCGGCAATGAAGTTTCCTTCACTTCCACATTGCTCTGCTCAGCTTTGCATTTCATACTCTCTTATTCTTTCCAAACATTCACAATTCACATTCATCCATATCAACACATACCATGATAAAGTAAAATGTCATTCCTTTATGCCAATTACATAAAACAATTCCTAATTCAATTGTTAGTCCTTCTCAATTAATTATTATAGGACCTCACCAAGAACATGTTACACATAGCGATAACCTTAATCTTCCACTTTATAACTTGAATATCTTTTCATGCATGCAATATTATGAAGAGAAAGCTTAACCACATCATCCTCAATATGTCTTCTACATGTCCTCAACCTCGATCATCAAGATATCAAATCTGCTAAGAGATATAACAAGTTTATTAGAACATGTCGTTGTAAACTCTATCTCAAAATAGACATCACCAAAACTTAAATAACTTCTTCTAAACTTATCTATTCAGCTTCTGACATTAACTGCATACACTAGCTACTCAAAAGTATCTCCCATAACTTTGGGTGATTATCATGCTCAACTAGTTGTCCTTACCAACTTAATATTTTCGTTGTTCTTCTGTCAGATACCACAAAAGACATCAAACATGCTATGTTGACTTCAATGAAAAACTTAGTCATGAATGTAACATACGTCATCAAACCAATCTTCCAATCTTGCCAATCTTCCAACAATCTCCCCCTTTGGCATTGATGGCAACATAGATGAAAAACATCTAGTTCCAAGAATACCAACAATAGATAAATAGTCCTCAAACCCTATCCATCAATCATACTCCCCCATTGATATACCTCAATGTGCTCAGTACCAAATTGTTATTACAAATACTATGCTTATGTCAAACATCTTCCTACAATACTTCTCCCCTATTGCAATACTTCTCCCCCATAGTATAATGTTTTTCATGCCACACTTCTCCCCCATTAACATCAATGTCAAAGTTTCCTACAACCAATATCTCTACATCAAACTCTAAAACAACTGATACTTACTCAGCTTGAGAGTCAAAAAACACTATTCAAAACATCAACAACATCAATAAGAGTCTTGAATGACTCTATCCATCACATATACTCCCCCATATAGCAAGCATCAGCATCCAATCCAAACAAACAATGGTGCTCTATTACCCTAGATTGGTGCACTCTTGCATCTTCTTACTCTGATGTAGGAAGGGGCATAACCCCAAGCATACCTCACAAATACTCAAAAGTCTCTTTGGGAAGAGGCTTAGTGAATATATCTACAATCTTTTCTTTAGTTCTCACATACTCCAATCTAATTTCCTTTACTACAACTTTTTCTCTCAACATATGATAGTTAATAGAAATTTGTTTCATCCTTGAATGCAATACCAAATTCTTAGACATATTTACCATGCTTTTGTTATCACAATGTATAACAACAGGTTCATTGATTTCTATCCTTATATCCTTCAGCATCTACTTCATCCAAATAACTTGATTGTAATTATTTTCTACTACAACATACTTTTCTTCTATTGCACTTTGAGATGCACAATCCTACTTCTTGCTTAACCAAGAAACCAAAAATTCCTCCACAAAAGAAGCTCCTCCACCGGTGCTCTTTTTTTCATCCATACTGCTTGCCCAATCTACATCAATATAAGAACCTAGAGTAAAATCATTAGATCTATCATAACATAATCCAAATTATGAAGTTCCTTTTAGATATCTAAATATCCTTTTCACTATTGCACAATGTGCTTCTCTAGGATCAGCTTGGAATCTTGCAACAATTCCAACTGCATTTTCTATATCCAACCTTGTGTGAGTCAGATATTGCAAACCTCCAATTATAGTTCTGTATTTCTTCTGCTCAATAGTAGGTGTCTCATCCTTAGTAGATAACTTGTGTCCAATTCCATAGGTGTTCCAATAGGTTTACATGTTTCCAAACCAAAATTTTTTAGAAAATCCTTCAAGTACTTAGTTTGAGAAATAAAGATTCCTTCTTTATTTTGTAGTATCTGCAATCCTAGAAAATATTTCATCTCTCCTAGCATATTCATTTCAAATTCTTTCTTCATTTCTTCTAAAAACTTCTTACTTTCTTCATCATTTCCTCCAAATATGATATCATCAACAAATATTACCAAAATCATCAAACCATCATCAGTTTCCTTCCGATATACATTACTATCTGCCATACCTTTTATATATCTGAGCTTTGTCAAATGCTTGTCCAACCTTGCATACTAGGTTCTAGGTGCTTGCTTAAATTCATGCAATGCTTTACTTAGTTTGTATACTATGTCCTTGTCATTTATCAAAGAACATCCTTTAGGCTACTCAAAGTATACCTCTTCTTCAAGTTTTCCATTCAAAAATGCTAATTTGACATCCATCTGATATACTTTGAATTTCTTTTGTGATGCATAGGCTAAGAATAATCTTACAGCTTCTATTCTAACCACTGGAGCATAAGTCTCCTCATAATCTATTTCTTCTTATTGTGAGTAACCTTTACATACCAATCTTTCTTTGTTTCTTACAACTTCACCTTGCTCATTCATCTTGTTCCTAAATACTCATGTAGTTCCTATCACATTCTTATCTGTTGATCTGGGGACCGATTTCCATGTCTCATTCTTTACTATCTGATCCAATTCTTCTTTCATAGCTTTCTTCCAATAATCATCTTTACAACTTCATCTACATTCTTCAACTCAACTTGAGATATCAAGCATAGTTCTTCATTAACTTTGCTTCTTATACACCTTTGTCTTTTCTTCCAATGATCTATTTGGATGGGTGATTCTTTATCATGTTCTTTCCTAAAGTAGGAGTTGTTATCTCAACTCTTGGCTCTACTAAAGGTTCTAAGCTTTGTTCCTACCTTTTCTCTCCTTCATTCTACAAATCATTCTTAGTTTCAAGAAATACCTTGTCATTCCTTGGCTTGGTAACAATAAAATCATCATTTGAATTTTAATCAATTATTCTCTCTTGTACTTTGAATTTCTCATCAATTCTCACATTAGCACTTTCCATAATAGTCTTATTTCTCTTATTATAACATCTATAATCTTTTCTTTTCAATGAACAACCAAGAAACATAGCTTCATCACTTCTAGCATCAAAGTTACCAATGGCATCATCTCTCTTTATGTAACATTTACTTCCAAATATTCTAAAATACTTAACTATAGGTGAGTGACCAAACCACAGTTCATAAGGTATCTTGTTTCTGTCCTTCCTGACTTGAACTTTGTTCATAGTGTAGATTGTTGTATTCATTGCTTCTCTCCAAAATGTCTTGGATACATCATTTTCAGCTAACATAGCTCTAGCTACTTCTATTATAGACTTATTTCTTCTCTCTGTAATGCCATTCTGTTCAAGGGTTCTCATGGCTGATAGTTATCTCTTAATTCCATTTTCCTCACAAAATATGTTAAACTCATTTGAAGTAAATTCTTCTCCTCTATCTAATCTTAAACATTTAATCTTCACACCAGATTCATTCTCAACTCTATTCTTGAATATCTTAAACTTGTCAAATGCCTCAGATTTCTCTTTAAGAAATGCAACCCACATCATTCTAGAAAAATCATCAACAATAATCATAAAATACCTTTCACCATAGAATACTCTAGCCTCTATAGAACCACTAAGATCTGTGTGTACAATCTCCAACTTCGATGTAGTAGTAAACTTTTTGCTGGGAAAACAATTTTTGTTATGCTTTGCCAAAACACATTCCTTACAAATTGTGTTAGTAAGCTTTACAATCTTTGACAAATCTCTAACAACAAACATTTTACTAGTCCTCACAATACTATAAATGTTTATATGATAGAATATCTTATGCCATAACCAATTGTCATCTACCTTTGCAACCAAACGTGTCATTTTAGTGGGATTCAACTGAAATACATTACCTCTAGATCTGGTTCCTATTCCAATTACCTTTCCATCTTTATCTCTGATCATGCATGTCTTTTTTGTGAACTACAATCGATAACCTTTTTCTACTAGTTGTCCAACACTCAAAAGATTGTGCTTTAAACCATCAACAAAGTATACATCCTCAGTATTAGTTTGACCATCAAGACTTATAGATCCAATACCTTTTACTTGGCATGTTGCATTGTATTTAACTTTGACAATTCCTCCATCCTAACTTTTGAATTCAACAAACTTGTTCATATCACCAGTCATATGATGTGAACAACCACTATCAATTTTCCAATTAGATTTCTTCTCAACCTGTGATACCAAAGCTACCTTCTCTGGAATTTCCTCTTTAATTTCCACAAATCCAATTTCATCATCACTAGCACTCAATGCTTGATCATCAAAATCATTATCTTCATTTGCATACAAACAATCTCTATCTTTTCTAGGCTTATGAATTTCCTTATACTTTTTCTCCCTTTTAGGACACTTAGATGCATAATGACCATACACATCACAAGTCCAACATTTAAAGATTTTCTTACCTCCTTTCTCTCTTCTTACCAAAAGGGCTATTGCTTCATCAATCTTTCTGTCTTTTTTAGATTTGTTGCTGCTAGCAAAATCTCCTCTAGCACTTGTGCTCCTAGATAGGTTAGGTAAAATATTCAAGGCACTGAAAGTTGTCTCTATTCTGATTAATTCTTTGAACTATCTAAGTTCATTCTCAACTTCTTCAAGTCTTCCAACCAATGTCTCCTTAGTGAAATCTTTGGTACAAGATATCAACAACTATATCATTTAAACTATTGGCTTGAATGGGCATGTTAGAGTCTTCAATATATTCCATATAACCTCATCATCTTATTTTTTTTCCTCCTTGACCTTTAATACCTATAGTAATTTGTAATATCCTACCTATATATGTTCTTACAAATTCATCTTCCATCATCTTAGCATCTTGAAATACACAAATCCAACTTTGTAGCCTCAACTTCTTAGAATGTGCATCACCTTCAAAACTATTTTCTAAAGATTTTCAAATTAAATGTGAAGTGGGAAGTGATTTTACCTAATTGTACTCAATTTTAGAAAGTATAGTCAATAGTGCTACTCTAGATCTCATGTCACACATGAAAATATCTCTTTCTACTTTGGTGCAAGTTTCCAAAACCTTTTCTTCAATGATTGTCATGCTAATTTTGTCAAAATACAATATCCTAGACCCATACACAACAAATGTGTGATCATGTTTTCCTTCCAGCTATCATAGTTTGTTCCATCAAACTTCGGGACTATCTTTCTTGAACATGTTCTCCATGGATCTCCCAAATCTATTAAAAATTTTCTTCAAGGACCTGTTGCTATGATACCAATTATTAGAAATAATAGTCTACCAAGATAACTAAGAGGTAGGGTGAATCAATTATCCAATAATTAAAACACTTATCTTCTTAAAACAAACTTAACCATTCAATCAAAGTAAACAAAAACCATACAAAGATGCACATAGACAATTACACTAGATATGTTGACTACAAAAACTCTTGATCAGAGGGAAAACCTCAATGGGAATGATGCCCACAAGATGATGTACTAATATAAATATTCCTTGTTAGAGAATAGACCCTATTAGGAGTCTGTTATAACATTTAGTACAATGAGTGTTGGAAATATGATTGAAAAAGCTCATTGTTGAAGATCAAAGAAGGAGATTGTTGCAAAGAAAGAAGATTGTTGTAAAAGAATTTTTTCAATCATTATTTTGTCACTGATGTCAAACTTTCTATTTGTAGGGATAATATTTTCTTATAAGATCCAAGTACTATCACTTAGTTGATTGATGAAGAGGATTGGATCAACAAGATGTAACAAGAGCACCCAAGAGAGAGGTTGAGTTATGATGTTGTAATGAACTACAAGGATCAATTAAGACAATGGTTAAGTAATGTATTGATGACATACTCAAGGATACAAAGGTTGGTCACACTTAAAAACATTGGAGGAAGAAGTTGAAACAAGGTTGACTGCAAAGCTTAAACTAAGATCATAAGTGGGTGTCGAGCAAGTTAGTTGAAGCCAAGAAAATTTTTAGTAGAAGCTGAGTAATAGACAATTCTAGTGTGTGTTGAGTGATCTTTATGTGCTGAGTGAAGATCAGGTACCGAGCATCAAAAAAAAATTAGTTCGTGTTGAGTGATCTTCAGGTGTTGAGCATCAGGAAAGACACATTTGATGCTGAGTAACACATTATGTCCCGAGCACCAGTATTTTAATAGTGTCGAGCTGTTGCATTATTTCAAAAGATGAAGATTTTCCAAATCTAAGTTGACATAGTGGTTACATTGAATTTTGTGAATGAGTTGGAAGATAAGGATGACGATTTGGTGGCACAGAATCCTATGTAAACTATTTTTGTATGAATTCTAAAGGATTATTCAAGAAGTTTCTAGAGGAAATAGAATATGGGTTGGATGCAATGAATCCTTCCTAATCCATGCAAATTGAAATTGAAAAATGGAAGAATCGAAGAGGAAAAGGTACTCCAAGACTTCTTTTTAAGAAGTCATAGACCAAGAAGCAAAGAGTTTCTAATACTATTGTTGTTGAAGAGCCAAATCTGTGAAGTGTTTAGAAGGGTGTCAAGGAGGAGACATCTAGGACAAGGAAGAGCATAGAGGCTCTGCTTCTATGAGTGGTGATGAAGAGATGATTTCACTGGTACATTGAGCATGGAGACTCAAGAGGACTAAGCTTGAAAGAAAGGCAAGCTATCAAGAGTTGCAGAGATTGAAGGCCAAGCAAGGGTATGAGCTGAGAAGTGATCTGAGATCTACAAGATAAGTTTTATGTTGTAGTCAGGTCAAGATTTTCTAATACTCTTTAGCAATTTTATTAGATCTGAAAATCCTATGGACTTAGGTTGGCCTAACAGCCATTTGTAAATCCTTTACTAGGGTGGCATTCCTAGTGAATGTTCTAAAGTCCTTTAACTAGGCCCACTTCTAATAGTGTGGTTAAATCCTCTAATAAGGTAACATTTAATAGTGTGTTGTAAGCCTTTAACAAGGCAGGCCTTTCACAGGGCATCACTTCAAAAGAGTGAGAATTGAGTAGCATGTTACTGGTGGTAAAAACCAAATTGGGTTTCCACGTAAATCATTGTGTCATGTGTTGATTTCTTATGTGTTAATGCTTGCATGTTGATTTACAATAACTTGTTGATTAGAAAAGTTAAAGCTTGGATGAATGAATGGTTGAATGGGTTCACTACATTTAGTGAAAAGTTTGAATAGGAAATTTGAACCTTGAATAATTGATTCACCCCCCCTCCTAGTTATTCTAAAGAAATTCTAACAATGATTCCTTATTAGGAGACTTTGAATCCATGTTAAGAGATTCCAACCCTATTAGGAGTTGTGGTACAATGTATGCAAGAATAGCCCACTACCCAAACATGAAATTTCAACTACAAGAAGAGCTCACTGCTCAAACAAGTAATTTATTAATATATTCTTCTTTCCTCTATCATTTCCTTTGTCCTATAAACTAGACCAATCATTATCAGACCTTATAGACCAAGTCACAAAAATTTGGATCCAAATACCAAACCTCAAATCACTCAGCAAAATGTCAGCAATGAAGTTTCATTTACTTCCACACTGCTCTGTTCAACTTCGCCCTTTGTACTCTCTCCTGCTTTCCAAAAATTCACAATTCATATTCATCCATATCAACACATACCATGATAAAGGAAAATTTCCTTCCTTTATACTAACTCCATAAAACAATTCTTGATTCGGTTGTTAGTCCTTCTCAATTAATTATTATAAGACCTCAATAAGAACATGTTACACTTAGCAATAACCTTAATCTTCCACCTTGCAACTTGAATATCTTTTTGTACACACAATATTACAAGTGATCTTAGCCATGTCATCCTCAAAATTTCTTCTACATGTCCTCAACCTTGATCATCAAGATATCAACTCTACTAATAAATATAACAAGTTTACTAGAACATGTCATTGTAAACTCTATCTCAGAATAGACATCACCAAAACTTACATAACTTCTTCTAGACTTATCTGTTCAGCTTGTGATTTTAATTACATATACTAGATACTTAAAAGTACCTCCCATTCCCTCGGGTGGTTATCATGCCCAACTAGTTGTCTATAAAAACTTAATATTTTTGTTGTTCTTTTGTCAGATACCACAGAAGACATCAAACATGCTATGTTGACAGCAATGACAAACTCAATCATGAATGTAACATATCATCATCAAACCAATCTTCTAATCTTGGCAATTTTCCAACACAAAGGACTTAGTTTAGAGAGATCCTCATCTCTCCATTGTAGATAGCTTGGTTGATCTAGTTGCTCAACTAGAAATAAAAATTCAAGTTTTGGAATATGTTAGATCTAGTTGAGAAATTTTTTTCTTACTAACTATGCATTGTTTTTCCCCTTGTTTTAGTCATTTCACTACTAAATTGCACTATTCTACTAAATTTGAATTTTTTATGCATAGTTGACTTTAGGTTTGACCCAAATTTTTGGTTGATTTTGAATTTGCTAATTTGTATTTTGGTCAAGATTATTGCTTTAACCTACCCTTGTCGGTGATTTTTAGGTGTTATGTTAAAATTCATTATAGTTACCTTAGATGGTTAAATAGATAAAAGTCACTTTTTACTATTTATTTTCACTACTCACTGCTTTGTTTTTTGAACTATGTTACCACTATGTTGATTCTGATAGATAGACATTTAGTCACGTATTCATGGCAATGCCAAAGGTTGGCTTGCTATCCACCACCTTTGAATATCCAATTCCCCTCTTTTTTTTTTTCAATTTTGGCATAATTTTCTCATATTCTTAGGTTAGAGTGTTTAGAATCGTAAGCCATGTAGAGTTTTTTTTTTTCTCATATGGTTTTTTATGCCAAGGTCATAATGCATAGAGGGGATTTCATTACTCATATTTTGTTTTATGTAATATGTAGTAATGGCATAGCTCATATGTATTGGACCTTTTACTCATATTTGAGTTGCATTTAGGATGTTTTCTTTTATGGTATTTAATTGTATCTCATACCTACTTTTAATCTCATACAATTTACTAATTATAATCTAGCTAAGTAAAAGGCTATTAATGGGGTGAAGTGTGACAAGAATCATCATGTTGTGCCCCATAATGTTCAACCTTTCAAAAGTTGAGGTCATGGTTTTATTTTTAGTGGATGGTAAATGAAACTTAGAAAAAACTGAATGTCAGTGATGTTCAAGTCAAAAATAAATAAATTAGGGAGTGAAGAGTGTGGACAAAGGTGGGAATTCTTCTACAACTTGTACGATTCATGTGAAATGGGCTGGACCAATATGGAGCGATGGGTGGCATATGTTGTTTCACATTGGAGATCTAATACTCTTAAATTGATATAAATGTTTGAATGAATTAATGAAGGTATTTTAATGACGTCCATGAGACTAGCCAGCCTATAAAACCCTTTTCATGCTCTTTTCAATCTCATCTCATCTGTTATGAATCTTCTTTAAGAAGCTCATTATTTTATGTAGTCTTGTTTTCTCAAAAATTTGGTGTAATTGGTCCTTCTTCAAATTTTCCTTAAACTACTCTTGGATATCTTGGTATGTCACACACTCAAATATGAAGTGTCATTCCATTTTGACACATCCTTTACTATAGTAAATGATGGGATCTCATTCATTAATACACTACTAATAGCCTATTTTTACCTTTCATATCTACATGAAGGTAATCTTTAATCTCATGGCACCACTTGGGGTTGAACTCTTTCACATAGTGGGCCTTTTTCTTCCCTAGTTATTTTGTCACATGACTGCTTTAAATTTTTCCAGCACAAGACATTTTATCTCTTCATTGGTGTTAGGGCATTCTAGTATGTTAATGTCCCACTTAATTAGCCATTTTTCATTTTGCTTCATCCACATTTTCTTTCTTTAGGATAGCCCCTCTTCAACCACCGGTTTGGGCCATCATTTCTTGTCCATATTTTCCACCTTGTTTAAATATCTTAACAAATATATAACTGCAAAGGCTTCCATTAGGAGCACCATTGCTTTAGCCAATAAGATCTCGTATGGTATGGTTGATTTAACTTCAAGGTTAGTAGTGATGAGGTTCTTTTGTTTTCTTTCTATTTTCTTCCATTTTTAGTTGGATAGACTACTCCCCCAAGCCTCACACCTATATAACACAACAAGAGTGACTAGCAATCCAAAAAGAATCTTTTTGGTTCTCCACTCCCAAATCTCTACTTGTCTACACCTATTTTGTAGCAAAAAGGAAGCCCTCCAACCTTCTTGTATCTACATAGCTCTACAAATTTCGTAATTGATCCTGTTGTTAAAGTCTATGCCCAAGTATTTATACTCTTCCACAATCTCAAGAGTATTTCCTTAAAATTTTAAGTCAACTTATTGTTGTTTCTTTCTTAGAGAGAAGACCATAACTTTAGTCTTTCTAGTGTTCACTTGCATCCCAACTTTGTGGAAAAAGCTCTCCGAAATTTTCAAGTATTCTCTTAGATCCTTGGTTTTTTGTAAAATTAGGATAAGACCATCTGCATAGAGAAGCAACTTCACCACATATTTGGCAAGTTGGACTCCTCCCCCTAAAGTTTTATTTAACCATTCCTCCAACTTATCAATATATAAGCCAAATAGGGTAGGTGAGAGAGTGTAGACCTTCTTAACCCCAATATCACTACTAAAACATTTTGACATGCCATCTTCTATTCTGATTGTAGTTTAAACATTCTCATAAATTCTATATAAGACTGCTCTAAGCTCATTTGGAATTTTAAGTTCCTCCATTTGTTTCCAAAGTTTTTCTCTAGGGATAGTGTCAAAATCTTTTTTGAAATCCACAAAACAACAAAAAGCCTCTTTGCCTTCGATAGCCCAAACCTTCTCAATAATGTGTCTAAGAGTGATGTAATGGTCAATCATAGAATATTTAGGTCTAAACTTAGCCTACCCTTTTGCTCTCTTTCCTTCTTTCTCAGCCCAACAACTAATTATGTGCTCTATCATGCCTCCAAATAATTTTCCAAGGAGGGTATTAACCATAATCATGTGGTAGTTATATGGATTGTTGATTTCTCCACTCTTGTGTAGAGGTATGAGCATGTTAGTGGTCCAACTTGTTGAAAATCCATTTTGATTAACTTTGTTGTGAATATCTAGAATGTGCAGAGTGAGAAGTTCCATGCCCCACTTTAAAATTTCAGCTTGCAGCCCATCAATATCCTTTGCTTTATTACTTGCTAGATTCTTTATTTTTGGAGGTGTATTTCTATCTTGGATTCTCTCAAAAAGGATTTTTTCATACTCAAACCATTGGTTGTCCATAATATTGTTTCTAATTTGATGCATCTTTTTTTGTAGTTCTTTCCAAAACCTCCTAGGATTGTGCTTCCCCAAATAGATCAGCTCTTCTCTTCTTGATGTGACATATCTCTCCTTTTTAACTCTTATCAACTTCTAATTTGATATTTTCTTTTTCTTGGTTGATTCATCCTTTTTGAGTGCTTTTTTGGTTGTCTTGCACTATTTTTCACACCAAGGGTTGGAAGGGAAAGTTTTGTTGTCCCTCTTTTTAGACCAAGATCTTTTACATTTTTCTAAAGCTTTATGGATTATAGGGATGAATTGGTTGCTGCAAATATGCTCCTTGTTCACTTGTGAGATTCGAAGATGATGCTCCAATGTGGTCACAAATAGCTCCTAATTTTCTTGGTTTAAGTTGATTTTCCCTTGAGAATTATTGTTCTTGTGCAAGATTTTATCTGCTTCCTACAATCTCTGATTTTGAATATCCAATTTCACTAAGAGTGGACTGTGATCAAACTTCAACTCAATAGGATATGCTCCAACTTTAAATTCCAACAGTCTAGAAATAGAAGTTTGAGAACAATGTATGTAGTCTAGAAATAGAAGTTTAGAATTAAAAATTATATAGAGATGTACTTCATTTTTTTCAACCATAAGCCAACCAATTTATTGAATGAACAATTGACTATAAAAAATAAGATTAGTACATTGTATAGATATTTCACTCCATACAAGGAGGGATTGAACACAACAAAATCCCTCTATTGACCAGGTACTGGTTAGAACCAAATTAGAATCTTAGTAATAGAATGCATCGCGTAGCTAGTTTGGTTTTGTATTCTTATGATATAGGAAATTAATTGTAATAAATTTGAGTCGTGTTTTCTTATTTGTTCACTTAGTTTTAATTCATATGTTCTTTCTATTAATTAGTTAATAGTATATCAAATTTAAACTTTCTATTACATATAAGTTATTTTATTTTGTGTAAAATTTATAATTATTTTTTTATTAATTTTATTCTATCATTTGTAATACGTAAGGATAGAATTAATTTATTATTTTGTTTTATGTGAATCTAAATTTATAATTTTATAAAATTTATTTGTGGAATATAATTTGTATTAGAATACACATTTAAATATATGTACGTTTAAAAACATACATATATCTATTTTCTATTTTGCAATTAAAATATATATTAGCTTTCAAATTTTCTATTTGTAATATATATCATTTATTTTTATATATAGACTATTACACATTTAGAATTGAATTATTACCAAAATTAGAGCTTATAAATAAAATATTTTAATACTTTAACAATTATTTGTAAGTATAAGGTAACTAGGTTATATATAAGACAATTATCAAATAAGTTTGATATTGCTTATGCATGTATCATCCCAATGATAATAATGTGTTCAAAAAGAAGGGGGAGCATAAAAAGGAGAGGACAAGAAGGAAATGAGGAAGAGGAGAAGAATAAAGGGGAGGAGGAAAAGGAGGTGAAGAAGTGGGGGGGGTCATAAGAAGAAAAAGGAAAAGAAAATAGAGGAAACGTGGTAGAAAAAAAAAAAAAAAAAAAAAGAGGACTATAAGAAATATGGAAAGAAGGTGAAACCAAAGAAGAAACAAAAAAGAGGAAGAAGGGAGGAGGAGAATAAAAAGAAATGGAACTAAAAGGAGAAGGAGGAGATGAAACAAAGAAGATAGAGATGAAAAAGACCAAGAAGAAGAGGAAGAAGAGGAAAAGAATAGATGAAAAAGACCAAGGAGAGGAGGAGGAGGAGAATATATATAATTGGAGGCACTTTTGGTATATTTCCATAATATATATAATTGGGTTGTGTCTTTTGAGATTTTGATAAATTTTTCAACTGTAAGATGGTGTGAGAGAGAGTAGGAGATGAGAGGAGAGGGTGAGATACGAGAGAGAGAGAGAGAGAGAGAGAGTTCATATGATTAGGTCAATATAAGTATTAGAGTTCACTTTAGATCAGTACGTAGATATTCATAATCAAAAAAATTGGCTAAAACCTTGCACTATTTGGTGCAAGTGCTATTTCATATACGAGAAAATTATTTTAACAATCAAGTTGCTTGATTAACTTTATTCATTAACTTATCATTCATTTCACTTTGTGAGATGTAGATTCAGTTATTCTCAAGAAATATGGCTTCCTTTGTCTTCTTTATTTGTCTAACATTCGGTAAAATTAAGGTATTTTGACAACATTGGTAGAGTTGTTCCATTTGGAGCACAACAGCTTTCACATACTAATGGGAGAGATCATTGTGACTTTGGAGATCATTTATTATATCTTGAGGATCCCAATAAATAGGGAATGAGTGTACTATATTATGCATCCAGTGACCACAGGTATTTCCTATTAGATTGTGGTGACTAATCAGGAAAGTACTGTACATATTCATAAATTCTTTGGGGTTCGGGCCATCGCCCTGGAAAAAAATTTGGGTTGACATGTAATTATTAATTATAAACCTAAAGTGGTAAAAATACTTGTATAAAAGAGCTTAGGGTTAGGAATTGTTTCATAGTTGTGATGCAAAATTGGTTCTTATGGCAGTATTGAGTTGTAAGGGGTTACAAATTATAATCAGGTTATAATCACTAGATCTCAATAATATCAGACTTGTTGTTTGGTGGATGTAGCCCAAGGCTTGGGTGAACCACATTAAATCTTGGTGTCTTGTGTTCTTTTCTGTGTTATCTATTTTTTTTTGTTATTGGTTATATTTTCATGTGATTGTTATTTTTGTCTATGGTTTAATCCTAACAAGTGGTATCAAAGCCTACTTGTTTTTTCAGTTATCCTTTGTGGGAAAGTCTCACGGTTGAGTGGGAGTCTCATGATTGAGTGGGAGTGATGAAAGATGAGGGTAAGCTAAGGGTTGACAGGTTTAATGGGAAAAACTTCTAGTTATGGAAGACTATCTTTATCAGAAGGATTTATGGAAGTCGTTGGAAGGCAAAGCAAAGAATCAGGGATCTATGTCAAATGATGAATGGGATCTTTTGGACAAAAAGGAACTTGGAAGCATTCAATTATGCTTGGCACCATCGGTGGCATTTAATATTACAAAAGTGAAGACAACAAAAGAGTTGATGAAAACCCTAGCAACACTGTATGAAAAGCCCTCTGCTTCAAATAAGGTTTTTATCATGAAGCATTTATTTAATATGAAAATGGCAGAAGGTGGATCTGTTGTAGATCATTTAAATGATTTTAATACTATTACTAGTCAGTTATCTTTTGTGGGTATCAATTTTGAGGAGGAAATTAGGGCTCTCTTGATCTTATGTTCTTTTCCTGCAAGCTAGAATGGCTTGGTAATAGTTGTGAGTAATTTTGTTCCTGGATCTAATACTCAAAAATATGATGATGTGATTGGTGTTATTTTGAGTGAGGAAACTCATAGGAAATCCTTAGGTGGATCTACATCAAGAAGTGCTTTGAATGCACAAAGCAAGGGTAGAATTATTGAGAGAGGAAGTAATTCCAAAAATTGTGGAAAATCAAGAGGAAAGTCAAAGGGGAGGAGGTCTCAATCGAGAGGACCGAACGACTATTGGTACTATGGGAAACTAGGTCATAAAAAGAAAGATTGCTAGAATCAAAAGAAAAATGAAGGAGATAAACCAGATGAAGACAAGGAGGCAAATGTGGTAACAAATCTGAAGAGAATGCTTTGCTTCTCTCTTTAGAAAGTGTTGATGATTCATTAATTTTAGATTCTGGTGCTTCATTTCATGCTACACCTCATAGAGGTTATTTCATTGATTATGTCCAAGGGGATTTTGGGCTTGTTTTTTTGGGGGATAATGAACCCTGTTAGATTGTTGGAAAGGGAAAACTTAAGATTAAGTTGTAGAGTGAGAATCATTGACTACTACATGAGGTAAGACATGTTCCAAGGTTGAGTAGGAATTTAATTTCAGTAGGAAAACTTGGTGATGAGGGTTGTGTAGTTACTTTTAATGATAAAAGGTTCCCTTGTAGTAGAGTTTTGAAAGTAGGCAGCTTATATCTTTGTATAGGTCATATTGTTCCTTCTACTTTAATTATTTCAGAGAAAAATTAATGTTCGAGAACAATTGTTGCAGTTGAGCAAGGAGAACAAATAGTTGATGTAGATTCTGATACAGCATTGTGGCACAACAAACATGAGTGAGAAAGGTATGAAAGTACTTCATTCAAAGAAATTTTTACCATGTCTAAAATGTGTTAATATGAATTTTTGTGAAAGTTGTGTATGGAAAACAAAAGAGAGTGAGTTTTGTAAAGACTGGGAAGGAAAACAAAAAGGAGAAATTAGAGCTTGTGCACACAGATGTATGGGGACTGGCTCAGGTATCTTCCCTTGGTGGATCTCATTATTATGTTACATTTATTGATGACGCAAATAGAAAAGTATGGGTTTTTTTCCTTAGACAAAAATCTAATGTATTTCAAACTTTTAAGAAATGGAAATGCTTGGTTGAAAATGAGACTAGAAATAAATTAAAATGTCTCAAATTTGATAATGGTGGTGAGTATTGAAGTCATGAATTTGAAGATTATTGCTCCACTAATGGTATTCATAGATAGAAAATTGTTCCAAGGACTCCACAGGAAAATGGAGTGGTTGAATGCATGAACAGGACTATAATGGAGCATGCAAGGAGCATGTGGGCGAAAGTTGTCAATACTTTTGTATATTTTATTAATAGAGGTCCCTCTACTCCTTTGGGTTGTGATATTCTAGAGGAAGCATGGAATGGTAAGAAGGTGAGTTATTCTTTTCTCAAAACCTTTGGTTGTGAAGCATTTTCTTACATAAATTCTAAAAATAGAACCAAGCTAGAAGCTAAGTCAAAGAAATGTGTATTTGTTGGATATGGCATTAATGAATTTGGTTATAAGCTTTGAGATTTTCACAATCATAAAATTTTAAGAAGAAGGGATGTCATATTCAATGAGAAAGTGTTGTACAAAGATATGTTGTAGCAACATGAGAAGAAAGAAAATGATTACGTAGTGTTCGATGATACTCTGCAAGTTGATGTTCTAGCCATTTCTCATGATGTGCAACAACTGCAACAACAAATACCACACACACCGGTGAATGTTAGACAGTCAACAAGGAAAATTAGACCTCTAGAAAGATTCTCTCCCTCTCTGTATTCAATTTTACTTACTGATGCTAGTGAACCTCAATGTTATGATGAAGCTATGTAGGTGGATACTAAGATTCAATGGGAGTCTGCAATAAAAGACGAAATGGACTCTTTGCTAAATAATAAGACATGGGACTTATGCAAGTTGCCTATAGGTAAAAGAGTTTTATAGAATAAGTTGGTTTACAAGTTGAAAGAAGAGGAAGGGGGTAAAAAAATATTTAAAGCTAGGTTAGTTGTGAAAGGATTTGCATAGAAAAAGGGCATTGATTTTGATGAGATATTTTCTCCTGTTGTTAAGATGACTTCTATCCATACTATTTTAAGTCTTATGGCTATTGAAGATTTTCCTTTAGAGTAGCTTGATGTTAAAATAGCCTTCCTTCATGGTGAATTGGGTGAAGAGATATATATAGCTTAGCCACAGGGACTTGCAGTCAAAGGTAAGGAGAACTTAGTGTGCAAATTGAAGAAAAGTTTATATGGCTTGAAGCAAGCACCTTGGCAATGGTATCTAAAATTTGATAGTTTTATGCATGAGCATGGATACAATAGGTGTCATTATATTTTAAGAGGTTGGATGATGATAGCTACATTATTTTATGTTTATATGTTGATGATATGCTTGTGGCTAGGTCTAACATGGATCACATTAAGGGGCTGAAACACCAATTAGCACATGCATTTTCTATGAAGGATTTGGGGGTAGAAAAACAAATCCTTGATATGAATCTTTTTAGAGATAGGAAGAATAGAACATTGATGCTATCTCAGGCTGATTATGTGGAGAAGGTGTCGCAACGTTTCTCTATGGAGAATGCTAAAGCTGTCAGCACACCTTTACTTGGTCATTTGAAGTTGACTAAGGAGATGTTTCCTAAGACACAAGAAGAGGAGGATAAGATTTCCAAGGTACCCTATTCTTTAGCTATAGGAAGCTTGATGTATTTTATGGTATGTACTAGGCCAGATATTGCACATGCAGTGGGAGTCATTAGCAGGTATATAAATCATCCATGAATTGAACATTGGAATGTTGTCAAATGGATTCTCACATATTTGAGAGTTACATCTAATAAGTATTTATACTTTGGGGGCTCTACTATTGATTTACAAGGCTATGTTGACTTAGATTTGGCAAGGGATATTGATACCAAGCAGAGTACTACAAGTTATTTCTTTACTATTGGTGGGGTAGCCATGAGCTAGGTTTCTTGGTTACAAAAGGTTCATTATTTATCCACTCTATAGAAGCAGAGTATGTAGTTACTACAGAGACATCCAAGGAGATGATTTGGCTTTAGTTCTTCTTGGAAGAATTGGGACAACCTTAGAAGGATAATTATTTGTTTATAGATAGTCAAAGTGCCATTCATTTTGCAAAAAAATTTAGCTCTAGATTCAAAGACCAAACACATACAATTGTGGTACCATTTCATTTGATTAGTTTTGGAGAATGGACAATTAAAGCTAGAGAAGATACATACAAATGATAATCTAGTAGATATGTTAACAAAGGTAGTAACTAGGGAGAAGCTAAACTCCTCTTTAGCTTTGGTTGGTCTTCTAGACTAAACATGAATAAAAGAATAGAAATTTCCAAGGTGGTTTGATCTAGTGGGAGCCTCATGGAGTACCAGCATAGCTACAAGATTAGTCTCCAAGTAGGAGATTGTTGTTTAGTGTGGAGCCTGATCAGTCCCCAAGTGGGAGATTGTTAGATTGTGGTGATTGATCAAGAAATTACTGTACATACTTCCTAAATTCTTTGGGGCTTGGGGTATCACCCCAAAAAAAAATTGGGGCCTATTTTATCAGGATTTAGGGCCAACATGTAATTTTTAATTATAACCCTAAAGTGGTAAAAATACTTGTATAAAAGAGCTTATGGTTAGGAATTGTTTCATAGTTGTGATGAAAAATTGGTTCTTGCGATGGTATTGAGTTGTAAGGGGTTACGGATTGTAATCAGGTTATAATCACTAGATCGTAATAATATCAGACTTGTTGTTTGGTGGACATAGGCCAAGGATTGGGTGAACCACGTTAAATCTTGGTGTCTTGTGTTCTTTTCTGTGTGATATATTACTTTCTATTATTGGTTATATTTGCATGTAATTTTTATTTGTGTCTATGGTTTAATCCTTACAACACCTTTCACATACTAATGGGAGAGGTCATTGTGACTTTGGAGATCACTTACCATATCTTGAGGATCCCAATCAATAGGGAATGAGTTTAGTATGATATGCATCTAGTGACCATAGGTATTTCCTACCTTTAGAAAGTCTTCCAGGATCATTACATTATTCATGACTAATAACCATACATTAGCTTGTTACTTAAGTTTAGTTGAACCCATAACATTTTCCACTAGTGCAATGAGAATAAATATGATGGAGGAGGATATCAAGTTTCGTAGTCTCAAAAACAAAAAGAAAATAGGAAAATAGGCCTAGCAATATTGTGGCAGTGTTAGAACCCAAATTAGTAAAAATAAATGATGTATCAAATTGTTAAAGTCTCTATGAGGTGCCAAAGGTTGGGAAACTTGATATATTTCATGAATTTTTTAAAGAGAGATCTTTAGTGCTAATAGAACCAATACACTAGTCAAATTGGGAATAAAAAAAATCTTCTCAACCAATTCACATAGCACAATCTTTGTTAGAGGAGGAGAAATAACAATTCATACAATTTTATATGAATAACAAGATCAACTTTGCATGGTCTTATTATAATATGTTAGGTCTAGAACATGACTTAATCATGCATCACCTATCAATTGTACTAGAAGTCAAAATAGTAAAACAAAATATTGGAAAAATCTATATGCATGTGGCATTATTAGTAAAACAAAAACTAGAGAAGTTACTAAAAGACAATTTTATATGAAAAATTGACTCAATTTCAAATATTGTACTAGTTTCTATACAAGAAATATTAATTAGAGTGTGTGCAAATTTTTGAGATATAAATTATTATTTTCAAAAAGATTATTTCCCACTTCCTAACATCAATATGATATTTGTCCTCATAGCTAGGTATGAAATGTATTCTTATATGGATGGATTTTCTAGTTATAATCAATCAAAATCACATTGGAGGGTCAAGAAAACACAACTTTCACTTGTGCTTGGGCCATTTTGTTGGAATATCATGCTATTCAGACTTATAAGTGATGGTGCAATGTAGAAAAGATAAATGACCACTATATTTCCTAATATATTGCACAAAAACATGGAGAACAATATTGATGATACATTAGCTAAATCAACAAAAACAAAACCACACTTGGCTGACTTTGAAAAGATCTTTGATAGAATAGAGAAATTTAGATTTAGATTAAACTTGAAGAAGTGCACCTTTGGTGTAACATTAGGAAAACTCCTATGATACATTGTATTAGAAATAGGCATCGAATTTGATCCAATAAAATTCAAAGCCATCACAAAAATCAAATCACTAAAGAACATCAGTTAGATCAAGACACTATAAGGGTATCAATCATAAGATTCATATCCCAACTAGAAGGATAAGAACAACACTTACGAAGACATTACAAAAAGGTGTAACCTTTAAAAAGGATGCAAAATGTGGGAACAATTTTAATAAAATAAAAGAATGCTTAGATAACCTATCCATCCTAATAGAACTTATTCAAGGTAAACAACCATTACTATTGTATATATTAGCAACAACATCTTTTTTAGCTCTTTAGCATAGCATGAAGACCCAAAAAAATAAAGAATGATATACTACATCAACAGAAATTTTGTTTCATATGAACTCAATTATATAGTTTCTTGAAAAGCTGACCTATTAGTAATATTTTCCTCATTAATGTAGGTACTACATGTTAGCTCATTATATAAAGATAATTGCAAAAATTGATCCAGTAAAGTATTTATGAAAAAAGCAACACTAACAAGAAGTCTAGAAAAATGGGTACTGATACTAAGTGAGTTTGATATTGAATATGTGGATAGAAAGGTAATTAAAGGCCAAATTATTGTACAATTGATGCACTTCTCCAAGGTAATAAACCAGTGACAATAGAGTGTCCTAATGAATATATTTTACATCTCATAAATCACACATGGAAAATGTGCTTTGATGGATCATTCATCCAACAAGGGTCAAAAGTTAGTGTACTCTTCATAACTTCACAAGGATATAAGATTCCTAAAGCTTATAAAATATTTTTTTTCTATAACAACAATATTGTTCAGTATAATTCTTTAGTGAATGGATTAAAACTAGCAATTGAATGGAAAATTATGGAATTACATATTCATGGACACTCTTAGTTAATCATCAATCAACTCAATGTTTAGTACCAAACCAAAGATGAAAATATTATTCCATACAAGAGGATGGTTGATGACTTGAATAAATTCTTTGTTTTAACACCTTACAACATATATGAAGAGCAAAGAATAAAGCAGTAAATGCTATGGAAACTCTCACCTCAATGTTATATCTATAAGAACATCAATTACATCGTGACTTCCCAGTGGAATAAATTCCCTTACATGCATATAGTTCCCTCGATTCTCAAATAATATCCTCAATTATAGGCCATACCTCCTAGATATAACCAAATCTAGCTACAAGACCAAATTATTCAAAGTTCCAAATTTCTCCATAAAGAAGGCAATTTACATCGTCTTTGAATCACCATGCACAAATAATAAGAAATATATATCTCCATGATAACTCATAGTTATATATTGACTACACAAATAAGTATGCACAAGATCTAACAATACTTTTTTTAAATGATTTTTTCTCTTAAAAATGGATCTAGTTTTCTTACATATCAAATATTCCTTTCATATAGCATTAGCAAGTTTCATCATTTTAGGTAGATCTCTCATTGCCTTAGTAGTGTTGTACTTCACAATGTTGTCAAAATTCAAATGACACCTTCTCTTATGCCATAGCCAATTGTCATCAATTTGAGCAATCAAACATGTTATTTTAGTAATATTCAAATGAAAAAATTAGCTTTTTGACTTTGTACCTGATGCAATCTCATCTCCCTGTCTTCCCAATATTATGCATTTTCCATTCTTATGTTTCAAATCATATCCCTTATCAACTATTTGTCCAACACTTGAGAGATTATGATTTATTCATTCAACATATAAAACTTCATTGAATTAATTATTAACATCAAGGGTAATGGATCATCTACCTCAAATAAAATAAGGACTATTATCATCAACATTAACTATACCACTGTCATACGTTTGCAATTCCACAAATTTTATTTTTCCTCTTGTCATATGGTGTGAGCATCCTCTATCAATAACTCGTTCATTTCTCTCCTCAACATATGTAACCAAAAATCTTCCCTTATTCATAAGACTTGGATCTTCTTCCTTCATAGAAATGAATCCCCATTCTTTATCACTCTTATCATCTTTCTCATATTATTCATCAGTCACACCTTCATTATAGCAACATATCTTCTGGTACCTAGGTTGATATATCCTCAAATTTTCTTTAAAAACTCTCTCAAGGCATCTTGATGAAAAATGACCAATTTTATTGCAAGAAAAACATTTTAGAGGTAGTTTTCCTTCATCTTACCATCTCCTTTAGATATTGTTTTCACAACCAGGGATTCAAGTTCTTTAAGATTCTTTTCTTCTTCCACCATATCTTCAATCTATTTGGCATAAATTAAAGTATACTTTGATGAACTCTCTCTAGGGTCATATATTTTCTTGTTCTTAGATATAGTATCCTCTAAGGAATTACCAAATGCACTTAACTCATAGGTACGTAAATTAGCAAGTAACGTGTGTTTTGTCACCTCAGTTATTGTTTTTATTTCTTCTATGGTTGCACCCTATTTCTTGTAGGAAGGATGTAATAGTATCAAAAAAATTTCCACAATTTTATCATCGTCAATTTTTCTACTAACACGCATCCTTGCACAAGAAATTTCAATCACTTTTTGTATGTAGATAGAAACACTCTCATCTTCTCTCATATTTAAGGATTCATATCTCCCTCTTAGTTTCACAATTCTTCCATGTTTACTTATGTTTCTCCTTCATGTAGATCCATAAATTTTTCATATCTCATTATCTATCTCCAATTCCATGACATTGGAATATTTTGAATATGTTAAAACACTCAAGAAAGCTTCATTTTCTCTAATGTTAGCATCAAATTTTGTGTTTTTATCATCAATAGCATTTTTCATATCTATAGAATGATTATAAGGATTTTTTGTGAACTCCTAATGTTCATTTCAAAGGCATCTCAAATGAGTATTCAAAATCTCCAAAATTCATAACCTGTAATATCAAACCTTGGACTATCTTCCTTGAAAGTTGGCATCCTTGATCATCTCAAGTATTTAGGCTTTGAAAGAGGAACCACACTCTGATATTGATTTTTGTAAATATAGAAGCACCACACAATTTAGAGGGGGTTGAATTAGTTGTGTCCTAACCACCTAAACTCTAAATAAACTTTCATAATAAAACCTTTAAACCATTAATTATAATGTTAAGCATGTAAGCACATATTCACAACATCAAATGAACACATAATACCAAAATTTTCTATGGAAACCCTCTTAGGGAAGTAATCATGGTGGGATTGAAACCAATAATAAGCTATACCATATTAAAAGTATAATGTATTACAAAGGGAATCCTTTAGCATTTAGGAATATTAGATAGAGTCTACTATTCAAAGGAAGGCTTGCTTCCTTGTAAAACATATGGATTGAAATCCAATGGTGAAAAATAATCCACAAGCTATGGCATCATCTTAAAAATTCATGATCAATTCTGATGAATTATATTGGGTTTCACTCGTACCTCTTTTCATAGTAAAAAATGCATAGCTCACATCCATTCAAACACCTATCACACTTTGCAACTATAAATGATTACATTCATTTATACAATTCATAACCTTATAGAAATAAACAAGACTGCCCTTACTAAACACCTAATTAAAAAATATTTATCCATTTCAACTCAAATTAAAAAGTGATCTATTGTATGATGTGCAAGATTATAAATGATTAGTAACAACATCTATGAACATGCAATAGCTCTATAAATCATACCATGATCCATCAGAACACACTACACCATTAGGCTGGATAAGAAAAAAAATTGTCATCTATGCTTTAATTTTTTCATCCCACAAACATGGTTTTTGATTATCATGACCACAAAAAATTACAATCAAGCATTGACAACCAAGTCCTAAACATACCACTACCTTCGCATTCATTAATTATATCCCTTTAATGTTCATTGATTCAGACATTGTCTCTTTGTTTTTGGTTGAACTCTTATTTTGTTTATCAAAATCTAAATCTTTGATAAATAAATTATAACTCTTGCACACCTTTGTAACTTGACATAAGTCAATTATAGATATCCCTTAACATATTTATTCCTTCACAACACATAACTGCCAACATAGTAATCACACATATCCATTCTTTCCATAAAATATTTCTATAACAACTTCTATAATATTATCTCAATAGAGAAGTATTTTGAGGTCAATAACAACACAACTCTCAAATATTGGAATTTGTGTATTTTCTTAGTATTCCAACAGCAGGATGGTAGATAACCTCTTGAACGTTTGAATGGAAGAATAGTCTATAATTTCAATATGCAATCAAGTCTATATGTCTAGAATATAAGATTGCATGTTATTAGCCAACTATACTTGATTTCATGAATCTAGAATAATCTGACATTTGATCATGTATTCTACCTATTCCTTGTTTCCTATTGATTTTTATTTCCATTATCTGAATCTTTTTGCATGGTTCAGATTGTCCTCTTTGAGGATCCTCCTACCATGATTATGTCAAATGGTATCAAAGTTGGTTTTGAACCAAGAATGAGTTGAGGCCCTTGATGGAATGTGTGGATCAACATATCATTTATTAAAGGCAATCTATAAGTTTTTTCAATAGATCACTAAGTGAAAGGTAATTAGAACCATGTAGTCAGATCGTTGAGTCAAGGAAGTTGCACCAAAGCATAGGGAGAGGTATCCCCAAGAAGGATGATCCCTAAAAGGATAGAGAAAATGGTGGAAGACTTCATAAATGAGGTGAGGGATGATATCCAAAATGAAAGAGTTTGTTTGTGAAGGAATTCAAAATTAGAGGATGAATATGCAAAGGCTACAAATGAACTTGAGAATGAATAGGCTAACTAATCGATAAATGAGAGAGAAGAGAGATTGTTGAGATTTGCAGACCATGTAAGTAAAATTTATAGAATTGAGATCTCTCACTTTTATGGATGATTACATCTAGAAGATTTGATAGACTACTTTGAGCTTGAAGATATTAAATATCTACAAAATTTTAGGTTAGTAAAATCTAAGTTGAAAGGACATGTTTCTTTATGGTGGAAAGATTTTCAAAAGGATGAAGTGGAAAATGATGAAATGAAAATCACCTAGCGGAGGTACATCATTACAAGAAAAAAGGTTAAATTCATTCCAGAAGACTATGAATTGGAATTGTTCAAGAAGTAGAACATGACGAAAAAGGACATAATTCTGCAAGAGTACATTGAGAAATTTTACAAGATGAAAAACATGTCTAGACATGGATAAATAACTAGGGAGAAAGTGGCTAGATATATAAATGGATTCAAATTTAAAATTCAAGATGAGATGAGTATGCTAAGAATTTCCACAATAAATGATGCTTAACAATATGCTCTTAAGATGAAATACAAAGTAAAGAGAAAACAATAAAATGACCTTAGAGGAAAACAGAAGGAAGTAGAAACAAGAAGAAAAAGAAAGAGAATCAAGAAGAATCAAGATCTAAGTGGAATAAAGAACTAGATTATAGGGAACAAAGAAGAGGAAGTTGCAACAAGGAATACGTAGGTAAATGTATTGTGTGTGGAGAAATTGGGACTAGATATTTTGAGTGTTCCAAGGGATCAAGTAAAGGCACTTGTAAAAAGAATTCCATGGCACATAAGGAGCAACTAGATCACTAGATGGAAGTATGATAGAACCAGATTGGGAGAATCCCTTATGCTTAAGGGAGTGTTGATGGAATATAGTAGAGAGGAGATTTAAAATATACAAAGGGAAATATTTTAAATACTCTATGCAAACCAAGAGGTATGTATTTTAAGGTTATTGTAGATAGTGGAAGTATTAATAACCTTGTATCTAGAGATATGGTAGAGAAACTTGTCTTGAAGATTCTTTAGCATCCTTGTCCATATAAGATAATTTGGTTGCAAGATAATCGTGTAGTACAGGTGAAAGAGAAGGGTTTGGTAAACTTTAATATTAGGCCTTTCAGAGATAAAATCTTGTGTGATGTCTTATTTATGAGTGCTTGTCATTTTCTATTGGGAAGACCTTGGCAATTTGATGGAGTTATCTATGAGTGCAGAAGGAACCTAGGTACTATAAAGAAGGATGGGAAGAAGTTTACTTTGGTTTCCTTACTAGAAAAAGAGAATTGAGTTAGGACCATGATTCTTCAGATTTATGCTAAGAAGAAGAATGAAGATATCATAATGGAGTATGGTGTAGATTTAAAGAAGAACCTTATTGGCAGATCTTGAAATAAGATAGTATCGAATGGTAAAAGACAAGTTATGCAAGAGCAGGCCTTGATTATAGATAAGATGGGGTCTTGAAGAAGAGGTAACTCAAATAAGTAGAAGAGAGAGTAAGGGTAAATGTCCATTACTATATATGTAGATATGAGGTGAGGAAAAAAAGGTGAAGAGAAGGAGAAACTGAAGGATCTGGAAAAAGAAATAAAAGAGGTAAAGGAGAAGAAAGGTATAGATGAGGAAGACATTTAGATCAAGAATGAGCATGAGATTTATATCTATGGTCTCGTTAGATGTTCATGAGTTCCTATCATGGAACATGTTTTCTTACCAAGGATGTTTGATGTTGGAGCATCCTTGGTCTCTTAGATTTCTTGCATCAACCAAAAAATTCATGTTCTCAATTGTTCATATTTTGTCAATTAAAGTTTTTTGTGTGGCATTCCTTTGATTTGGATCATTTTCTTGTGTGAACCTTTTGGCATGTTTTAGACATTATGTTAGATCTATTTCTAGGTTTGCATCTCAATCTATTTCTTCTAGGTGGAGATCTCTTTGATTGTGGCTCAACCTATTTATTCTTTACGTTTTACGGTCTGGTGGAGCTTTTCAATCTTAAGAACAATTTACTTGAATTGTGATCCTATGTGGCTTGTTGTTCAATATTCCTAAGTTTGTGGTTGACCTACCTATGGGTTTACAATTCATTTCAAATCTTGTTGATGGAGTTCTTCATGATTTGGGTCCTAACCTATAATTGGTAATACTTGCCCACCTTGGAAAATATAATCTTTATTGGTCAACCTTATCATTGTGAAGGCTCCATATATTGATGTATTTGACCCATTTAGAAGAAGTGGGATGGTAGATAACCTATTGAAGGCTCAAATGGGAGGATAGTCATAGTTTCAATCTGCAATAGGTAAGCCTTCATATTTCTAGTCAATTGTATATGATTTTGTGAATACATAGTAAAGCAAGCATTTGATCCTACTCTCTCTTTGCTCATTGTTTCCTTTTGAATTTTTTTCCTCTATGTGACTTGTTGCATTGTTTCGCTATCCTCTTTCAGGATCCTCCTACTATGACTATGTCAACTTGGCAAGCAAGGAAGCATAAAGAAAACTTTTTAAGGCACAAATCAAACTGTACAAGTGCACCAATAAAAAGTCATCAACATAAGGCCATGGAAACCAAAACATGGAAGGTTAAGACAATAAAAGAATGTGATTGTAGGCATGAAAGAGAGGTTCAAGAATTAATATTGTAGAAAGACTTGACAAGACATCAAGCTAAAACTTGTGAAGAAGAGAAAATATTTGCAAGTGCAACATGTGTTATAGAGGGCACAAAAGAAACAAATGAAGATGAAAAGATAAGGGTATTAGTGGTTGAAAGTGGAAAAGTTAAGCATAAATTTGTAGCAATTTTGGAGACTGAAGAAACTACGAAGGCTTGTTGATATTTTTTGTTTGACAATATCATAGAGAAAAGAATGGAAATGATAGTGCAAATATGGTGCAAAAGATGGCACTAAAGGCAAAAGGTGTTGAAGAAAACGGATAATATTTCAGATATAAACAATGATTATGTTTTTTAATCTTTGAAAAAAGTTGTCAATAAAGAGTTTACAAGAAGAGGATGACAATGAAATGGACATAAATGATGATGATGAGATTTTCAAATATGAGATCGAACTCTAGAGGCTTATCGATGAGAATCAAATAAGGAAGAGAAAATACAAAAAGAAAAAGAATAAAAATAAACATAGGCAATTTGCAAAGAACATAGGGGAAAAGTACAAGTTTGGTATGGTTGTGAAGGAGTCACATGACCAACTGAACACAACAATGTACAAGACACAACGGATGATGAGAAATGAAATAGTGATGTACAAAATGAAAATATATAAGAAGAGCTAGAAGAAGACTCGCGAGTAGTAAAAGACATGGTGATTCCTAACAAAGAGATCATAGAAAAAGAATTGAAGGCAAAGAGAAAAGAAGAAGATGATGGAGCAGAAGATGTTAAAAGGAATGAGGGAAAACAAAGGTATGATGGAGTTTTTGCAGAGATAACCTTTAAACATGGAGCAACAAACAATCATAGGGAAGATGATTTTGGGCACAATTTGCAGTCGTAGAACAAAAATGGATAAGCTTGAAGATATGAAGATAAATGGGTCGATGAAAGAAGCAACAATAAAAACTAGAGTTATGATATTAGTTTGTTATTTTAATCAATTTTCAAATTTGATCTATTGGCTCCTACTACAAAAGGCAATGAGAAAAATTATATTATTTGTTATTTTTTTCTACAACTTTTGTAGATTTTATTTTGTAATTTTTTCAATTGCTTGATTAAATTTTTAAAAAATTGCTCTATATTAGATGTTTGATAAATTAGAAGGGGCATTGATGTATATCTCAAGGTGGTTACTATGAGGCATAGCCTATCCTTTTGTATACTTTTAATTGAAAAAATCAAATAATTCTTTACTTAAATATTAATTACTTGTATTTACTTTAGAAAATTAATTTAATTAAATTCCATCAAATCTCAATAAAAATAATAGTTTGATAGCTTTCAAACCTAAAATATAACATTGGCATTAGATGTTCACTAGTAATAATTTAATATTTAAATTGAGTAGATTATGCTTGTTAAAAAAAACAAATTAAGTGATTATAGTTTGAATGTTGAATAAAATGTGTTAGAATCAATTATTTTTAAATTATATAGTCTCCTTAGACTTGACTCGCTCTATCTTTAAATATTCACTCTATCTTCTTCTTAGAACTCCATAATTCTCTTTGCCCTTTTATCCCCATCATTGCATATTTATACAGTAGTTAAGTATTGTTTTATAAGAAATGTTGCACCCTATTACTATTTGTATCTATTAATTTTTTTCAATCATCAAAATTTATAACTTTTATTGAATGTTTTCTTTAATGTTTTATTTTCCATTGTACAGTTGTATATTATCCTCTTTTGATATACTTCTTTTTGTGACTATAGTTTGAATATAGAATAAAATATGTTAAAATTAAACATTTTTAAGTTATATAGTCTCTCTCTAGACATGACTCCCTCTATCTTTAAACAATCACTCTATCTCCTTCTCCTTCTTAGAACTCCATAATTTTCTTTGCCCCTCTATCTCCATCCCCACACACATTATTATGTATTATTACATAAAAACTTATAATTTAATAGTCCAATATTTTGTTGACTATGTTTTTATATTCAATTACATTCTAACAATTTTCTTAGATAAATGGTAGAGGAAGTGTTTGCGGGAAGAAGAAAGAGGCACGTGGAATAATCTACAAACTAGTTTGAAAGATAAAGATATTCAAAATCACACACACCTATATCTTGATACTTACCTGCTTCTACTATGGCTCCTCATAATGTAAAATTCTTTTCAAATTATCACTTAAACAACTAATTATCCTAAAAGATATTTAACCAATACTAGAAAAATAATCTTACAACAAAATGTAGTCTTTGGAAACACTATCCCAAATCAATTAACTAAATTAAAATTGCAATAGGTTTCATCCTTCTCATTTTACACAAACCATTCTTCCATCTCACCAACACAATAGGCAGGAATTTTGACGCTTGTGTCCCTTGTTTAAATGTTCTTTGAGAATCATATTTTTTGTTATTATTGTTGTTGAAATTTGTCAATATTATAATAATAATAATAGGATTCTTGTGACATAAATGATTATTTCTAGTAGTTTTTTACTTTAGATGAAAAATTAGTTAGTATCTAATCTAGTTTTGAAATGATTTGCATCACAAGTTGTGGGGCTTGGGTTCCTGGTGAATGCTAAATGGTGGTATTTTCTCTGTGGGGGTGGCACTAGGTGTTGGTGGAGATGGATATTTTTCCAAGCTTCATTTTGTAAAAAAAAAATTGGGCCTACTAACACTATGGTCATTGTAGTGGAACATACACTAGTTTGGGGTGATGCATCAAGCATGTGACTTGGGTCTAAGCTTCTTAGTGGACGAAGCTTCACAAGAGTTTTCAAATCTATTATGGAACCTTGACCTCTAGCTTGTGCCAAGACCTTCCTTGTGGTGTTCTATGGCCTAGACATGATTGGAAGCATGGTGTACTTCCAAAATTCTAAGATAGTTTGCAAATTTAATGTTTTTAGCCTTCTCTAAGCGACTTGCACCCTTGAGTGACAAGTTTTTGGAAACCCTTGATCTCAAGTAACATTGAGAGTTTTCCTTATATGAGGCTATTTTTTATCGTTGTTTTTGCTTCCTCAAATGTGACTTGGTGATGAGCAATAGGTGAACCACTCTACATTGGCCAAACCCTAGGTAATCTCCTTCAACCCCTAAATCAATCCTTTTAGTAAGCAACCCATGTGGGTTTATTTTTGAAATCTCTCCCTCCATTTCTAGAATGATATTTTCTTTGAGTTCATTAGCAACATTGATCATTTTCTAAAGGTGGATAATACCACAACTACCATGGATCTTTCCACTTTTTCACATATTTTGGTAGGCATTGACATCTCCTCACCTCTCCTTAGAGATGTGGTCTCATGGTGGGGGATAGGTTATTGACGCAACCATTAGAATATGAGAATCCCCCTTTTTATGTCATCCATGCTTCTCGACTAGCTACCTTGCCTCTTATTGTTCTCTCTTGCAATGTAAAGGTGTTGCCACTTGGTGGAAAGATGCTAATGGTGAACAATTGATAGTTCATGTTTCTAAATATTCATCTATTAATGCATTGCAAACTGAGGATGACTCCCTTCTAGATGATGGTGTTGAGACAAATCTGGATGATGCTCCTACTACAAATCTATTCTCTATAACTCTTGTTGTTGCAAGTACAACTCGTATTGTTGTTGGGTCAACTACCTCCAACTCAATAAACCCTTCTTTGTGTGCTACTACGAATCTACTCAAATCTTTGGCTAACAATATGTAGCCTTCTCAACACTCTACCCCTTGAGCTTACAGTATTTCTAATAGGTTTCTATCACTTATTCTTGTTGTGGTGGGGATCCTAGTGATTGTATCTTGGACAGTTATCTAACAATGAAGTTAAATCATTTTGTAGCCTCTCATTCTCCTCCACATGTTGTAGGTGAATCATCTACAATGTCTTGTGGTGGACTACTAATTTTTTTTCCCGATAAGGGTTAAAATCGATTTTAAGGAGACCCAAAACCTCATAAAGATACAAAATATATAAAAATAAAGCCCCAAAATGGATTAAGGTTGAACAGATCCAGCAACCTCACAAAAAAGCCAGCAAACAAGCCAGTGCCTATACAAAATTAACCACTAGACCAAACGAGACAAATAGGTAAAAATAGAAAAAGTAAAGACCCAATCTGCCTTGAGGGAATGAAAACCCTCATCTAGTAAAAACAAGGAAAACACTAGGATTTTCCATTATCTCCCTATTTCTGGGAGTGAAGCATCATGTTGAAATGAGGAGAGGATTTCTTATTATGTTTTCCAATAACAAGGATCCACCCCTCCTCAACCAATGAAATTTCCTTCTATGATTCCAAAATAAGCTTATCTACCTCAACCTATCCAAAAGCCAAGGCAAAACTAGTAGCTAATGAACCAACAAAAGACAAAATAGCAATTACAGAACCAACACTAGTAGAAAACCTAGTATAAACAACCTTCTCCAGTACAAGGGAACCCACAATAGAAGTAGGGGAACCAAGGGACATGTTCAATGACTAAAGAATAGTAGTGACTACAGGGCATCCATGAGAATAATCAACAAACCCTAAAGGAATAGAACTAGCACCATTGCCAACAGTAGCGGCATCGAAACCCACCACAACACTACCTCCAGCAACACAAGTTGTATCAATCAAAGAAGGAATATTTGAGGCAGGATCAACATTTGGGGAAACCTATCCACCCTTCTTAGCCATAGTATAATGTTTAGAACAAGACCCCTTCCATCATGAAGCCCTTTTTGACTTAGTCCTCTATAAACCACATTGAGTCGCCAAATGCCTAGTTTTGTACCATTTTCTACATGTAAAGGGGATCCCTTCATAGTCCAAATTTTGAACCCAACTCCAATTAGGAAGCACAATTTTGAATTGCTCAAGAAAACCCTTAGAAATATTTACCTCAACAAGGATTTTTGCAGAAGTGGAATGCAGAATATTTGATGATGCTTCATCAACTATCAAGAAATCACCAATTGAATCACCCATAGCTTTCAATAAGGAATCAACCCAAAGATTAATAGGAAGGTAGAGAAACCTAACCAAAATTCAAAACTTGGTGAAAGATTTAGTAGTAGAGGAGAAATAAGGATGTTACAGTTTCACCAATAGTAGGTGGGTTGAGATGATAAAGCAAAAGAAGAGGCACAAAGGATCTTCTTTCAATCCTCAATATCATCAAACTTAGCAATAAAAAGCCCCTTGGTCATGGGGAAAATGTGGACAATACTTGATAAAATAGGTTCCCACTCTACGAAGATCCATGCATGCAAATCTAAAAGACTCCCATATGCCCTAGATGCAACAAATGGTAATGTGAGTTGTAAGGTTGTTAAAAGAAACCACAATATCATTCACCTCATCCTCCTCCAAACAGAGAAAGAATGGAGAAAGGATAGGAAAGGGATCCTTAGGAAAAGAGCCTAATCCACCATTAGTAGGAATCATATACCCTCTCGCAACCCTATTAGCATACGACAAAGAACCACCAAGCACCCTAGTGTCAACCACAATGCGGGTAGTAGAAACTATACCTCTAGTACCCATGCTAGCACCATCATCGGTGCCAACACCCAACCCAGAAACACTAGAGTCAACAAAAAAAATCTAGACCCTAGCACCAATAACTTTACTAGCACTACCACCAGCTTCAGCTCCAAGACTCATGCCAACACTCAAACTAGAAACTTCAGAGCCTGCAATCACTACTATATTTGGACCTATTTTGTGATGGTAAGTCATCACAATTGTGATGTCTACTCATTGCCCTAGTGATAGAACCATGAATTGGCTCTCGTCATATGGTCATCATACTTCTTTTTTTGCAAATTTTGATGATGAAGGCAACCATCATAATGGTGACAATTGACACTGTCATAACTTAGAAGATGGGAGGGACAAAAGTTCATGTTCTTGATGTCACAATTGCGATAGTAGGTCATTGTACTTACGATGGTTTCAACTTCTAGTCAATTGTTGCAATTGCAATGTGTATGCAATAGTGGTTTTGTATAAGCAATGGTTATCCATTGGATCTAATTGTCATAGTTACGACATTGTTGTGATAGCTGTGTTGTGCAAGAAATGACTAGCCATTGAAATAGACCGTCACAATGGAGACAGCTTAGTGATTTTAGATCATAGTTGTTGCATGGGAAAGCATGTGTTTCCTTTAATGTTGTTTATGGTTTATTTCCATTGTTAGGCTAGCATATGGAGCCTTTATATCCAACCATTTGTTATAAGTTAGGGAATGTGCTTCATGCTTGGCATGCAAGTGATGCATTTGCATATGCAATTTTATCACCTTGGAAAACTATATTTGGTCCTACTAGCTGGGAATAGCTGATTGTTTGATTTATCGTACCTAATCTAATGATAGTTCTATAGGAGTTTGTAATCAACACAACTAATCAGCAACTAGACCAATTTAACTAGGTTATGGCTTGGGCATTTTCTATTCCCATTTATCATATGGTTTCATTTTATTCCAAAGTGGCAGCAAGTTATGTATCATTGGCTTTGTTCAAGTTCTAATTTTAATGAAGTAACACAATGGTTTTTAGGGTGGAAAGGACTATTTCACCCCAAGCTTCTTTCTAATGAGAAGGTAAGATGTCAACTAATTTTTAGCCCTTCAAATGATGAATCAAGTTGAAGAGGGTACGACTTTGGAACAACTTGGAGCTAGAAAGAATGTAAGCTATCTTAGGGTGACAGAGTAGTGCCAATTTGAGGCACTTCAATAGTAGCATATGCTCAAAAACAAGCCTCAACTTCCATGGGCAATGGGATTCACCTTAATAATTCCATGGGCACACCTCAGTTGAGTTTGAAGTAAGTGATTGTAACATATGCACAAGAATATGACATCCAATTTTTCCCTAAAGTGGGACGCACACATGATGGTCTTCATGTTTATGGATTTAGAACTATTAATATTTATCTAGATTTTATAAAACAACAAGTTCTTGCACAATCTAGAGATAGATGAGTGATTTCATCATTGGAGCATCTATTTGAGATGCACTGTAATCAAACTGGAGGAAATCATTGATAAACCAAACATATAATGAAGAAGAAACTTGAAAAGTTGAATGCTGAAATGTTGAAATGAAAACTATCGAGGATCAAACACCTATGCTAGAGTTACAACACAATTTGAAGTTGATTTTAGATGTGGTAGAGGCAGATATCCATAAGTTTGTCAAAATTTAAGACATGAGAGAGAGTTTGTGGCAATATACCAAAAGGAGAAGGAGTGGCTTTAGAAAGAGACTGCACAGCAGAAAAAACAACTAGACAACATAAAGCATATTATGGGAGTACTGGATACAATCTAGGAAAGTGTTGCAATAGGTACTATGACATTGGAATCACTTGCAAGTGTCTTTGAGAATTTACAATCCAAATATTGGGAGGACTACAAGTTATGCAATTTGTCATGTATTGCATTTGCATTTGCTTTGGCATTGCTTATAAGAGTGTTTCAAGGTTGGGAACAACTTCAACATCCTTTGCATGGTTTAGAGGTAATGTCATTGTGGAAGAGGCTTATGCAAGGGAATGGGCCTTGTGATTATTGCAATTATAGAGAAATAGAACTTACTTCTTCAACTCCTTACACTTGACTCTTCACTAAAGTTATTATTCCACCAGTGAGAATAACTGCTATAAATTCATAAGAGCCAAGGGACCCTAAACCTATGTAGTAGATACTTGGGATCCTCGCAAGGAAACTATGCCAATACATGTATGGTTGCATCCTTGGCTTCCATTGTTGGGCCAGTGTATGGAATCATTATATCCAACCATTTTTTATAAGTTGGGGAATGTGCTTCATACCTAGCATGCAAGTGATGCATCTGCATATGCAATTGTATCACCTTGGAAAACTATATTTGATCTTGCTAGCTAGGAACAGTTGATTGCTCATTTTATTGTACCTCATATGATGATAGTACTACAAGAATTTGTAATCAGCCCAGCTAATCAGCAACTAGAACAATTTAACAGGGTTATGGCTCGTTTCTTTCTAAAAATATCTATTATGATATGTTTTTGTAAAATTTCTTGCAAACACTGCCCATTTTTTCTAGTCTGCATTATTTTTGTGAAGGATCTTGAGGTAAGTCACTTAGCACAGGTTGAGTGAGTTTTATTATTTTATGATTTGGATTCTAGAATATTTATACAGCTGGATCAATTTTTATGTTGTGCTAAGATGTAATAAGAACCTTAAAAAAGATCTCTTTGTATATATACATACATACAGTATGTATGTATTGTATGTATGTATGTATGTATGTAGTTATGTATGCATGCATGTATGTATTTATATTAAATATAATTAAATTAAGATTTAAATTATATTTCTGAAATCCCTTAACATTAATTAAAAATATACAAGAAATATGATATTCTACTTTCCTTCTAGAATTTAATCTTTATATGCATTTGTAAAAAAATCAATCAGACTTCAATTTACATAAGCTTATCCATTCCATTTTCTCCACAACTTAAGTAGAAAGAAGGGAAATCATGACATTCTTGAGAAGGCCCTAATTCATTTTTTAATATGTTCAACCACCATTCCACGTTAAAAAAATGGCCTTCAAAAACTTGAGAAATAAAATAAATGGTAGGATGATCGTCTATGTAATGTAGGAGCATCCTAGCTTCCAAGTCATCAATCTTTTGGAGGAAAAAGCTCTAAAAATATGGTCTTGTCATTAATGAGGAATTCTAATTTATTGATGTATGCTTTGTAAAATATTTTGTCTCCAAACTACGTAACTAATAAAGTATTTGAGTGAGTTGTATGTGGAGATATATTCTTCTAGGTGTGCCATTGTAGAAGTAGAATATTCAAAGAATTGATATTTTGATGAGAATAAATCTAAATTGCTAGACTATTGAAGATGAGGTATTTGAGTTTAGTTACAAGTTTTTGAATCATGTGGTTATACCTTTATTGTGATGATATTGAGATGCTATTGGTTTCAAATTAATGAAGTTGGTTATATTCATAAAATGATTTAGAATCCACCATAAGATGTGTTAGTATAAGTAACATATTGAAGTACCACTTGTGTTTCAAATATGTAGTTAAGTATTTTTTTCCAGAGGGTTGAATCTAATTAAATAAATGACTAGATGTTTTGGAGGTTTTGGATTAAGTAAAATAGGTTTTAACGGGTGCCTAAAACCCCACAGTAAACAATAAAATACCGAATTAAAGTTCAGAACATAAAGTAGAACAACAATAAACAACATGCCAAGGGAGGCCACAAACCAATCCTAAGACAAAACAGCCTCTAAAGGAGTAGGCAAACCCAACTAAACTAAAAATAAGGGGGAAAAAACAAAAAAGCTAGGAGAACAAATCAGGGGACCGTGTCTTTGACCAGCTCAACTATCTTGAGCTCCATCTTTTCCATGGTCTTTGTTGCTTTATTTATCAGCTAATTTTCATCTAGAGTATCCTCCTTGTCCCTCTTCCTCTTGTTTGATCTCACTTTATAGCTCAAGCTTTCATCCAAGGGGTTGGCATCCACTTTAGGATTCTTGTTTTCCTCGTTGACTATGTCAACATTCTCGTCTGTCCCAACCTCCATCATCTCTTTCATAGTTTTGATATTATCATTTAATCCTTTGATAATATTAAGGCTTTGGTTAGTAGAACTGTGAAGAGTGCACTCCATCTTGTCCAATCTCTTATCCATCTTAGTAACCTTAGTTTCCATAATGTTAATTCTATCAGACCCTTCATCTCCTTCCTTCCCTTCCAACCCCATAACCTTGTTCTTTAGCTCTTCAGTTTCATGGAAAATCCACTTGATTGACTGGAAGTTATCCACCATGATGTTGTGGGCATTATTGAGGAGATTCATCCCCACCTTCCTAGCATTGTCACTAAGAACCACCATTGTCAAATCAATAAGTTACTCCAAATGGATTTTACCATCATCTCCCTCTAATACCTTAGGTTGTATAATCTCTCTAACAATGCCCATCTTCGCAGTCTAAGACTCAAAGTTCCTCCAGACCTTTTTCCTGCCCTTGGAGCCAAAAGATATGGTAGTTTTCTCCTTGCCATAATCCTCATTCCTGACCTCCTTGGCGATGGGAGTTGTCTCTTGACCCTTTCTAGAATCCTAATCAGCTTCACTTTCAATTCTCCTTCTCTTTGTTAGGATTTCCACCTTCCTGCGAGCCTAGACCTTGCTAGTACCCTCCTCTTTCACAACAATCTCCTCTTTCGTATCCATCCCCTCATCCTCTTCATTATAATCCTTAGCTAAATTAACCTTAGACTTGAAACTTTTGCCCACCAAGCCTTTTCTAGTCGTTTTCTTCATGTTCTTGTCCAAATCCTTAATTATCTTGGCCACCTCCTCATCATCATTCAAGTGGAGCCGCACACTATCCTCGGTATCAAAAGGGAGATATCATATTTTTGTATCGTCTAAGGACTCCACTTTATGGGCAATAGATCTGTCATGGGTTTGAGCCTTGAAGTGCTCATAGATTAGTAACAACAAACCCTCATGGAAAGCTAGGTTAGCATACAATTTCTTCTTGTAACCCATGATATTCTTATTAAATGAGAAGAAGAGGTAGTAGGGTATGGAGATTTTTGTGCCATACCTAAAGTGGTTAAGGATGAAAAAGTGATGGTTACAATTCTATCATACCTTGTATCCAATGTAATGTAAGAAATAATCACCCTCAGGATGAACCTCCAAAGTTTTTTAATTGAATCTAGTTCATAGTACACTCCCATCTTCACCAATTTTTCATCTCGTTGGCATCTTTAGCAAAATCCTTCACTACATTAAGGAAAACTTTCTTATCCCTAGAGAGTTTGATTCCCTTGGCAGGGGAACCATGACCTCCACTATGGTGCCTTCATTAACCCAGAAATCAACCCTATCAATCTTTACTCTCCCATCTTTCTAGGACGTGACCATAAGATCAGTAACCTTAGGGTTCCAAACATGAAATTTCTCAATGAACTTGGAAATTCCACCATCCCTCAGTTTCTCTCATACCTTTGACCACCATTTTTATTTCACCACCTCATCCTCTGGCTCTCCACAATGCCTTTCGCCCACCATCTTGTTTCTTAGAGTAGAAATTTTCTACAACCTCTGATAATGAAGAACTAATTTCTTATAAAAATCATTGAAAAAAAGTTTACCTTTGTTCTCAAGAATGCAATAGTAATTAAGCTTATCAATCATCCATAAAGCTTTCCAAAAAGCCTCCCTATTAAGATAACTCGTGTTTGGCCTGTGCTTAGCTCTCAATAAAATTAATGTGATTTTGACAACATTACCTTTCATTATTACTCTTAACATTTCCCGTCCTCCCCTAGATTCTCTCAATCTCTATCATGTTTTTTGTTGCTGTCGGAAGCTGGTCACCATTAATCCACATGTATGGTGTTTCAATTTTGACTACCTCATTGACCATCTAGCCGGAAACCAAGTTAGCCTCTCTATATTCCTATGATATGTGGACCCTGTCGAAAGTGAGCAAATTTTTTTTGGTTTCTTCCACCAAATTCTTGATTGACTAGGAGGGAGGATGCTCACCTATTAGGCATTTTATGATGTTGTTCAAGTCCCCCTCAAGCCAAAGGCATTTAACACCAATATCCTTAGCTAGCATAGTAGTTTGAAGGGTAGCACACACCTTAGTGAAGTGGTTGGTTTGGTGCCCTAGAGAGAAGGTAACCGTAGCAATTTTGAATCACCCCACCACTGCCAGCTTGCCCCAGATTTCCTTTAGCCACCCCATCAAAATTTTCTTTGTGCCACCCACAAGGGGCAATGTGCATTGACATTCCTCTCTTCTTTTCTGTGTGACATTATTGCCCTTAGGGTCTCCTGCAAATGGGTTAGAATCTTTGCAAAAGGGGTAGTTTTCCAAAAGGGCATTAAGAATTTTACCTGACACAATCTTGGCGAGGAGGCTAACTTCCCTGAATATTTGATTATTGTGTTCTTTCCATATTCTCCAACCAAAGTGAGGTAGAGCCCATTTACTGATGGCTTGAAGACCATAGCCCTTCCATGAGTCATCCCATTGCCTAAGGAATTCAGTAATCATAGCAGGGGCACACCAGTCCAACCCAAAAACATCATTGAAAAAAGACCAAACCTCTCTCAAGAAAGAGCAATGAATAAACAAGTGATCCACAGTCTCAGCCTAACTTTTGCAAAGGATGCATCTATTAGGAATGTAAAGACCTTTTTAGATGAGATTGTCAATAGTAAGCACCCTATTCTAGAGGAAAAGCCAAAAGAAAATGTTGATTTTAGGAATAAGGCTAGGGTACTAGGCCTTTGCCCATATTGGTATGGAATCCTATTTCAACTGAGCTTGGTACCCTAAGGCCACCAAGTAAATGCCAGAAGAAGTGTTTTCCCACACTAACTAGTCCTGGTCCTCATTCAAAATCACAATGTGAAGGATAGTCATCAAAGGTTTGAGCTTCTCAAAGATTAAGGAAAGGTCTCTCCATTATTTTCATAATTTTTAGTCATTGACTTTGTTGCCAAACCTCTAAATGCAAGTGTTAGCCCATCTGTCAAAAGAAAGAAGATTGAGGTGAGGCCCCTGGATTGGCCAGTTGTCCTGCTAGAACATAATCTATGTACCCTTGCCCACTCTCCATTTCGCCTTGCTTTTGGCCATTTCTCTAGCTTTGATCATACCATTCTAAATGTAAGGGCCCTTGGGATTGGTGGCTTCATTGAATAATTTTCTAATGGAAGGTCTCCCAAGGTATTTATCTTCCATGATATCACGCCAATCCCCCTTGCTAGAAAAGATTCTCCAAAATTGTCTGGCTTGAAGGGCTTTATTGAAAGGTCTCATTTTTCTTATTCCCAAGCCCCCTAAGTGTTTGGGGAGGCATACATTATCCCAAGCAATGAGAGGAAATCTCTTTTGTTCCTCTAAACCATACCAAAAAAAATTCCTCTTGATCTTCTCCAACAAGTCGGAATACTTACAAGGAATCCTAAATGGACTCATCGCATAAGTAGGAAGATTCTGAAGAGTGGATTTAACCAACTAAATTTTTCCAGCTTGGCTAAGGGTTATATCCATTCGGCCAGCTAATTTCTTATTTAACCTATCGATAAGACTGGTCTAGAAAGAATCACGGGGTTTGAGGCCCATAGGGAAACCCAGATAGTTCGAGGGAAGGCTACCTATGCCACATCCTAAAATATCAGCTATCTTCCTTTGTCTCATAGTTGGAGTATTGATGAAGAAGACAAAGCTCTTGTTCCAATTGATAAGATGTCCCAAACTCTTGGTGTACGAGCTCAAACTCTTTTTGATCACCCTGGGTTCCCCAATTGAAGCTCCCCCCCCCCCCAAGATAGTGTCATTCAAATATTGTTGGTGAGAGAACACTAGGGTGCCTACAGAAATTCTAATACCTTTCAAAGCCCTAGATATTCTGTTGGTAGAAGTCATCCTTCCCAAGCACTCAACCAAAATGATGAAAAGAATGGGTGATAGGGGGTCACCTTGTCTTAACCCCCTTAAGGGTTTGAGGAACATAGAAGGAGAACCATTGACCAAAACAACCAAAGAGGAGTTCAAAATCAGCTGGTTGATAAGCTTGCAAACCTTTGAATCAAACCCAAAGGACCTTAAAGAGAAAAGACGAGTCCACCTGATCGTAAGCCTTGGACGGGTCCATCTTTACGAGAAAGCCTTCTCTCTTGTCTTCTTCCAAGGAGTGGATGACTTCATGGACAGTCATAATAGAATCTATAATGTCCCCATCTTTTTAATATCTCAGTAATTAATTATTGGAAGGGGGAAACTTCTAGTAATTTAATTTGCTAAAAGCACATTAATTATTGGAAAGGAAGAAACTTCTAGAGAATGCAATTATTAAATATTTTATTTCCTTCTAGAAGGGTGAAGGAAAAGTATAAATAGAAGTGAGAGCTTCATTGTTTATCATCCACTTATTTTGAATTGCATTTGACATTAAGTTGGGAGAAGAAACTAAGGTTTCTGATTTCAGTTAGCCATTGGAGAACGTCAACTCTTCAATGTTGCAACCATTTGAGGTGGTGAAATATCCATTGAATTTGGTACTCAGGAGAGCTTCAATTCAAGAGTTCTATTTGTGCTAAAATTGAAGAATAGATTTTGGTTGCTAGAGTACGCATGCACGATGTCACGCTGTAGTATTTATGTTTGATTCATTTCCATTCTCAGGCATCACTATTATCAGGTTCCTCTTGTAACTATTAGTAGTTATCATTGTACTTCACAAGCATATGATTTTGTTGTGATAATTCAAAATCAAATTTTGGCATTACCGTAATCATTATTGTATGTCAATTGTTTTTCATTTCATATCTAGTTTCCATGTATTTGCATTGAAAATACCAAAAGAATTGCACTTGCATATTAGTTCCTTGTAAGAGGATATTACGTTGGTATTAGAGCTTTCTTGAAAAGTGTTGACAAAATGTCGAACAACTGAACTAAAGAAAATTTTGGTATTTGATGAAGTTATAACCTGTTAAGGTTATTACATTGGTATCAGAGCTAAATCCTATCATCCTGAGGCTTTATCAGGCTACGCTCTTTCCTGTCACCCATGGTGTCTAGCTACCTATAAAAATCTTGTTCCCTATCAAATAAAGCTTTCATGTGAGTGGAAAGCCTAGGGTTGGCTCTCACAAATTTTCCACTCACATGCAAGCGTTATTTGATAGGGAACAAGATTTTTGCAGGTAGCTAGACATCATGGGTGACAGGCAAGAGCGTAGCCCACCAAGAGACAATAGGAATGAGGATCAAGAAACAAGGAAATTTTACAGAGCAATGGTTATAGGACAAGAGTGGATGGCTCAATCTTTGCAGACACTCACCACCATGGTTGAGCACATGACTCCACAGGATAGACAGAATTAGGAACAAGAGGATAACAGGAGTGCAATGGGATCACCTAGAGCTCATAGAACTCTTTCCAAAATAGCAGACAAGCCCACACATCCGACCTTTGTTAGAGAAGAACCAGTACATGAACCAGAAGAGGAAGTTGAGGATGAGACATTTGCAGATATCCTTATGGCTGCAAATGATGAATGGGAATTATTGGCACCACAGGTTCGGGAGAGGATGACCTTTGAACACTTTTTAAATTAGAGAAGAGAACATTACAGGTCACTCAAACAGGATAGGAGGCCTAGGGGTCAAAATAGTGAGCTGAAGAGGGCTACAGGCAAGCTTGCTATGCCTACATTTGATGGGAATGTTAAGATGACAGCTCAAGCTTGGATTCATAAGCTTGACACATTTTTGGCACTAAGGCCAATGACATAGATTGAAGCTATCAAACACACTACTTTACATTTGGAAGGAGTAGCACATGATTGGTGGTGCCATGGCATGGTAACACTTCAGCATAATCAGGTAACATAGTACCAGGACTTTGTGGATAGGTTGGTTTAAAGATTTGACAAGAAAGATCCAGAGGTTTATTTCTAGGAATTAGCATAGCTGAAACAACTAGGCAACTTAGAGTATTTCATTGGTGAGTTTCAGCGGTTGGAAGTCATGGTGCCAAACATAACAAAGCGTAGATTGATAGTTCTTTTCATTGAAGGCCTATTCGAACCACTAAGAGGTTGGATAAAAGCATTGGATCCCATTTCTTTACAGGAAGCTATGAAAAAAGCAAGAAGTCTGAAACATGTAGTCCCAAGAAACAAATTTCAGTCCAAAGGAGCATCTTCTAGTAAGGATAACAAACCATTTTATAAAAAACCAGAGAGGACTAATTCCAAAAATGATTCTAAAGACAAAACTCCAACACCTTTTGATCGGGAAACATTAAATAATTTGAGAAAGAAAAAATTATGTTTCTACTATAAGGGACCCTATGATGCAAACCATGATTGTCCTCTTAGACCAAAGGGCAAAGCTAACAGAGTTATGTGGACATACTATGAGGAATCAGAATCAGATAATTCAGACCAGCAATCTGATATAGAGGAAATAAATGGTGGAAAAAAAAAAGACAAGGTTGAAAACTTGTCTAAAATGCAGTTTAAGGATGGGGAAGGAGATGGGCAACTCAGGGAAGCTCATCTCACTAGTATTAAGCAAGAAGGATCATTTCGAATGAGAGGAGTACTTGCTGGACAGCAAGTTATCACTTTGGTTGATACCAGTGCTACTCATAATTTCATTGATGCTAGGTTGCTAGAAAGGCGTGGCATACAAATAGAGGAGTTTGGAGGAATTAGAGTGAGGGTAGTTGATGGCTATGTCCTCAATTATGATCGTAAGATCACTAGACTCCCATTGGAAGTTAATAATTATGTCTTTAAGGCAGATTTCTATGTTGTGCCTATGGGAGATACAGATATAGTCCTTGGAATGAGTTGGTTGCACGATATTGGTGAGTTCACTCTTAATCTCAAGGAGATGGAGATGAGTTTTAAAGTAAATGGGAAGACACAAATTCTTAAGGCAATCAGGAATAGTGATTTCAGAATAGTCTCTTTCCAGAGGATGGCTAGATTGATTTGACATGATCAGGTAGAGTGGGCAGCAGAGTGCATGTTGATGCCATCACAGGAGGGGTAGCAGAAGACTGAATACCCTCCTGATATTCAAAAACTTAGATTTAAACACTCTAAGGTGTTCAGTGACATTCCACCAAGTAGACCACTAGACAAGGGTATTGAGAATATCATTGAGTTAGAGGAGGGGGTTAAGCCCATCATGATTACACCTTACAGGCATCCGAAGAGTTTGAAGGATGAAATTGAAAAAACCATAAAGGAGTTACTTGCTATGGGATACATTAGACCAAGTAAGTCTCCTTTTTCTTCTTCAGTGGTGTTGGTGAAAAAGAAGGATGGGACATTAAGGATGTGCATTAATTACAGGGTGCTTAATAGGAAGACAATTAAAAATAGGTACCCCATTCCTAAGATTGATGAGTTGATAGATGAGCTTCATGGATCTTGCTTCTTCTCAAAAATAGATTTGAAATCAGGTTATCACCAAATCAGAGTTAGAGAGCAGGACATCAAGAAGACATCCTTTAGATGTCATTGTGGCCATTTTGAATTTGTAGTTATGCCATTTGGGCTAACTAATGCACCTGCTACTTTTCAAGCAACAATGAATAGGGTTTTCCATCCTCAATTGAAGAAATTTGTACTTGTCTTCTTTGATTATATCTTGGTGTACAGTAGATCTTGGGAGGAGCACTTGGTTCACCTTGACATAGTGTTGGATATATTGGGCAGAGAGTCCTTGTATGGAAAGGAGTCGAAATGTGGTTTAGGTATGACAGAGTTGTTGTATTTGGGTCACATCATCAGTGCAGAAGGCATATGCATGGGTCTTGAAAAGATTCATGTCATTATTGAGTGGCCTTCACCGGTGAACCTTACACAGTTGAGGGGCTTTCTTGGATTGTGGTTTCTACAAGAGGTTTGTGGATGGATATTCCAAGAATGCAGCACCCTTGACAGATTTGATAAGAAAGGGAGCTTTATTGTGGACTCCTGAGACACCAGGATTGTTTGGAGAAATTTAAGGAGTTGATGACTTCCTGTCTAGTGTTAGCATTACCAGATTTCAGCAAATCTTTTGAGCTACACTGTGATGCTTCTGGAGAGGGAATTGGAGCAGTGCTTATGCAAGAGAAGCACCCTATTACTTATGAGAGTAGAAAATTAAGAGGGCCAAAACGGAGCTTTAGCATATATGACAAAGAGATGTTAGCCATTATGCATGCTTTGGCTAAATTCAGGCAATATTTGGTAGGTAGCAAATTTTGTATCAAACCACCGACCATAACATCCTAAAACACTTTTTGGGGCAGCGAGATCTCAATGATAGGCAATAGAAGTGGGTGAGCAAGTTACAGTCCTATGACTTTGATATTACATATTTTAAAGGGACACAGAATGTAGTTGCTGATGCTTTATCATGTAAGCCCCATTTGAGCTTATTAACAAATATATTGGAGGATTGGAGACACATGATCCTTGTAGAGTATGAAAAGGATGCGTGGACTGTCGGATTCATAGATGGAACTATTCAAACAACAAATACACCCTTGTGAATGAGCTCATCATTTACAAAGGGTGAATATTTTTGGTTTCAAGCTCAACAATGAGAAGGATGGTTTTGAAATCTTTTCATGATTCACTTATGGCAGGACATCCTGGTTTCTACAATACATACCAGCAGATTAGACAGTGCTTCACATGGAAAGGGCTCAAAGCAGAAGTACTTCAATATATTAGGGAGTGTCCCACCTGCCAGCTGAATAAGCAGGATCACTCCTATCCAGGCAATTAACTTCAGTCACTTTTGATTCTTGATAGGAAGTGGGAGTGTTTATCTATGGACTTCATCACAGGACTGCCTAGAGCCCAAGGCAGGGACTGCATATATGTGGTTGTGGATCGCCTTACGAAGTTTGCACACTTTTTTCTGATCATTGCTACATACACTGCTACACAAGTGGCAGAGTTGTTCTTCAAGGAGATATTTAGATTGCATGGCTTACCTCGGAGCATTGTGAGTGATAGAGACAGTAGGTTTATGAGTCATTTTTTGCATGAGCTATTCAGGTTGTGTGCGACAGAGCTCACTACGAGTACCAACTACCACACTCAGACAAATGGTCAAACAAAGATAGTGAATAAATGGGTGGAGGGATATCTCAGAAATTATATAGCAGAGCAACAGAAGGCATGGGCAAAGTGATTTTATCTCTATGAGTATTGCTACAATACCACTTATCACATGTCTATTCAGATGTCACCATTTATGGCCATGTATGGATATGAGGCACCCAATCTTATGGATCTGCTTTTGAGTGATAGTAGAGTGCCCAGTGGAGGTGATTTGCTATAGGAGAGTCAAGACATTGTTAAGACTCTCAAGGATAATATAACCAAGGCACAGAAGTAGCATGTAGACCAGAAGAGGATAGAGTGGACTTTTGAGGTTGGAGATATGGTGTATCTTATGCTGCAGCCCTACCGTCAATCCACTCTCAAGAAGAGTGATGTCGAGGAACTTAAGCCATGATACTATGGTCCATTCAGGATTATTAGGAAAGTGGGACAGGTGGCTTATGAGTTAGATTTGCTAGCAAAGAGCAAGGTGCACAACGTTTTTCATGTGTCACACCTCAAGAAGGCGCTAGGACATCACAGTCCTCCCACCCTTGGATGATGAGGGAAATTGATATTGATGCTAGAGGCTATCATTGATTTTAGGGAAAGAAACTTGAGGTGGTGCACTATAAGGGAGTACTTGGTGAAATGGAAGGACCTGCCAGTAGAGGAGACGACATGGGAGAATGAGGAGATTTTATAGCATCTAGACTTGAAGTTTCTTGAGGACAAACAATTTCAGGGAGGGCAGATTGTAATGTCCCTATCATTTTAGCATCTCAATGGAGTTCTTAGCCTTGACATTCTCTGAAGGCTAAGTGGAGAAATAAGGAGAAATCGATTAAATTAATTTCTTATAAAGTCATTAAATAAATTAAAATAAAAAGGTGATTTTATATTTAATTAATTTAATTAATTGAGAGTGCATTAATTATTGGAACGGGGAAACTTCTAGTAATTTAATTTTCTAGAAGCACAATTAATTATTGTATTGCAAGAGAGAAGCTTCTAGCGAGTGCATTAATTATTGGAAGGGGGAAACTTCTAGTAATTTAATTTGCTAAAAGCACATTAATTATTGGAAAGGGAGAAACTTCTAGAGAATGCAGTTATTAAATATTTTATTTCCTTCTAGAAGGGTGAAGGAAAAGTATAAATAGAAGTGAGAGCTTCATTGTTTATCATCTGCTTATTTTGAATTGCATTTGATATTAAGTTGGGAGAAGAAACTAAGGTTTCTGATTTCAGTCAGCCATTGGAGAACGTCAACTCTTCAGTGTTGTAACCATTTGAGGTGGTGAAATATCCATTGAATTTGGTACTCAGGAGAGCTTCAATTCAGGACTTCTATTTGTGCTAAAATTGGAGAATAGATTTTGGTTGCTACAGTACGCATGCACGATGTCACGATGTAGTATTTATGTTTGATTCATTTCCATTCTTAGGCATCACTATTATCAGGTTCCTCTTGTAACTATTAGTAGTTATCATTGTACTTCACAAGCATATGATTTTGTTGTGATAATTCATAATCAAATTTTGGCATTACTGTAATCATTATTGTATGTCAATTGTTTTGCATTTCATAGCTAGTTTCCATGTATTTCCATTGAAAATACCAAAAGAATTGCACTTGCATATTAGTTCCTTATAAGAGGATATTACATTGGTATCAAAGCTTGCTTGAAAAGTGTTGACAAAATGTCAAACAACTAAACTAGAGCAAATTTTGGTATTTGAAGAAGTTATAACCTATTGGGGTTATTACAGAATCTAGGATTTGTCTCCCCGAAACAAAATCGGACTACTGAGGAGCAATAATCAAAGAGAGGATCTTGATTATCCTATTAGCCAGGACTTTAGAAATAATCTTATAGAAAGAATTGCAGAGGTTGGTGGGTCTAAAATGATCCATAGAATCTACCCCTGGCATTCTAGGGATAAGCACTAAAAAGGTAGCATTCACCTCCTTGAGCAAACTTTTAGCTCCAAAAAACTCTTGAACCTCTTTGATAACATCCTGATGGACCACTTCCCATAACAAGTGAAATAAGAAAGTAGGGAAACCATCCGAGTCCGAAGACTTCTCTGCAAGAAGGGAGAAAACAGCCTGTTCAATTTCTAAAGGGGAAGGAATAGCCTCAATCATGGAGTTATGATCTGGCAGGATCAAAACTAGAATGTTGGGGATAATATATCCTATTGGTCCCCATCCTCAAGATTGAGTTCTCTAGTCAGAAGATTGGAGAAGAAAGAGATGGCCTCTGCAACAATTTCTTTTTCATCCTCCAAAACAGCATGCCCCTTCTTGATGCTATTGATTCTGTTATGAACTTTGTGCTTCAGAGTAGAGATATGGAAGAATCTAGTGTTCTAGTCCCCCTCTCTTAGTCAAGCGGCTCTTGATCTCTATCTCCAGAAAGCCTCCTCTTGCCCAATAATATTGTAAAGATCGGTAAGAATGAATTTTTCCTCCTCTAGCCTCTCCTCATTATATCCCTCTTCTGAATAGCACCCTGAATAATATTGAGGTCCTCTAAAATCTTGGCTTTGGATTGGAATATGTTACCAAAATCCTACTTATTCCACTTCTGAAAAAGGAGAGTGCGGAGAGAATCTTCTTCAGCAATAGTATGAAGAGGTTTGCTACGAACTCAAATAGGGCTTTGGGGGGTCTACTTACCTTCTGCAACTCCAACATTTCCAAGTCTCAAGTCCTATATGGTGAAGGTAATATTCTACTCATTCAAGTTCTTAATATCAAAAACAATGAATGTTGGTATCTTTTGAATGTATACACTCCTAACTCTAAGAATGGTAGGAGGAACTATTGGGTTAAGATTAGGAATATTTTTACTAGATTCCATGTGGGCAATTGTATCATTATGGGGGACTTTAATACCCCCTTAAGGGATGATGAGAAATAGGGTGGTCTGGCTCCAGATCTGGAGAGTAGGTAGGACCTTTTTAACTTCATCAATGATCTAGCGTTGATGGAAGTGGAGCTTCAGGGAGGCTTCTATACCTGGTCTAATAGAAGAATGGGCAGGGATTGCATCCAAGTGCGGCTAGACAAGGCTCTCATATCTTTAGATTGGATGAATTCCAACTATTGTAATTTATCTCTAATGGCTTGGACTGGTTCAGATCACTCTACTATTTCTCTCACTTTGGATCCCATTGTTATTAAACGTAACTTCCCCTTCATATTCCAAAGAATGTGGAATTCCCACCCAGATATCTCGCGTATTTTGGAGTGGTGGAACATTCACATAGAGGGCACTGCCATGTTCATGGTGGCCAAATGTTTTGGAGGTTACATTTACAATAAATTTGAAATTATTTAACATGAAATATAGATTTGGTGAAAATGGCTGAATTCTAGTAGCAAGAACAACCCACCTAAGTTTTAACCCCCATCTTTTGGTATTAAAATGGTTATTCTCTTTGGATCAAAAACGTTAGTTGGGTGATTTTTTTTACAACTTTTAGCAATTTAGAATCTTAAATATGGAAGGTAAAATGTTATTGTTCTTGTTGTGTCAAGATCTTTACAAAATTAGGTTGATTGCCAATGTATTGTAAATCTATTAAACAGAAGGATCTTATGCCAAATGAGTTTGGCAGAGCATCAATACTCTGCAACTGTGCATGGGGATGGGGGGCAATGGAGGAAGTGTTACTTATGTTCATAGCATTCTGTTAAACATCACAAACTTCCATTATGTGATTAAAAAGCATGGTAGCTGAAAATGATTTACCCACATTGTCTAATTAGCACGATGAATGAGCCCAAGCCAAACATTTTGATGACTATGCAAGTTGTCAATTTGATTTCCCAAAAGGAAATCATATGCATTATCTCAAGCACCGTTGAGAGGGTGAATCAACATTAAGACTTGGAAGTGTCATTGGAAATGTAAGGTTTAAATCAAGAGTTGATCATTTTCCATTAACAAATTTGTTTGGATTCATTTGAAGGGAGACTTTTATCTGATTAACAATTGCATGACTATGGACACGTGGACTGTTAGCAATCAAAGTTATCGACAAAATGCACCTATCAAGTTCGACAATTTCACCCACTAATACCCGATAAACATACGTACATCCCTAGTATATTTATCAAGGAACATTGGTGTAGGAAATGCATAATTATACGTTCTCACCATGTGGTCAAACGTGGGACATATAGTGATCGGGTTGCAATCAACGAAGCACCAACCATGCCCACAATCCGCTCACTCCCGAGGAAAAGGAGATAGCTTGAATTGTTTGACAAAATGCCACCAATGCCCATGGGACTTATTGTTCGGTAGATCTTGAGAATGTAAGAAAGGTTATTTTTTCATCTATGCGAGTTGTGAAGAATGACAGGAAAGTGTATGAAATCTCAATAATTCATGTATTGGTGAACGTGAAATAGAGAGAGAACCTGTGTAAATGTTGGTGCTTATTGGCTACACACAGGCCAGTGGTGGTAGATATGGAATGCAGCAATTTGATAAAGGCAACATTTTTAGTTCTACTGGTCGTAAGTTCTCAGGAGGTGAGAAGAAATCAAAAGTCACTATAACATATTATAAACGAATGAAGGCTCAACCACATGTAATATCATCTGAGATAAAAACATCCCCAAGGGATTGGTGGCTCTAGAACAAATCTTTGACTTAAGACCCCAAGTGAAAGAAAAGCTTCTATAATCACCTGTTGGGGGGAAATATAAAGAGATAAGTGTTTAGAAGATGAAAAAAAGAACATTTACATAGGTACCTCTTCTCCCCTTGAAGAAAATCGCAAAGCAAGGGCACGACACAGCAACAAAATTGCAAACACAGCAATGAAATCGCAGAGCAAGGGCACAGAGATCACAAGGGCACAACAACGAAATCCTAGATCTCCACCAATGTTTAGAGATCTCCATGCTCATTTGGAACTCTCCACACTCTTTCGCACGCAGCTCTCCACAATCGATCAAATCAAATGGGGAATGATTAATCTCGTGTTCTCTTTTTCTATTTTTTTGTAATCACGCAAACGTCGCAATTACAACATCATCGTCAATATAACAACAGCGTCGGGCACACTTCAAAAAAAAAAAAACATAAAAATCACAAACAAATCACACCGCAATTTGATCCCAAATGTTGTAGTGAATGGCACCAACCGTCAGCAAAGCCTTAGCGCCAACACCCACACTAGCACCTACCCAATAACCCACAACAACCCTCAAACCAACCACATAGGAACCAACGGCATCGCCAACAGCCGACAAAACAATGCCAACACCAACACTGGCGCCGAGACCAACGCTGACACCTCCCCTGAACCTGCGACTACCGCTGAACAGGCCACACTAGAGCCAACATCACCATCAAACACCAACAGCATAGTGCTAGCAAATACGCCATCACCAACGCTAACACCAGACCCATTTCCAACTCCAACTCTAGCGACCCCTAAGCCAGTGGCACCATAGCCAACAATAACCCCAACAAAAGATACAACACCCTAGCACCAACAATCGCGCCAGCACTAGCACCAACACCAACAACATGACCATCACCAATGCCAGCACCAAACCATCCTTGCTCATCGGTATATAGTTAAATTTTGAAAATAGACTACTAATTTTGTTGTTAATGTGTCTTTAATGGCATTTATTTGTAATAGCCAGCACCTTTATTAGTGTGTTAATCTTTTATAATGCTCGTTAAGTATGATTGTGTAAGGTTCAGCACCTTTATTCTGCTTTTAATATTAAACAAAAATATATATTAAAAACATTACAATTTATGCAAAACAAGAAAATATATACATGAATACCACTAAAACTGTTACAATCGGTAAATCCTTATGTTCAACTCCCTCCAAAAGTCTGAACCCTATCAAACTTTTAAAGAAAACAACTTCCTCCAATTTTAACTGAGATTTCTGTGAGTTACATTGAACTTCAAAAGCGAGCAAATTGTCACTTATCACTTGAAATGATCACTAGCGCCAAAGAACTAGTCTTGCAAAAAACTAGCTCTGTAACTGGTTAATTAAGGACTCGGTATGCTACTTTCTCATATCTAGCAAAATCACAAAGTATGACAAAATGGAATTCCCTACATAGACATCAGAGAGCCTGTGAGACAAGTTTTTTAATTTAATAATTAAGTTAGAATACAGTTGTATTTTATTCGTAATTTAATCATTAAATGTCAAAAATTTAATGCTACGTTATCATACAGCAGGTGTCAACTTCCTAATCTCCCATGGGCTTGGGGATGCGTATAGGACATCCCTTTTCCATATGATAGGCAGCCTGCTCCTTTTGGTGCTTAGATATTAAAAAAAATAGTTTCTGAAAAAAAAAAATTGGTACTAGAATTGACTAAAAAGCTCTCTTACTGTGTTATCCTGATGATGGATCACAGAGTGTGATCCAATACGTTGATTCAAAAACTTGACACAATTGAAAACTAGAAGCATTAAACTAAATCAAACGGATTGTGGAAAACTGATGTTCTTGACTAAAAAACCTAATGATCATTGTAATTGCAAATTCAGCAATATTATAACTAACATTTTTTTAATCTCAACTGTTTTTGGTTTGTTAAAGAACCATCCTCCAATAGCTGAAATTTTGCAGCTGATAATAACAGAATTCAGAATCCGCCAACAAAAACTTCAGAAACTGTCACATCTGTTAACATACATGATGAAAGATAGCATATAGGTTGGAATTAATTTTTTTCTAAGCCATTCACGCACCCAAAAAATATAGCTAGCTATGTATCTTGGTAAAGGAAGACACATTCATTGTACTTTTTCGTGGCTTTGTCAAAAGTAAAACCAATAGCATAATAAGAAACGCAGTATTTGAAAGGGGTGTATCCCCAGGTATTTAGATAACTTCCCCAACTTACCGGACAATGACTTAGATTCTAGGTCCCTATTTGGGCGGACAGACTGAAAGATTAAAATGACAACTGCTTTTAGCTTAATCCCAAGAATTTGGGGAAAAATGGTCATCCCCCCAGTGTCCTAACATTTGACAAATGTGAGGCCATCCCCCAATCCAGAAAACTTGGTCTAACACTTTTTGCCATCTCTATAACCTATGGAACATCAACCTTTGCACATTTTAATCCTGACATTTAAAGAATTCAATTACTTCAATGTTCAAAAACATTACAGCATGAGCAGTAGCTGTCTTTAGAATAATGATGTATTCTGATACACATCACAGGGCAGTAGCTGTCTTTAGAATAATGATGTATTCTGATACACAACACAGATTATAACCCCAGTGGTACCAGAAAAAGCTCCAGCTCCTTCTCTGATGAGAATGATTATTTGAAAGGCCTAGATAACTTTATATGGCAATAAGATACAAGAAAAATATGCAGACATGATTCCCAGCAATCATAAACAATCTTCAAGGGAGAAAGAAGTCATCAGAATATAAAAACGATGCTATCATGAACTCTGGACTTTTGATTTTGTGCAACACATTCAGAAATCCACATCAAGTTCCGAATCTCCTGCTCTCGCAATCTCACATAGGCAAAGAAGACGCCATAATGGAACTGCATGCCAGCCAAAAACAGCTTAAACAAGGTAGAATAGAATTTCCTCAAATATTCTGCATTGTGATACAACAATAATATTTCAACTCAAAAAAATGATAAAGGGAAAACAATCCAAGTTCCAGGGATGCTCATGCCTGTTGTTCGAAGGCCAGACAAAGCCTCTTAACTTCCTCTTCGTAAAAAGCCTTGTCAAGCATTTGAGTCTCTGCATATGATAGCTTGGAAAAAATTGCTTGATATGGTGGATACTTTTCCATAGCCCCACGCACCTATCAAATAAATGGCTTTAATAAGTGCACCAAAAAGAGTAAACCTCAAAGAATCCAAGATTGTATAATCATGAAAAATGAAAATGATCAACTTTATAGTTACCTGGTCAATGTCATCGCACGCAGCAAGTTCTTCGTGGCCATAAGGATAACTGCCATCCAAGATTAAATTTATGAATTTGCCTACCTCCCATAACAAAAAAATGTGAAACAAAACGCAAAGTGATTTAAGCTCGTGTAGGCAGGATACAATGATTTATGTAATCCTTACAGCAGTCCAAAATTGGAATAAAGCTTTCGTCGATCATCCCGAGTCAATTCTGTCCCAATACTGCAAGGATGCAAGTTCTACACTCAGCAATAAATTTCATAACTTCTGTTGGTAATTCATAAAATCAGAAATTTCAATTTAATAAAAACTTCAGGATCCAACAGCTTGCATGTAAACAACTGTTTGAAACAAATTAATAAATGAAGCAATCAACAGATTCAGTAGCTATGTACCTGTTTATTGTGATGTTGACGGCCCTTCTATCAGCTTCAAATGCCAATAAATTACACATTATTTCTTCAGTAGCTCCTCCCAGTTTCTGTTGGCAACAAATATATCAGAACTCCACAGAAAAATGCTATAATTAGGTACACAAGAAACGTTAGGAGAAATACATACCTTGCAAAACCTGTAGAAGTCTTCCAGATATGCTTTATAAAGTGTGTTTCGCATAATTTCTATATTCATGTCATCCAAATCCTAAAGCCGTGAAAAAAGAAATTACTACAATTGGCAATAAACTTGGAACTCCACAATGAACTATAAACTGACAAAGCAGCTAACCAGACCCTTCAAAACACTTTAAAACAATATGATTAATAAATCATTCAAAGCTATGCTTCAGTACCTCAGAGGTAATACACTCTGAAAAGTATGGAGCCAGAGGTGTATCAACAAGCACCAGTCTGTACAGTTCTCGCATATTCTGTGCAACTGCAAGCGTTGCAATACTGGAAAGTATCTTATAATATTATAATCGTATGAATCATGAAGAAGCCACATCCTAACACTATCCCTACAGGATATAAAATTTCAAATATAACACTACCTGTCAAACATGCCTAGAGGATGGCATTTTTCTAGCAATTCATGAACATCCCTTTCATGGAGAGTCCCAGTAACAATAAGAACCACATTGTCAATCATATGGCCATACCTGAAAACCACCCCAATAAATAGGTCAGAATGATGACATGCCCTAACAATAATCTAACCATCTTTCTACTTAAGTGAGAAAGGAGACACCTACGTGATATATTCAAGGAAAGTCGACAATGGCTCAGTCGCTTGAGAAAGCACGTGCCTGTATTCATCCACCAGTTTCAGGGTACACTTCTCAACAATCGTTGATGTATGCAATGGTGAGGGCTCTGCAAGTTGAACCCAAAAAAATGAAAATTGCCTAAACAATGATATAATTGTCAAATGATACATGCACACGTGTGTGTGAGAGAGAGACAATATGAATATGCTTTTCCTGTAATATATAAACAGAAGTCACCAAAATACATGTTCCAATATGCATGTCTAACTATCCAAGATTGTGAATGCTACAAAGTTGACATGTCAGTCATATCACAAAAAGCTTTCATTATTGGAAGCTTTTAAATCAATGTGAAATATGAATCCACAGCTCCGAGATGCTACTCGAGAAGAAATACAGAGCCATAAGGATTGGCTCCTAATTCATATTCCTATTGAATTGTTATTCACATATACAGTAATGGACAAAATCATAATAGAAAATAATTAGCAGCCTGAAAAATAGCACATAAGTAGAAATTGTTTAGGAAAAAAGTCCAGCACTACGTTTCTAACTCATTCCTTGGACTATCGTAGAAGTTCCATCTGTTATATGAGAACAGCCAACAATTATGTTCCAATAGAAGCAAATTATCACATTATAATAAACTATAATACCTACTTCATCGCCTCAGCTTATTTGTAACACTATTGATGTGAAAGGGATGTTCTGCCTCACTAGTTCATCACACTTGTTACATAAGTTTACTTAAGGTACACGTGGGATAGTTTCACTTCATGTCTCAAGTCATAAGATTACACGTGGCTTAATCATATGTAATTCTATGTTCACCTTGGCCTGAATAACATATGATTTGCAAATTCAATTCAATCTAGTTTAACATATGATTTGCAAATTTTGGTCATTCTTGAAAAGTTGAGTATGCTATTCTCTTGCATCAAATGTGTTAAGAAGATTAGCTTCAAGGAAATTGAAGCAAAATTATGTATATATATCTGATGATAAATCAGTATATTAATCTGATATATATTCCTTATGCACTTATACTCAATCATGTGTGTGTGTACATTTATATTCATCCTTTTAAATACCGATCAGAGCTGTTTATAAAGTGCCGATCAAGTTGTTTATACATGTGATCATATTCCCTGTATTATGTACACCGATCATGTTTCATATACCATATTAACAAAACTGCTATAAGTGAAACAGTGCATTATTGGGTGTAAGACTTGATCAAGTCTAGCAACTGTTATGAAGCGTTGGACATCCGATCAATGTTTTAAAGGATATTAATTTATATTGTTTGTATTGAGGTGTGGTTACTGTTGTCACAAAAGCTTGCACCCTTGCGTAAAGTTTTGACCTAAAGGCAACCTTGTGAAACATGGAAACCATCTCCAAGTTGTGGGACTTGACCAATCAGATTGATTCTTCGGAGAAGGCCGGCTTCCTTACTCTCAGGATGCACCTAACTAGTTCTTGAGAGGAAAAGGGAGAAGGAATGCATGAAAGCAAACTACCTATTATAATCTAAGAAGAGGTGATACACCAAATAGTATGTTCAACCTTATCTCTGCCTAGAAATGCATAGTTCATCAATATAATCCCAAAATATATAGATTAAATTCTTGTTTAACTCAACAACTATATGCAGATCAAAAACCAAAAGAATACTATAAGGAAGAGACTTCACTCTATATCATTCAAAGGCCAAGTAGACACAATCATACAGTTGAAGGATAAAGACAATACATTAACATTAGGCAAGAAGGTATTGCACATTATATTAATGGAAGAAAGTGATACAACAGAGAATTATATTAATTTAGAGGCAAAGGAAATTACAATAACAGAATATAGAATACTACTATTATAGAATCAGAGAAAAGATCAACCCTTGGAAAGGGTTCAAAACTTGTTTTTATAGCTCAAGCATAACTGAAAAACTTCTACTGGAAGCCAAGAATCAACCACTGCATCAAGTTGCAGTAAAAAGACATCAATGCTGATCCAGAAGGATTTGATCAGGTGCACACCCATATGTAGAAATCTGATCCGTATGTGCATATTCAACCTTGGAAGGGACAGAACTGGAAGCCATAACTGAAAGATTAGGTAGATGGATAACCCAAAGCAGTAGAAAGACAGAAAATACATTCACTGGGCATAGGGAACACAAAATAGTAGTTTTAAACGATCATAAGATCAATCTGGTCATTAAAGAGCCACTGGTTTGTGTTCCTGATCATGGCCAAATCAGATATGTCAGCAAGTCAAACAAAATCAATTGTCAACCCTGCCACGTGGCCCAATGACATTTGAATACCCTGCCACCCTGTTTGGCTTTCTTTCCTGTGTTGACTTGTTGACTATCTATTCCTTCGCGGCTTCCCAACTAAGAATCCTTACTAACCATCTGCCCCTGCGAAACCACGCACAACCTGTCATCGCTGCTTCGCAACCCTTTATCATTGTTTCCCACTAATTGCCGCAACCCTGCGAACACTATGAAACTTGCCCTTCGCACCATCATCACGGTTTAGACCAAACAGTGTTCTAACCGTGCGATGGTGCACAAACAGTTATTTTTGCCTCGTCACCACTTCGCAGTTGTTTTCCCTGGCTCGTCATTAACCTCAACAATCATGCCAATCCCACCCTTTGTAACCGTTTGATGCTTATCACAACTTCGCAACATAAAATTTAATCGCAACTTAGACACTACGAAGCTGCGGAGACCCCTTGAAGTCGTTTATTGCATAATCGCAGTTGTTAACTGGTCCCTTCTACTAACCACGGCAAACAAGCAAAATTGTTAAATTAATTGACTTCGCACCATCGCAACATAAACTTAACTGCTGATGCTAACCTTGTGAACCTGTGCTTAAGGAAGCCTATGCATGGGCTCCACTGAGACAAGTGTGGCAAGGGCATAATACCGCATTTGTTAAACTTCATGCAATTCCAGAATGTGCACATTCGCAGCCATTGCTTTGGTAGAATCTGATGGTGAAGATCAAGGATGAAACTGCCCTCATTTAGCGCATCATCACAACTTAGAACATTGGGTTTCTTCGAAGGAATGTATAGAATGAAAGAAGTCCTCACTCGAATGATTTTAAAAGCCTTGCGACGATGCGACCAAGACAACCCCTGTGGACCTGGCCCACCATGACATGCGGCAGCTAGTCGTATTCTCGCATCAGTTAAAGTTTTTACATCTTGATAAAGCGCACATACAAAAATTGTCGATCTAACAAGATCCAACGATCACGACAACTCTGAAATCCCTGTGCATACTCTGCATCCTTGACCGATCAAGAACTGCCAACCTGTCAATTGTTCTAACATCGAACCGCCACATCATTAGAACCTTCATAACACTATGTAACGCCTTCGCAACCCTAACCCATGATTTCATGTTAACTCTAGCGATCATACGAAGAGCACTGAATCGCAGCTACGCAGTCTAAACCTCAAGTTAGCCTTAACTCCTTGTGACTACGCAAACAAAAAGTAAACCGCAACGTCGCCCCTTGATCCATTAACCCAGGATTAAACCCTACGAACGAGCGAAAACACAGAAACCCAATTGCAGTTACCTCCATTGTCGCACCTTCACAACCTGAAACATGAAGCCTTTTTCGAAAGAAAGCATCAAATGAAAGAAGTCTTCACTCGATAAAGTCATTTTCCCTTGTGATGATGCGAACAGGAAGTCTAAAATCTTGGGCCCACCCGAACACGAGGCAGCTCGTCACTTCCCTGCTATGGCTAAAGTTCTTGCACCTTCCGAAAGTGCACATACGCCAGCCGTCGATCTAACAAGTTCTAATGATTGTGAGAAGACGGGAGAAATCTAACATAGTTTGCACTCTCCACCAATCAAGCGTCATCATTTGAACTCCCTCTGACACATCCATTTCGTGGCCCACGTGCTAGATCTGGCCCCAAAAGTCCACGAGGCAGCGTGTCATTTCCCCGCAATGGCTAAACATTGTGCACCTCCAAAAAGTGCGCATACGCAAGCCGTTGATCTACTCTAGATCAACGGTCAAGTAAAGTCAACAGTAGATGCCTGTGCCTTTTGCATCCTCACAAACAGTTACTGCATTCAAACATGGAATGTTGCGAAACCGCACTAACCGTGGAGATAGCCGCTTCGCGCTCTCGTGGTTTGTTTGACAGTTAGGCCATAACCCCATGCTACAGAGCGAACAAGGAACGATCGCAAGATCGCAACTTGAACTGCATAAGGATAACAGGGGGGCAAAAAAGGCTAACAGTTACGTAGGGTCACAACCCTACATAAACACATCTCAATGCATATATATATTTATATATATTTTGAAAATATATCAATCACAAGGCATTACATTCTCAGGCATATTCAGATCTACACACACACACACACACACACACATATAATATATATGCTTAGATAAATCAGAACTTACATATTCTAGAAGATCTGAAATCTTCACATAACATTCATTATTTCAATACAAGTCTCCACCAATAAACAATCTTAAAAGTTTACATGGTATCAAAGCCTAGTTGGTAGAAAGACATTCAAATTCAAAATCTTGAAACAAAAGTAAACAATATGTCAAACAATGTGAGTAGAGGACAGATTTGAAAGAGCAGCAAACTTCTCATGGAAAATACCAATTACTACAATTCTTGAAAAATTAGAACTAGAATCTTTCATTGAATCAGATATCTCAATGCCTGAAGATGAGACGGAAAAAGCCACTTGGAAAAGATGAAATAATAAAGCTAGAAAAATCATTATTGATTCAGTAAAAGATCATATCCTCCCATCCATCTCAAATCTAAAGAAAGCATTTGAAGTTTTCAAGAGAATTAAGGATACATTTGAAATCTACAATTCAAGCAGATTGATTACGTTAAAAAATCAATTGATGAATACTAAAATGATTAAAAGAGAATCAACTTCATCCTACTGTGGAAACAAATTCGAGATAAAAAATCATCTATCTTCTATTGGAAGCAGGGTAACGTGACTTGCGGCAAGTCAGCGAGCCGCGCTGACCTTGCTGAGTCACAATGACTCGTGACCCGCGAACATAGAGTCACAAGGAGCGACTCACGTGACCCGGCCCATCTTGACCCGGCCACGACAGGCTCTAAATCCAACTATTAAAATATAAATTTTTAAAAGTTTTTTTAATTTATTTTTTTTTTACATTTCTCACTCATATAACCCTAAAAGGGCTCCCATAACAGTCTATAGTGAAAAGAAGAAAGAGAGAGAGAGGTAGAAGAGAAATAGAATTTTCTTGTTTTGCAACCAGCTGAAAGGAGGAGGAGAAAAGCTTGCATTTGTGACATTGGAGCTTGCATTTAGATCATCAAGGAGTTTATAGGAGCTCTTCTCAACACTTCCCAAAGCATTTGAAAGAGGTAAGACTGGATTGTTTATATTTTGATGATTTTTTTGTCTATGCTTATGGGTTTTTTGCATGAATTTTTTTTGTTTGTTTATGAATTTTTTTATAACTTTAGATCTTCATAAAATGCAATGCTGAAATGATAATATTTGGTCTAAAATGTCTTATTGCAGCAACCTTTACATTTTTCCTTAATTAAGTCATAATGGCTTCCGGAGGTAAAAAAAAACCCAAGCTCTCTAAAGGCAACAAAAAAGATGAGTGTTGGAAGTTCACCATAGAATTTCCGGGTAGAAAGAGAACTCAAACAAAATGCCTATTTTGCAAAACCATTAATAGTGGGGGGATAAATAGATTAAAATACCATATTGCTGGCTTACGTGGTCATGATATTGAGCCTTGTGGCGCTGCAACTGTTGAAGCTCAACGTTTTTGTTATGTAGCCTTGAAAAAATATGGACAAGAAAAAGAATTAAAAAGAAAACAATTAGAAGAGTTAGCTCAAATTGGTTCTAGTTCCCTTCCACGCTCATCTGCAAATGTTTCTGAGTCAGTAGGCTGTGTTGGAGAAGGTTCTTCCCGTCCCCCCTATCGTCCTAGTGCTTCTGTTGCTCGTGCTTCTTCTACATCTATTCCTTGCACTTCTAGTGATGCTACTGTTTCTGCCCCTTCTAGTAGTGCTAGCTTTACCTTTCGTCCTAGAGTCAGAAAATCTAGTAAGTTGGACAACTTTTTTGTATCGCGTACCACTCCTAGTGCACAACCCTCACTTGAGAGCATGGGCTGGAATAGGGAGATACATGAAGCTGGAGTAAGAGCAATTTGCAAGTTTTGGTTTTTCTGCGACATTCCATTTATAGCAGCTATGTACTTCAAGTTTTCAACTTCATTTATATTTGATTGTTTTACGTTTTAAGTTTTAAAATTTATATTCAATTTTATACTTTTAACTTGATGTTGAAAATTTGAAATATGTTAATTAAAATATTTTTATAAATGTAATAGGACTCCTTATTGGCAGGGGATGATTGATGCAGTTTCCATCTGTGGTGCCGAGTTCAAAGCCCCCACTGAAGATGAGTTGAGTGGCCCCCTCTTGCTAAATATGGTTGAGGAGATGAAACTTGAGTTGGAGGACCACAAAAAGATTTGGAGCCAAAAGGGGTGTACCATCATGACAGATGGATGGACAGATAGGAGGTCCAGAACCCTCCTAAATTTTCTTGTTTCTAGCGGAGGTAATTCATCATGCTCTACTTCTTGAAGTCTAAAACTTAATATATACTATTATTGAATAATGAAAATTTCGTTTTATTGAGTATTGATTCTTGAATGATAATTATTTTGTTTAATTTTCACTTTCAGAATCCACCATGTTTTTGAGGTCCATAGATGCTTCCTCATGTGTGAAAAATGCAAAATTCTTATGTGAGACAATTGAGGAGGTCATAAGGGAGGTGGGGGAAGACAATGTTGTCCAAGTGGTGACAGATAATGCAGCTAATTATGTTGCTGCAGGTAAAATTTTAACTTCTAACTTTCTAAGTTCTACTTCTAAAAAATGTGTTTTAGTTTTTCATTAAATTTTGAAAATTAAAAGTTTTTTAATACATCAAAAAATTTCATTGTTTACTAACTAATTTAAAATTGCTGCAGGAAAACTATTGATGGAGAGACACCCTGAAATCTTTTGGACTCCATGTGCGGCCCATTGCATCGACCTCATGTTAGAGGATATTGGCAAGCTTGTATGGGTGAAATCATGTGTTACCAAGGCCAAAAATCTTTGTAAGTTCATCTATAATCATGCCTTGGTCCTTAGCACTATGAGGAAATACACGAAGGGAAAGGAGTTGGCTCATCCTGGTATCACAAGATTTGCCTCTAACTTTATCACACTAAAATCCTTGCTGAGTTCAAGGTTAGAGTTGAGGTGCATGTTTGTTGGTCCAGAATGGAGTTCCTCCTCCTTTGCCAACAACCCTGCAGGGATAGATGCAACAAAATGCATTTATGATGATGATGATTTTTGGGAGCCATGTTCGAAGATTGTGGAGGTAATTTTAAATTTTAAAAGCTTAAGTCTTAAAATTTTATAAATTAATGTCTCATACATATTTTTGTTTTATTTTCATTGTTCAACTTTGCAAAGTTTCATCATTCACTAAATTGTTTTTTTGTTTAATTGTTTTGTAGATCACCGAGCCCCTTGTAGCCCTCCTACGAGTTGCTAATGGCGAGAAGCCCTCTATGGGCTACATTTATGAGGGCATGGATAGGGTCAAAGAGACTATTAAGGCCAAATATGTAGGAGTTGAGAAAAACTATGGCCCTAAATGGGACATAATTGATAGGAGATGGCAAAATCAACTTCATAAGCCCATCCACGCAGCAGCCTATTACCTCAATCCGGCATACAATTTCTGTGATGATTTCAAGACAGATGAGGAGGTTCTTAGTGGCCTATACACAGTGATATCGAAGATGTCCCCTAATCCCACAGATATATTGCTTGAGATGGATGCCTATAATAATGCATCAGGGCCTATTTTTTCAAGTCAAATTTGCAAAGAAGGTCGTACAAAATTGCAGCCAGATAAAAATTGCAGCTTAAGCCTTATACAATCTAGTTTCTAAATTTCTAGCTTTAAACTTAAAGTTCAAATTTTGAAATAAGACTAATACTTTTTTGTTTTCCTTTTTTCAAAATTCAGATAGATGGTGGCAAATGTTTGGGCCTTCAACCAAAAACCTTCAGCAAATCGCCATCCGCATTTTGAGCCAGCCAAGTAGCGCTTCTGATGTGAACGCAACTGGAGCATGTCCGAGCACATCCACTCAAAGAGGCGTAACAGGTTGTCTGTGCAGAAAATGAATAGTCTAGTCTTTGTGCACCACAACCTGCACATTAGGATCAGGGAGATTTTGGATGGTGACACCTCTCTGATTACTCTAGAGGAGGTTGATCCAGAGTCTGATTGGATCACTGAGGCTACTAATCCTGTCTTTGATGATGAGGACCTACAGTGGGTTGACCAGGCAGATAGAGAGGGCCAGGCTGAGGCTGTGGCTATGGCAGTGGAGGACCAGAGAGCTCCAGTTGTTCCTAGTGGCACCTCACAGACATTGGCAGAGCCAGAGGCAAAGAGTACAGTTGATCCTAGAGGCACCTCACAAGCTAGTGAGACATCCAGGACCTACCTTAGACGCCTTACTAAGAGGCATTTTATAGATTATACTGAGCCTAAAGTTGAGTCTAAGGTTGGGGATGAGGATGATGATGACGATGACGATGATGATGAGGATGAACCTGAGGATGAGGATGATGATGAGGACTCCGACTAGGAGCCATAGTTGTAGACTTATAGTCTTGTTTTAACTTTTTGTTTAACAGTTTAACTTAATATATGATCAGCATTTGGAACATTTGAATTTGATGATGACTATTGAATCTTGATGTGTTGGATTTCATAATGCATAAATGATAATACATATACATTTTGATGGTTTGCATGGATTTATCTTAGTTTGACTTTAATTACTAGTAATATAGTATTTACTTTTAGCAATTTACCTTTGTAAGTTTGTAGTATTGTACTTATGATCGATGTTTGACTTTTAAGTTTTAAGTTTTAACTTTAAGTATGTGCATTATGATCAAATTATCTTCTATTTAATGATGTTATTGTGTCTTTATGCTTTATTGAATAATGCGTGCATGGAATGTTCTTTAAATCCTAAAAAATCTCAAAATTTTGAGATCTTTTCACTTTGCCGACTCACCGCCGAGCTGGGTCACGAGTCAGAGCGGAGTCACGAGTCAAGTTACCCTTGCCAAGTTCGAGCAAAGTTCGAGTCTCGTTACACTGATTGGAAGCAAAGCAGAAGACCAAGAACTATCTATAATAGCACTAAGAGGATTACCCATGTCTTAGGAGGCATTCATCCAAGTTGTCAACAGACCTTCAATACTAGCCTTTGATCAACCAAAAAATGAGTGGAAATCAGAAGAATCAAGACTAATCTCTAGAACGATTATATCAAATCAAGAGGGAGAAAATCAAGCTCTCTTCTCAGTCTCTAACAACAAAGGAAAAAAGAGGAAATTCAAAGGAAAGAAATATGACAAAAGGAAAGAGAATAATAATAACTACAAAAGAAATGACTTCTCCAAAGTTAAGTGTTATCAATGTGAGAAACTTGGACATACCTTCAAAAATTGTCCAAAAAGGGAAAAATCTTAGCTTCTTTAGCCGAAACAAAGAAGGATGAAAATCTATTATTCTACTCTACCTTATCAAGTGAAAATGAAATCCAACAAAAATGTGTGGATAATACATAGTGGTGCTTCTCAACATATAACAGGATTCAAAGATAAATTTGAAACATTTGGAAATTATCTTACTGAAGGAGTCACCATTGGAAACAACTCAACCTATCCAATTAAAGGAATTGGGACTTGTTCTATACAACTAAGGACTGGCGTCACACTAAAATTGAAAGATGTTCTCTTTGTACCAGGCATAAAAAAAATCTAGTTTTGATTTTTGGATTAGCTGATGAAGGGTTTCAAGTTACTTTCAACAAGGACAGTTTTGTACTAGCCTAAAAACTTTAATCTAAAAAATGCAATCACCATAGGGACTAGAGATGGAACCCTATATAAACTATGCAACATTCAAAAGCAAGCTCTCAACCACGAAGTAACAAATTCTAATGAAGTATGGCATAGAAGGCTCGAACATATTGGATTTAGTTCACTTCCAAATGTAGAGAAAATCACCACCGGAACACCAAGCCTAAGTTCAAAACATATAGGCATCTATAAAGGATGTGCTCTAGGAAAGAACATTAAAAGACCTTTTCCTCCTAGTGAACACAAATCTAAATCAGTTCTGGAATTAGTTCACTCTGACTTATGTAGACCTATGCCATCACTTTCTCTAGAAGGTTACTCTTACTAAATAATATTCATTGATGATTTCTCTAGGAAAACTTGGATCTAATTTTTAAAAGTCAAATAATCAAATGAGGTTCTATCAAATTTTAGAGAATTCAAAGAGATTGTGGAAAACCAAACTTCAAAAAGAATTAAAACCCTAAGATCAGACAATGGGGGAGAATATACTTCTGAAAATTTCAGAGTTTTTTGCACATCTATTGGGATTAAGAGAGAGCATGTAGTACCTTATACTCCTCAACAGAATGGGGTAGCAAAAAAGAAAAATAGAACCACCGTTGAAGCAGCAAAAGTCATGCTTCATGATCAAAACCTACACTTCTCTTTTTGCGCAGAGGCTACCAATACTGTTGTATATATTCAAAACAGGTGCCCACACTCAATACTAGAAAACATAACACCTAAAGAAGTTTTTACAAGAACTAAGCCTGACTTAAGTCATCATAGAATTTTTGATTGCCATGTTTCTATTCACATACCTAAAGAAAAAAGAACCAAGTTAGAACCATCTGGGAAGAAAGGGATATTTGTTGGATACAGTGAAAACTCTAAAGGGTATAGAGTCTATGTACCTGAACAAAGATTAGTTGAAGTAAGCAAAGATGTCATATTTGAAGAACACATTGCTTTTAAAATATCTACAAGTACAGAAGATGAGCCCATCAAAAACTTAGATGAAAATCTACAAACTGAAATTCAAATGGAGAACATATTAGAAGAAAATGAATTATTACCAGATATAGAGAATGGAGACATCACTAGCATCAAGGAAAAGCCATTATGGGCGAGGAAAATGATTGAAGAAAATAATGTTGAGCCAGATGAAATTTCCAAGAAAAGCAAGAAAACCAAAAACAAATCTTATTACACTGCTTTAGTAACTAAGCTTACTAAATCTGAACCGTCAATTGTTGAGGAAGCCCTAACTTCTCAAGCTTGGAATGATGCTATGGTTGAGGAATATCAATCCATATTACAAAATGATGTTTGGGATATTGTACCTAGACCTAAAGACAAATCAATTGTTTCATCAAAATGGTTATACAAAATCAAATATGCTTCTGACGATAGTATTGAAAAGCATAAAGCAAGGTTTGTTTCTCGAGGGTTCTCTCAAAAGGCAAGTATTGATTATGAGGAAACTTTTGCTCCAGTTGTTCGCTACATTTCCATGAGAACAATTATTACAATTGCAACATTGAGCTCGAAGATAGATCAAATGGATGCCAAGACCGCATTCCTAAATGGTGTCATAAATGATGAAGTACATATTGAACAACCTAAAGGTTTTGCTATAAAAGATAAGGATAAATATGTATGTAAACTCAAGAAAACTCTCTATGGCCTCAAACAAGAACCTCGAGCTTGGTATGAAAGAACAGATAGCTACCTCACCAAACTAGGATACTCAAAGAATGAAGATGATCCAAACATATACTTCAAAATTTCTAATGATGACATGTTAATACTTGTTTTATATGTTGATGATCTATTGATAATAGATAATGATCACTTGATTGAAAGATGCAAACAAGATCTCATAGCGGAATTTGAAATGAAGGATTTAGGCCTACTACACTATTTCTTGAGCCTAGAAGTCTGTCAAAAGAAAGATCATATTTTTCTCAATCAAGGGAAGTACACTCAGGACATCTTGAATAGATTTGGAATGATGGACAGCAAACCTCTAACAACTCCGATGGAAACAAATCTACACAAACTAAAAGAAGTCGTGAATTCAAAATTTATTGATCCCACTCTTTACAGACAGATCATTGGATCTCTTATGTATCTTGTAAATACTAGGCCTGATATATGCTATGCCACAAATGTTTTAAGTCATTTTATGTGTGAACCAAAAAGGATTCACTTGATGGCTGTCAAACATATCTTGAGATTCTATGTGGTACCATTGGTCTTGGTTTGAAGTACAAAAATGTAGAGATCAAACTTGAAGGATATACTGATTCTGATTGGGCTGGTTGTTCTATAAACCGCAAAAGTACTACAGGGTGTTGCTTCAGTCTTGGATCAGCAATGATATCCTGATTCAATAGAAAACAACCTACAGTCGTCTTGAGTTCCACCAAAGCTGAGTACATGGCAGCCTCCATGGGAGCACACGAAATAGTATGGTTGAGAAAGCTATTATTTGGACTCTTTGGAAAACAACTAAGTCCTACATTAATTCATTGTGATAACCAAAGCTGGATCAAACTTTCTGCAAATCCTGTTTTCCACAATCAATCAAAGCACATCGAGACTCCCTATCATTACATAAGAGACATGGTTGACAGAAATGTTATCAAACTAATTTATATCAGCACAAATGAGCAAAATGCTAACATTTTCACCAAGCCTCTTGCAAAGTTGAAAATAGTGTACTTCAGAGGTAAACTTGGTATGACAAATTTATAAATGCAATTGTAAATTATTATATTCATCAATAAAATTAGATGTTTGCAAACTTGTGTTATGAAAGTTGACGACCTTTCTTATGCTTAAGATCACTATTGTAAGGTGACAACCTTATTTATAGTTGATCTATCTTCTAACAGCAAAAGTGTTGAAATATGCGTTATCATTGTTCTTCAGGCCGGATTTTGCAGACACTGTAGTTTTGATTAAACCATTTTAAAGGTGGTACATAACCTTGTATTATATTTTTCAATTTTCCTCATTGCTAAAGAGGGAGTGTTAAGAAGATTAGCTTCAAGGAAATTGAAGCAAAATTATGTATATATATTCTTATATATATCTGATGATAAATCAGTATATTAATCTGATTATACATACATACATACATACATATATATATGTACAGATTTATTTATATTAATTCCTTATGCTCTTATACTCAATCTTATATATATATATCCTTTTAAATACCGATCAGAGCTGTTTATAAAGTGCCGATCAAGTTGTTTATACATGCGATCATATTCCTTGTATTATGTACACCGATCATGTTTCATATACCATATTAACAGAACTCTTATAAGTGAAACGGTGCATTATCGGGTGTAAGACTTGATAAAGTCTAAAGCAACTGTTATGAAGCGTTAGACATCCGATCAATATTTTAAAGGATATTAATTTATATTGTTTGTGAAAATATATCAATCACAAGGCATTACATTCTCAGGCATATTCAGATCTGCACACACACACACACATATATATACACATGCTTAAATAAATCAGAACTTACATATTCAAGAAGATCTAAAAACTCCATAAGATTCATTATTTCAATACAAGTCTCCACTAATAAACAATCTTATAAGTTTACAACATGATGATCTCAGGAATCAAACAAACTTGATAGAAATATCAGATTCTGGATGTTTCCTCTTTGTGGCTTAGAATTGTAGATAAAAATCAGAGATTACTAGTGCACATTTGAGCTCGCTATTCAGTTAAGAGGGTTCCAGAAGTAGGTTTTGCATTTTGTTTTGTCCAAATTCAGGGAAGATCTAGAACATGGTTACAATTATGGAGCATTTTAGGTGAAAATAGACCTTTCCATCACATCCCCAATATTCCTGAAATCAATTATCAATTCGTCAAAATTTGAGAGTTCTTCAACCAAAGCCCTCCAAAAAAATTGCTCCACCCCTCAGATCATCCATACAACAAACATATGGTCGCATTAATGGCATTGACATGCACATGTCACTGCACTGATATGACCAGAAAAACATTTCTAATTTTTAAATTCAATTTTTTTCTACAATAAATCATCAAGAAGAAAATTGCAAAATGTTTGCAACTCCTTGTGTTGGTATGTCACCTGCAGTTTGTACATTTGGGTACTGACAAGACTGGAGCACAACTATGTTGCGAAGTGTCAGTCAATTTTTGTTGACCAAGCTGCCCTTTTAAAATTTGGACAACTGTCAACGAATAAACAAGAATATTTTGTGCAGAAAATTCCATCATCATTAAACAAAGAATCTCCAACAAATATTCCGTTGTATAGTATACACTGGCAACCACATAAAGCTCCTATAAACTTTTGAGGCCTCTCTCCGTTTCAGTTTTCATTTTGACAGGCAAACCGTGAAAGCTCTCGGGCTCCAAACCTCCAACTTGCAAGTGTTCTGTTTTAATTTGGCATAGAATTTTATACTCTTCGTAATGGTGTCATCAGTTTTTTATTTTGGTGCCTGGTTTTTTCATCAATTACAAATTCTTAGAGGTTTTAATTCGCCATTCTCATTTTGAGAACTTCCAGGGCTTTGTTCTTCCTCCTGGGATAATAGTTTTGGGTGCCAGTTTTTTTAATGCACAATTTATCCTGTACTTCATAGCAGTGTGATCAGATTGGTCTCATTCTGTGTAAAAACTATGCTTTGAACTTGTGACCAAATTTCCAATTTGTGTGTACCACACTCATGTCCAGCTTCTTGTTTTTGGCATTGAGCACCTATAATCACACTAAGCAAAAAGTATCAAATCATACTTTGTTGGGGGGTTCTACGATTATAATTTGGGGTGGTAAACTTGTGCTTCTGTTGGATTGAATCTTTTGATTGGTCTATTGAATGCCTAAAATTGAGAAGTTAATCATGGGTATCAAAAGACATCATGTTTTAATCAGGTTGGCTAGATGAAACTACAAGTATTGGTGAGATGGAATCCTAACACATTGTAGGTGGCTTAATCTCTTACCCTATCATGGACAACTTCCTAAACCATCGTCATATTGGAAAGGAGTTGTATTGGACATAAAGATTGAACATATCCTCGAAGTAATTGGTTGTAGTTGTGATTTTGAGACACAAATGGCCACTGATGGCATTGAGTCCCCCCGTGAACTTATAACCATGTATAGAGACTCAAATGAACCTTCATTCCCTAATGATCATTTGTGGAATGTCTTGTTCCACTAGATGAGTTTTGTCCAATTGATGATAAAATAGCTGTAGCCTGTAGTAGTTGTTGAATGAAAACATTTTTGTTATCTTGATGCTGGAGAGACTCCTCCAATATAACCTTCCATAAAGACTCAAGTTCCTATGGCTCCTAATCCAAATTACAAGGTTCATCTTCTTCATCTGTGAGTCAACGATTGAAGGCTGAGAACTTGAGTAATCCAGCATAAACAAAATCACTTGATGGACACATTATGGCATCTCTTCTGGACAACTTTGGGGATGATAAGTGTAGTCAAACAGCAAGAACTAAGATCTCATCTCCTTCGTCTTCTATTGCATTTGATGATGTATTGCCACACTTTTGGCTACTTGTGATTCAGTGCGGTCGGACATATACATCGTCTTCCATAGATGGTTACTTGGGATGATTACTTGACAGATGTTGCAGGTTTCTTAACAGAGTCCCACATTTCAGGCCTGGCAGATGCCATTGTACACCATTGATTACACTAATCTTTCTTTGATGGTGGTGATTCTTCTCTACATGATCATTCTTCATATAGTTTGACATGAGTAGATATATTTGAGCAGCATTTGGACGAGGTTTTTTTATCTTCAGAGGAGGCATCCTTATCTTTAAATTGGATTCTACAATAGTTTTACTAGATTTTGGAATTTCATCTTCATTAGTGTTGCCAAGAACACCTGATTTGGTGGATTAAGCTTTCAGCATCAACACGAAGACACTTCAGAAGAGTTCAACAATATCATACTTAATCTTTCTTCCCTCATCTTCATTTCAGCAATGGGAAGATATCCTTCAAACCATCTTTTGGCGATTCAAATGTCTTCAAAAATCATTGTCAACAATCTACCACCATTGCAAGAGACTCTACAGTGAGGTGGGGTTGCATGGTCACTCTTCTTCTCTCTTATGGGAGGACTTTTTCCTTGCATAGGGTTTTGTCCATGTTCTTTATTAAAGAGCATTTTTGTTTCCATCTTTTTTGGAAGGGAATTTTACCCTACTAGGTTTTACAATTTCCTCCATTTATGAGAGAGATTGCATTGCATTTGTACATTGGAACCTAACATGGCCTAATGGCCGAGACCCATCTTTGCATTAAGTAATAGATGCATTTGTGTGCATTCTCCCTAAGTTGCACTCAAGGCGAGGTGTTGGTGTGAAATAGGTGTTTTACCTAGCTAGTTCATCACCTAGGTCCTGTTCACACTTGTTACTTCAGTTTACTTAGGGTACATAGAGGTAGTTATCATTTCACCTTTCATGTCATAAGACTAAGACACAGCCTTATGCAATCCTGTGTACAACTTGACCTATATAGCATCTCTAACAAACACAAAAGAACAGAAAACCTTTAGATCTATTCAGACTAATTAATCTATTCAATAATCAATTTCAGCATAAAGCACATACATCCATGCATTTGCAAAAATAGTTAGCAAGGTCTTAATAAAACTATGTTTGCCAATTTGAGGATGACATGGACTTGCAAATAATTTCTAAAGTTAATATCAAATATCCTCAATCTCTAAATAAATTAACAATGTAACATGTATGTTCCATCGATTAGTAATGAAGACAGCAATTATGAATCCTAGGACATCATCAAACCTCCCCAATTAACAGTTCTCTGGCCTCATTCGTTGGTGCTTCACCAATTCTAAAGTTAATATCAAATATCCTCAATCTCTAAATAAATTAACAATGTAACATGTATGTTCCATCGATTAGTAATGAAGACAGCAATTATGAATCCTAGGACATCATCAAACCTCCCCAATTAACAGTTCTCTGGCCTCATTCGTTGGTGCTTCACCAATTCACTATGCAGCTTGAAATCTGAGACCCTTTTCTCTAAACTTCTCTTCACATTCATAAAATTTAAAATGCACAAAAAAATTCCTTTATGTTTTCTCTCCAAGGCTCTTTTATTATTATGGTAAAATAATGAATGTGTTATTAAACAAATATCATAAATGATATATCTGTACAAGTATACACAAGAATATTTCTATAACGAACAAAAAGAGAAATAGAAACATTCTGAAGAGAGAAAGAGAAAGTTTCCAAAACAAACACAAGGAGTTTATAGAAACATTACAAAAAGAGTAACCATTAGAAAATGACGGAAGAGAGAATAAATAGAAACTATCTAATATCATAATACCCTCCCTTAATGGTCAATCTATCTTCCAAAAACAGAAATTTGCATGTCCTCAAAAAGCGTAAAAGGCAGCCTCGAGTTGATCAGAGAGGTCTACATGTTCTGGAATGTTGGCATGTGGCTGAGACCCTCCCTGCTTCCGCTGGTTAGAAGTAATACGAGTTCTACATTCTTGAAGCACATTACCAAATTTGTGGCAATAGTTGCACCAATAGTTGCACCGGATTTGCTTCTTCTTGGAGCTATTTTGAGATTGAGCAGAGGACTGAGATGGGCCTTTATCCTTGTTAAAGGATTGGGCTGAAAAAGCTTGTTCAAAGGGAGATGAAGGAGCACTACTACCAAGCTATTGTTTCCAACAAACCTGCTGCAGAAGTTTCATGCACAAATCTAGAAATTCAAGGTCAACATTAGTTACAATAATGTTGAGCGTCTCAATAAAGTGCTCATAGGATGATGGTAGACTTATCAAAGTAATGACCACCATATCCTCTTCCTCCATCGTACAGCCAACAGCCTCAAGCTGATCTCTGATGTCCATAATCTTTAGAAGATGTTCTTGTAAGGACGTGCTCATCCATAATAATATAGAATAGTTGATTCTTCAAAAAGAAGGCTTTGCTTTTATATGATGTCTTGTGGAGATCCTTCAATGTTGTCCAGATCTATGCAGTTGTCTTGCCAGACAACACTTGAGGCAGTTGATCGTCAGTAACTAAAAGCTGAATAAGCATAACAACTTCACAATTACCCTCATCAAACTTCTCTTAAGTAGCATTGACTGTGGTAGGACAAGTCTCAGTACCTAGAACAAGCATCTCAAGGCGACGATACTCGAAGATTGTTAGCATTCTCTACTTCCAGGTGTTGTAGCTCTTTCCATTAAATCATTGATTGCCTTCCAAGAGAAGATTGGTGAGAAATGCCATGCCACATTTTTTGACACAAAAAGCATAAATATGAGAAATGGCATGAAATCAAGGCAAATTGATGGAAGACCCAAAAATTTGAAGAGACAATCGGATAAGAGCTCAAAAAACCCAAATAGAATCTACTATCAATTTTTTTTCTATTGGCTCAAAAATCGAGGCACAAAAAATGATGCACCCAAAAAAAAGCGAGACTAACCCAGTTGAGATCTACAAAACCCCACTAGACATATGCAAAAATACTGTTAATCCGACACAAGAATCGAGGGTTTTCAAAAAAACCTTAGTCGGATTTAAAAACTTGAAAAATTTTGCATAGTTCTTAAACAAAGGGCGGATTTGAAAAAAGGTAGATCTTAATCTATGCAGGGGGTCATGTTAGCAAAAGAATGCAGAAGATGGAGGTAGAAATCGCAAGAAATGTCAAAGAAGTGTCTCATATGAGCAAAAATGTAGCAGAAAAACACTAAAAAAATGGCGACAAAACTCACACGTTTTACAAAAAAAGAGACCGTCGGTGAATAAAAAAAAGTTGTAGAAGACCAAAAAACACCTATCAAAACAAGAAAAACATGACCAAAGTTAGAGACGCATCTGCAACATGAGGAAGATGCCCACATTCTTGAGGAAAAAATGGGATTTTAATGACCTACAATTTCTCACAAAGAAAATTGCAACAACAAAAAAATTGGACATCGAATTCCTAGTCAAGTTTGGGGGAAATACAAGGATGCAAATTTTGAACACACTCAGCAAATATTTCAAAATTTTGAACTAATAATTTCAACATAGAAATTAAAAAATTTCGAAAGGCTAGGAATTTACTCTGATTATTATGGTAAAATAATAAATGTATTATTATTCAAAGATAATAAATGATCTATATACACAAGAATGTTTCTATAACGAACAAAGAGAGAGAAATCGAAACATTTTGAGGAGGGAGGGAAAGTTCCCATAATGAACTGAAGGAATTTATGGAAGCAATACAAAAAGAGTGACCATTACAAAAAGACAGAAGAGAGTAAATAGAAACTATCTAATATCATAATATTTATAGTAATTTTCTATGAACCTTCATTAGCAAGGCTCTTTAATTATTTTGGTATCTTTTATAATAATGAGCTGATTTTAATATATCATTCATAAAGCACACTTTATCAATGAGTATTACTTAGTCATTATCCTCAACATGGCCCCCAATTTTATTATAAAGTTAATTTATAACTTTATAATATAACTCAAATAATTAAATATCAATAAAGGTCATGAAAATATTAATATTTCATTTAACTTGACAAACCATCTGAACCAAGGAGTCAACCATTGCATCCTCTATCCATATCAATGCCTTACTAGAAAAGAAAGGCCCATTCTTGATTAACCTTAAACTTACTAGCATTAGTAAGTATAGCAAAACAGAGCCCAAACAAAGGCCAAGCTGGAAAATATTGTATTCTGGAAAAGGCCTCCATTAACCAAGCCTCTTCCTCAAAGACATCCAAAGCAATTAGCCTAAGAGGGTCGCAACAATAGACCCCTCAAACTTTGATGGTGATGAAAATGGGGGCATTACAGTCACTCCCTAAGCTTGCTTGTCCTTGAGCAATCACAATTGCAAAGAAACTCCATTGCATGACAAGTCCAAAGGAAGACTATGAAACATCCCACATAACAATAGCATTGTTGAAGCATCAACATAACACATTTGCATTGAAATGAACAAATCAACTATCCCATCCCTGCACCATGGACTTGTGCATCTAAAACCAATAATGTACATGAAAATCATAAATGAAACGGGGACTAATCCACACCATGTACACATTGCAATACTCCCCAATGAACCCTAACTGGAATCCTAATGCACGCGAAGGACCCTATAGCACACTGAAGAGTGTCCAACCAAATATGCATGGATCCCAAATCCTAAAGCAAAGGCAACTAAAAAGAACAAACCTCATTTTTGGCCTCACTAATCTAATCCCAATGCCACCATGTTGCAAATGGTGTAGCAACTCGATGAGACCCATCTTATCTATAGCGCTAACCTCGTGACCTCCAAGGTCCCAAAGTAAAAATAACTCAGGGTATATGGACACATCGGGTAGATCAAATCTCCATTTACATTCTAGCAATCCCCCATGGGTGTGGGACCCAATTGTACTATGGAGAAAACTCCAAAGGGTGTCTGTATCACAACCATAATCTCCATTTTCCGCTAAACTACCATGGATGCACTAAATCTACAAGTAGTCTACCACTAAATTCCACTCACCAACCCTATCAATTGAACATGGCATATAACCACCCCATAAAGAATGGTATGATCTTGGAACCCACATAGATGCATAACCAAGTCCTCTACTTGTGAATCAGAAGAGAAATGATGTGCGCCCCTTACTGTGTAGCTACAGTAAAAGGCTTTGATCTCTGTCAGTAGCTCATCAATGACAACTCAAGAATCAAAATACGGCTCCAATCAGCTAACTGGGTAGATGCCCTGTCAAACATCTCTGCATACCCAATCACATACTCTACCATGAAGCAAGTGGAGATATTATGATTGTTAGCATGAATGCTGATGGTATTACTTAGGGGGAGCATCCTAAGCATTGGAAAGATTGTTAGAATGATTGACATGTTGCATTCATGACTGTGTTTGTCATTGATGTCAACATAGCATTGTTTCTCTGAAGACTGGCAAAGTAGCAGACAGAGAACAAGGTCGTACGGACTATGTATTGATAATCAAGTCAATCGTAGTTGAGGATGTATTCTACACTGTGTCCTGGTTCTATGGACAAGAGCACGTACAGAGAATCGAAGACATGCAGAAGTTAATCTTGAATTACAGAAGACAGTAAGTAGATAGAGTACCTGATAAGTGGTTTCTAATGTTTGGACTATATCTCTTAACAGGGAAAGAATCATGATGAGCAAAGTTAGACAATGATAGAAGACAGCCTAATGATAACATCAGCGAGTGCGCAAGGTCAAAGATCGCACGTGTGAGAAGTTGTGAAGACTGTGAGATGACAGTGTCGTGTAATTATAAAATAACTATAATATCTTAATAAGATCCTATTATAATTAATTGGGAAAGCCTCAAGGCCAACTCAAGGAATTATTTTGAGGATATGGTATAAAGGAAGGTTATTTTCCTTATTGTGAAGTATGTGATTTATGTGTAAAGTGCAAATCGTACAAATGCTATGCGAAGTTGGTAAATGCTTGTAAGCGATCCAAGGGATTATTTGGATGCGAAGTTGGTGATCTAGTATTGAGATCAAAAGAGGAGTGGTCCAGTCAAGAGGACAGAGGAGTTCAAGATTATTCATTTCTATTATTCTGCAAGGAATAGTACAAAGACCAATTGGACAATGAGTTTGGTGGTCTTGCCTTGTAGCTGTTTGGACAGTGGGTCCTTTTGCCTTCTACAACTGCTAACAATAACAGGGTTGGAATCTCCTAACAAGGATTAAAAGTCTCCTAACAAAGACTGATATGTAATGAATTTATTTCATTGGCTCCTAACAAAGTCCACCCTCTTACAAGGAACATTTATGTTAGTACATCATTTTGTGGGTACCATCCTCACCATGGTTTTCCCTCTGGTCAAGGGTTTCCCTAGTTTAACATATAAGGTGTTATTGTGTATGAGTATCTTCTTATGGTTGCTGATTATATTGCTCACATGTTTAAGGATTAATAAGATTGATAAATATTTTAATAGTTAGATAACTGGTTAACACCCCACCCCCCCCCCACCCCCCCAGTTACCTCGGTGGACTTTACTTTCTAACAATGACTTAAGTGTGTCCAAAGCCTTCTAGATGAACCTCAAATCATAAATTTGAGAACCAGCCTCAACACCATACTACCTATGCTCAAATTCAGTTCTCCAAAGTAGGTATTCAACATATTTATGTGTATAGTCAAAACAAGACAAGGTTGAATCAACCTTCTCTCCAAAAACTGTCAACAAGTCCCTCCATCTCTGAGGCTCAGCAAATTATTAAACAGAATCAACTGCATGGGATGAAATAACAAGATCGTTTCCAAAGGCAAACAACCCAACATGAGAATTAACCTTCCAACCAAATGTACTCTACATATATTCCGTAAAGAAGATGGAGTATTGCCATGAATTGTCATAAAACTCACTGACAAATCCACTTGTACCTCACAAGGACTCTTAATAATCCAATGTGCATCATTTGTCAATGTGAAGACTACTAAAGAACCTGATACAACAAGAGACTCTCTCGATCAAAGTACTCATCCCAACTAAATCCACTACACCTAAATCAGTAATAGATGTAGTAACATCCTCACTACAACCAATGGGTATCAATTCATCACCAATTGCTACTATAGGAAGTTGAACTAAATTTGTAGTTGATGAAGGTTGTACTCAACTCCACAATAACCTAATCCAACTAAAGTTGTGACTCTTTAAGAGCCAACTGAAAGCTAACTGATATCTTTGAAGTCGCCTCAAGCTCAGGAGGGAGCTCAACTACCTCTTCTTCCTTTCCTATCAAAGAATCACAAGAAGTTAAAGCCCACTCAAAAAGTAGTCCTTGTCAGCTAATAACTGCAAGTAATTATATTTCGTGATTCCGATAGCTTCTCATAGTGAATGAATCTCTACTACGAAAAGGTTACTACCATTGTGGTCATCTGACATAGGAGCACCCCATCCAAATATAGCTAACATCTGATTATCATTCACCTTCAATCGCCCACTCAAATGATGTCTCTAAACTTGGAGACTCCTATGTGTCTATTATGCTCACCTGATTATCGATATCATCACGAGCACTATCATCCCTATGCACATCAACAACTGGCATATTGTTGTTGGGTACCTCAACAAATGACTCAACCGAAAGAGTAAAAGTTGTTGCTATATCAATCTCCTCACACACTCCCACACCCCATATAATTGTAAGTCACAATGTTGGGATCTATCATCAACCAATGAATTCTTGAGTTCACTTCCTAATGTTTGATATGAAATATTAGACTTAGTGCCGCAAGAGTCTTCCTCAAATAACATCACTAGTACACAAATCCAAAGTATCAACATCCTCTATTTGTAAGACCTTTGATATCTCATGCTAATGCAAACACCTGTCATTGTTGTCATCAAAATCAAGATCATTATGGAATGAATCTATATCATATAACTCATTTCTAACACCCAAATCATGAGTGTTAACACTGGGAAACTACACACAATCATCTCCTGCACATGGAAAGGTTGGTATCCCCTGCATAGGCTCACCATTATGACTGATGTCATAAAAATCAGAGCTATAAGAGCTCATACTTTCCATGCACTCTTCAAAAGTGAAACTACCATCATGTGTGTCAAAACTCAAGGTGGCACCAACGATATCCTCCACACTTGCCCTATCATCAAAGCCATCAATAGGCACAAACATAGGACTACTACTGTAAAAATCAGAACCTGTATCATTTATAACTTCATTACTATCTATTGATGTAGGGCTGCCATCAATGGTAGTTGTCATGTCATCAGCATTCCCATGATCGCAAGCTCCTGTCTCATGGAAACAATGAGACTCAATGCAGCTGTCCTCAAACAAAAAAAGCATACCTTGATGTCTCTGTGAAGAGTCTCCCTTGTCATGTGCATGAGAAGAACTAGTAGCTGATCCACTAAGCAAAGGCTCAACTTCCACATCCACCTTCTCTTCCATTGTTTATTTTGCATGATAGAAATCATTTAAATTAGAGCCTACTTTTTCTTTTTTTGCAAACCAAGAATCCAATATCTTTGGGTGTTGCAGCAGCTCTAATATATTTTTATTACTACAATGACAAGCATTATTGTAAGCCTATATAGCACACTTAAAGCTCTAGCATGAGACCCCATATGGAGGAGAGGGAGCCAAATGGTTAACACATGGTATTAGCATGATCATGATGAGTGGTTGAATATTTGACACCCCGCTCATCAACCTTATAGTTTCATGGATTGACAGACCTTAATTCTTGAAGGCAACTGATTACTCAAGAAACACAATGATTTTGAGTTTCAATTTCAAAACTTAAGAGAGGCCATTGAAGGGGTCTATAAACAACCAAAATTAACCACTTGTGTTTGGTCAATTTCTCTATTTTGTTAATTCCCATCATTTATATTAATTAGATTATCCATGTTCTCATCTACTTTCCCAAGTCTTAACCTAGCCTAAATAATTAATTTTCTTATTTACCCTTATCCCTATCCAATTTCTTTTGAAAATTAAATAAATAACTTTTAGTCATTTGATTTACCCTCACATGTCAAATTCTCCATCTATTTTAAACTATCCTCTAATCAATCCTAACCTACCCCCAATCATTTCTATAAACTTGATTAAGTGCAGTTACCCTACTCCCACCAAATCATGTACAAACCTCAATACCATGCCATATGGGTCTTGTCCCCTCCTAGTACACTCAAGAACTCCAAAGAAATTTTCAATTCCTATGCCTATCATTCCTCCCCTTTTGAGTGTAACAACAAACCTTGCCTGTAGGGCAAGATCTTTCACACTCAAAAGTAACAGCGTCCTCTCCTCTTGCCTCATGATGCCACTCGTCACCATCCCATTGGTTAGAGGTCCAAATCATCCTCCATTCTTGATTTTTATCTCTCAAACTCAATCATCCATCCCCCAACCATATATATTCCACACTTAACCATTTTACACTCTCAATCATTTGGCAACCAAACATTGTATTGAAGTTAAATTTGTTAGTGAGAAAAATCCAAATCAAGCATGTTGGGCAAATCAAGCACAATGGAAGATTCGACATACTTTCATTTCATCCATTTCTATGTCGATTTGAGTCTCATGCCTAATCTATGTCTTGCGTTTGTTGTTTGTGTTGTTTGGATTAAATAGCTAGAGCACTCATGTTGACCCAAGTTTCATGAGTGAAGTTCACAAGGACCAATCTTTCACGAGAATGAATGGAACACTTAGCACTCATTGGATCTAGGTGATGCCCAAAGAGTTAAAGCATTGGGCCTTCGTAGGAGGTCACCATCCCGATATGACACCATCTCAAGCATGCTTAGCCATGCAATTTTGACCAAGGTTAAAACTACTTAGCTTGCTACCACTTTCCATTTATTGCTACCCACATTTTGTCCTCCCCTCATAAATCTTCCCCCTTTGGGAAGGGATCCACATCCTAGTACAACACCATCTCAAGCACACTTTAACCATGGATTTTCTTCCAAGGTTAAGCCCACTTAGCTTGCTAACCCTTTCCATTTATTGCTACCCACACTTTGTCCTCCCCTCATAAATCTTTCTCTTTTTGGAAGGGATCCCACATGGGTATCCCTTCCAAAAGTACCTCAAAGGAATTTCAAATTCCTTTCGTCCCTTTATCTTACCTCAAAAAAACATTTGTCTTTATGGCAAAAAAATTCGATGCTCCAAAGAAGCTCGAAGGTACCAATCTCCTTCTCAAGGACTCTCAATGTGACACTTGTGATCATTTCATACCTTGAGAGATCACATGTATTCCCAACCCTTGATCTTCATCTCATCATCCTAGCCCTCCATTCCATTCTCATCTCATTTATATGCTCAACACTCGGTAATTTCTCTATCTTGTATCAAAATCATATGAGCATTGTTATAATGTCATTAATTTTACATAGGCCAAAAGATAGAATAGTGAGATATTTATTAACAAATAACGGAATTCTTATAAATTGTATGAGCAAGATGTTTCTAAAATGTTGCAAACTGGTGTTTGAACAGAAATCCTAGATGGGTCTAGTGTCTACAAAGAGGTTTGGCTGTTAAATAACTATGGAAAGTTGTTGAAGAATATTTTCATGATCTAGGATCACTGCCCAGAAGTAGAGCCCAGGGGGATTGCATCCTCCATCTTTGACTTGACAGGTTTTCCTTATACACTTGTTGGTTAACCATTAACATAATTCTCCAGTCATTCTGTGGGTTCGCTATAGTGCGCATATTTGAAGTCATATACTTCTTGTTAGAATCAGTGTTTTTCCATGGGCTTTGGAGAAGTGATGACTCAAGTGAGATTTATTAAAAAATAAAATAGTAGAGTATATGGTGTAAATTGCAATCATGATCCTTCTCTTTTACTTATTATTCATCCTAAAATTATAAATAGTGATGCCAAGTTTGTACAGGGAATTAAAAGTGATATTGGAAACCCTGATTGCAAAGAATCACGGGATGGCTTAAAAATTGCTGAAGATTACAGAATGCAATTTAAACACAATTTCAATGGAATTTTACCCTGTAGATGGGAATAAACCAGTCAACTAACATTCACCACAATTTTATTTTAAATGCAATTCCACAGGGGAAAATAATGTCTGCAGTGGTGTATTGCAATTTTGGGAATTAATCATACCTTTTCGTTTATCTCTGCTACTATGGTTTTCACTAGTTTGCCATCACAAATAACTTCTGCCAACATGTCCAAGATTTAAGATGAATTGTCCCTTTACCTATCACAGATTTTTCTCTGTTTTGCTTCCTTCATCATGATCATTTATGCAAAATAAGAATTTGTTGATGCCAACTCTTTGCTTACATGATTGGAAAGTTCCTGCCAATAAAACAATTTTCCAAATCACACAATTACAACATTTTCACCACAACAATTTTATTTCTAAGCTGTGAGTAGTATTGTCAAACTTCGCCAAGTTTTTGCTAAGTCGAAAAATTTTGATCTACCCAGTCCAGGTATGCAAACTAAGCTCTAAAGCACCATTGTTGTAACAGTGTCCTGATGCTCATTGCTCCATGTTTTGTCACTGCCCTAGGATGGGGGCAAACATTTCAAGCAGAAGTTCATTTGTTAATTATTGTAACTTCCAATCAAGGCCTCTAAAATCCTTGCCTGGGGCTTCACTTCTTCTGTCAACATGCATTTCTAGGTGAAGCTTTCTACTTTTGCAAGCACTTGGCACTTCCAAAATACAGATTCACAAATTTGGTCTCTAACAGTTATCTGATGTTTTCTGCCACTTATACAATAACTTATCAATATATGGATACTGTTACAGATATAAAGATTTCAGATACCCCCAAAGACAAACGATATAATGATACGCCCTTACAACATCAAACTATAATGAAATAACTTGCACAATGGAAGAGATAACATGAAATATTCAATAAATACTTGATAATAACTGAGAGTAATAGGCCACTTCGAGGGGGCAACCTCCAAATATCTCCAATGAGAACACACTTCACAATATGATGTTGAAATAAGACTCACAACCTCCTATAGATACCTAATTATGCTTAGGCTGAATAGATACAACCCTACATAACACCTGGAACGACCCACCTTCCTAAATAATAGTATAATAATGATAACATGATTTAATTAAGGATTAAGATAGCCACAAGTAGACTATTCATAACCCTATATACACCAATATTAAGGGCGTAGCACAAACCTTGGATTGAATGATGAGTTTTAAATTGTTTGCTTCTTTTTATATGCGTCAACATAAAATTCCAACATTTTAGTGTTCATCTTATTAATGCATCTGGACTCTGTGATAAAAATTGTAAAATCTGATAGGGTAGCCACTGCAAAATTTTATGCACTTTTTCAGGTATTTTTTTATTTCATTCCTATAATCCCGTATGCCTCATTGATATTGTTCATTTATTCGCTCTCCGTCAATTTTTGCTAGATATACAACTGCAGGGGCCTAAGATGCATTTTAGTAACTAATATTCATAATTCTATAAATGGAATGAATAATTTTTTCAGCAACTCTAGTCTCTACTAGAGACATGAAATATTTTTCATGTCAATAAGAGGAATTCTAATGACTATTAATGTCTTCGCCACAACCAATCAACTGCCAGCTATCAAGAACACATAATTTGTTAAAAAAGTTACAAACGCTTCTGATCAGAGTGATGCAGCCTCTGCTAAGGTCCTCCAAGGATAGCATTCTGCTGTAACTGGCAAAAGGGCTTCTGATTGAAAACTTTACTGGTGAATATTTGCAATCTTTAGCGACAAGCAGAATGCTTCCTGGAAACAGGAAACAACAATCCAAGGCAGGCAAGTGTGAGCGTGCAGAGGGTTTTTCAGAGCAGCATGGGGGGAGGTCCTTTACAGATATGGCAAGAAGGAAGTGTGCCAAGGGTGCAAAGAGAGTGTATGTCCCCATTTTTACACCTCCCTTAGTATAGTGCTAACTAGCAGGATTGGCCTATTAGTGGGGTCCCATAGGCCACTGAGATGGATGGGGAACCCTTTTAAGGACTCCTGACGACTTATCATGGCTCGGAGAGCCAGTTTGACCAGTTTTGAGCAGTCTCCTAAATTTTAGGAGGAATCCCTAATTTTTAGAGATGAACTGGGAGTCAGCAGAGACACACCAAGAGACCTCTGGGATCAGCCTAGACACTTCTGGCATGGTTTCCATTTTTTAGGAGAGTTCCTAAATTTAAGGCAGGGACTACCAACAAGCTCGCAGTGGTCAGACAACATCAATGGAAGGGGAGCATCAGACAGAATCTAGATTGGGGTCCAAATGAGTGAGCTACAAATAATTTGGAGATAATTTAATTATTCCCCATGTTTGGCTTAATAAATTAATATTAAAGGTGATTATTATAATCACTTTACAATATGACAAGTTAGTAAAACAATTGGCCCTATTGCCAAAGCATATAACTTGATATTATAACTTAATAAGTGGGCAATTTTCAATGAATAAAAGACCTTCATGTTGGCCATTTCCTAGAGAGAGGGACTTAATAAAATAAACATTTTTATGTTTATTAAATGCCACAAAACCCTAATATGGTATGATTTGCTCTTGGAAGGAAAAGAATTGCCATAAAGGGGAAAAATGAGGGAAAAAGCATTCATTCCAGGCATTTGCTAATTCATTGTTTCAATGTTTTCTGGTTTGGAGCTCTGGCACCGAATTCTTCAGGAACATAGCCTCTTGACACGATAAAGTGATGGACGAAATCCGACCCTTGAGGTTCGAAATTCAGCATACATTGAGTTGAAAGGTGAAGAAAGGATAACTTTCAGTAGAGGTAAATAATACATCTGATTTATAAGTTAAAATTTGGAGCATTCAGTGCAGATTGGGTGTTGTGATGCATTTGTTACATCATGGAATTGTACCACGTCTCTCGTACCCTTCCCAGAAGCAATATATCAGATCCATATTGGATGCAGGTTTGAAAAGAATGCAGATCAGACTTAATAATCAGGTGTCTGGGCAGAGGGAGTTGGTTTTTAGGCCTGTGCAGCCTCTCCGCAAGTCACCAGGCAAAACAATATTGGAAGCACCAGCCACATATCAAGAGACTTCAGCAATATAGTCTCAGATCTGAACATCTACTGTGGTAGCAGACCATAACCAGCAAATCAGATATATTTACTACCAGGTCAGCACATGGGTCAGTGGAGGCAGAAAATATCACAAAAAATCAGAAGATTGTCAGGCATCTACAACAGATAACAATTCCATACCAGTCATACATCCACTTTCAAGATTCAGATTTGTACTCCATACAGCTCACATTGTTAAAGAAATTAGTTATTTAGTTCACTTCGGTGTTAAGTTCGATTATTGCTTATTTTCAGCATTTCCTAGTCCCAGTCTTTGTTCTTTGCACAATCATCATAAAAAAACACAAAAAGGCAAAAACACTTCAAAAATAAAACAGAAAAAAATTGATCATTTAAAAAATCAGAACTTCCATATGCTGGCCATACTTAGATTTGAAAAAAGAAATCAGAATTGGAAAACACTATCTGGGGTAGAACATTACAAAGAGGCTGTTGATGACAAGAAGGGGGAGTTATCACAGGCTAGTTTTAAGAAAAGTATGCAATATCAGAATGGACCAGACAAGGGTTTCACATCAGGGGCAGACAAAGAAGCAAAGCCCCCACATGTTAAAGTGGGGGTTTAGTCCAGCACCTCATCGATCCAAATGCACCAGTATGGAAGTTATATCCCCAAAAGAGATTTTTGGAGAAGAAATTAGACATGAAGTGACTGAAAATGAAGCATACTTCTCAGAAATGGGATCGGTTGCGAGATCCAAAGGATTCCAGCCAAGCCTCTCAGTGTAGCACCATTGGATTATAGATACTTGGCACCCCTTTCTAGAGGGTGATGCCCAAATATACCCATGCACACGATTTTTCTTCATGGTGGTATTGGATAATGTTTGAGATAGGAACAGAATTATATGCCACTATCAATAGAGCTACGAACAGTTTATGTTAATGTTGAAACCATGTTGCTTCCAAGCCTATTTCTGAATTCTTTGATGCTACTCCAATCTAGGTGAGATCCCATACCTACCTTTACAATTTTGCTATGCATCTTGTTTCAAGGCCATACAAATTTCTATGAGCAAGTTTATAAGGGCGGAAGAGGGCTCCTCAAATTATTATCACACTACTTATGCTTGTACTCTTGTGGAGATGGTCTCTGAAAACAGTTGGCAGAATTTGGAATCAACTGCTGGACTACAATGGTTTGTGCTTTCATTGGTGCAGATGCTTTAATACAAGTCATATTGTTGCACACTGCATGATGTAAGTTTAATAACCAAACAACCTACTGAAGAGATGTCTCCCCTCATCATTTTACAGTGGATAATGATAATTCCATTCAAGAATATAATACCCTGCAGCTACCTCAGAGCTAGTGCAATCAAAAGAATTACAAATCACTATTGAGGCCACACCAAAGGCTTCAGAGGGATCTCCTCCTATGGAAGAGGACATCATTGATGCTGCTATGCATAGATGGAAAACTCGCCGAGTACTCGGCGAGTTTTTAAAACTCGCCGAGTTTCCTAGCTCGGCGAGTTTTTAACCAGTTAACTCGCCGATTTAAAAACTCGGCAAACTGGTAAAAACTCGGCGAGTTTTCCCTAAAAACTCGCGGTTTACTGGTGAACGCGGCCTGTGAGGATTTAAGCGGCAGTGAGTGTGTTTTTTCTCATTCTTTCTTGTATTTGCATTGTTTAGAACCTTGAGGAGTGAAGAGAAGAAGGTTTGGAGGCATTCTTGGCTGATTGCAAGTGATTCAAGGCGGATTTGAGTGGATTGTAGAGGATTCTAACAGATTTTAGAAGACAAATTTCTTTCCAGGTATGTTCATCTTATCATAGTTTGAAAACTTTTTATAGTTTTATAACAAATGTTCTTTTGTTTTTGTTGTTTTTTGTAAATGTTTTCAAATCATTTAAAATCATTTTGAATCATTTGAAACCCTAGCTTCTAAGGATATGGTTGAAGTTTGTTGTTTGCTAAGGATATGGTTCAAGTTTGAAGTTTGAATCATTTGAAACCCTAGCTTCTAAGTTCTAACTTTGTTTATTCATTTCTCTATATATTTATGTGTAGGGCAACGGTCAACCATTAAAAAAATGACAAACCCACAAGAAGAGTGGCCACAAACACCATGCCCATCTGGATATATAGGCACTCGGCCTAAAAATGCAAGAGATAAGGCATGGCGGTATGCCTATGAAGCTCCAAATCCAAATGATATTGGGAAGGTGATATGCATTCCCTGTGAGAGAATTATTTCTGGAGGCATAAACCGCCTCAAATACCACCTTGCAGGCATAAAGAAACATGACTCAAATCCTTGTCTCAAGGTAACTGATGAAGAAAAAAGATTCATCCATGCCCTACTTGCAGCTGCTGAAGAGAAAAAATTGAATAGGGAGAGGGCAAAAATAGCTATGAGGGCAGCCATAGCTGAATCTGAAGGAGCTCCTTTTGATATGCAAGAGGAAGAAGAAGCACTTGAGAACATACCAGGATCTCTTCGTGGCCCACGGATCCGCAAACAAAATTTCTCTTTTACCGGTTCCACTTCTTCTACATCTCCTACTTCTTCATCATCACCATCCAGATCCCCATCAGGGATAGGTGGTTATTTTGTGCCCAGGAACACACCTGGAGCACAGCCATCATTAGAGGGCACTGCATGGTTTAAGGAGGTGCATGAGCAAACTGATATTGCAGCAGCTGATTTTTGGTTTTTCAACAATATCTCAATGAATGCCGCTGATAGTCCCTATTGGGTCAATATGGTGAATGCAATGACAATATCAGGCAAAGGGTACAAGCCGCCTAATCGCAAGGATATGAGTGGAAGGTTAGTATTTTACTATTTAGTAATTGTAAATAATTGAGATTCACTTTAGTTCATTGTTATATTTTAAATCTTAATTGTTATAACTTATTTCCTAATTTTTTACTAACACTTACACTTTATTTAATATTACACTTAAATTTTGTAGGTTGCTTGACAAAGCGGTTGGTAGGGCAAGATTGTTGATAGAAGACCAAAAGAAAGAGTGGAAGAAGTATGGCTGCACCATTTTATCTGATGGGTGGACAGATGGAAGAAGTAGAACCATTATTAACTTCTTGATTGCTTGCAAAGATGATGTGGTGTTTTGGAAATCTGTCGATGCCTCCAACAAAGTGAAAAATGCAGCCACATTGGCTTTAATGTTGGAGAATGTTGTCATGGAGGTGGGAATAGAGAATGTGGTGCAAATAATCACAGATAATGCAGCAGCATATGTGGCAGCAGGTAGATTTAATTTTTTATATTTGAATCAATATGAATCATGAATGTAATGCTATGGTATTATTCAATTTAGATTTGATGTAATTTGTAAATACTAAATATGGAAAGTTTGTTACTGATTATTGATTTTTTGCTAATCTTTTAGGTAGAATCCTCCAAGAGAGGCATCCCACACTTTTTTGGTCACCTTGTGCAGCACATGTCCTTGACCTTCTTTTGGAGGACATAGGAAAACTTGATTGGGTGAGTCCAGTTGTGGAAGATGCTAGGCGAGTCACGAAATATATCTATAATCACCCATGGGTTCTTAGTTTGATGAGAAAAGCCACTAAAGGCAAAGATTTGATGAGACCTGCTATGACAAGGTTTGCAACGGTCTTCTTGACGTTGCAAAGTATTCTTGACCACATATTGGCTTTGAAGCAAATGTTTGTGTGTGCTGATTGGGTTGCTTCACCTTACTCAAAGAAGCCCGAAGGAGAAGCTATGGCACGAATAGTCTTTGATGATAGCTTTTTTGCAAAGGCTAAGGAGATTGTGGAGGTAACTTCATTATATTTTTAGACTTTTAGTTTATTCAAGTTTCATTTTCAGTTCATAACTTACTATGTTATTAACTAATTTGTATTTTTCAAATTTCAAATGTAGATGTCTCTGCCCCTGGTTCTAGTCTTGCGCACATGTGATGGGCAGCAATCCCCAATGGGAGGTCTTTATGAGGCCATGGATAGGGCGAAAGAGGCTGTTAGAAGTTACTATCACGGGGACAGTCTCAGATTTGACCCCATTTGGGAAATAATTGATAGGAGGTGGAACAATATGCTCCACCAACCTATTCATGCAGCAGGCTACTTCCTCAATCCCAAATTCAGGTACTATGATAATTGATTGTCCTTGAAGTTGGGATTTTAATAAGTCTTTATTTTACTTTACTTTTTAAAGTTGTGTAGTAAGACTTGATATCATTTTCTATTTGTTTTAGGGTTGATGATTCCTACTCAGATCCTAATGGAGAGGTCATGGAAGGTCTCTCTAAATGCATTGAGAGAATGATATCAAGTGAAGAGGAGAGAGACCTTATTGTGACCGAACAACAAATCTATGTGGAATCAAGGGGTCCTTTGTTCTCTTCTATGCTAGCAAAGAGAGCAAGATCTACTCAAGCACCAGGTAAAGCGTCAAACATTAAAACTTTTGCTAATTGATAAGTTGTGCTTCTGATTTTGTTTTTTATTGCTTTATAACTTTTTAAATTTTGTTTTGCAGATGCTTGGTGGGCAAGTTGGGGTGGCAATACCCCCAATTTAAGGAAATTTGCTCTCAGAGTCCTATCCCAACCTTGTAGCTCATCCCATTGTGAGCGCAATTGGAGCTTATTTGAGTCCATCCATACAAAGAAAAGAAACAGAATGACTCAAAAACGGCTTAATGACCTTGTTTATGTGCACTATAATCTTAAGTTGCGCATAAAAAAGTCACAGCTCTTAGAACTACCTGGTCCGCTTGATCTAGATGAGATAGATCCTTATTCTGATTGGACAGCACAGGAGCCAAGTCCATTTTTTACACCAGATGAGATCGCTGATTTGGAGAGGCAGGCCATGGAGGGGGAGGTTGACACTGATTTTCAGTTCACTATGGATGACATTGAGGATGAGGACGAGGATGATGATGATTCAGGCGAGGATCAGACATTACCATTAGGAGGAGATGCATCCTCTTCCAGGACGCTGAGCCAGTCAGAAGGGACGTCGAGCGAGGGGGCACAGCCACAGAGTTCACAGTCACGCAGCTCACGCCCTATCCCAGTGCGGGGCACTTCTTCTAGGACTAGACCCCCTCGCTTTCCTGCTAGTGCAAGTGGAAAGAGGAAGATGTGATTGGCATTGTCACATTGTATTGATGTATTTAGACTTTTAGTATTTACTTCTAGTTTGACAGATTGAAACTATTTAGTAATTTACTATTTTGCTTCCTACCATGAGCATTCTGCATGAGAATGCAATTTTGTACGCATTATGCATTTATATATATCTAAACTTTGTTTCTTTCTTTTGTATTGTCTTTAATTAACTTATTAGATGCATCTTCTCATTAAATTTTGCAAAATAAATGTATTTTTAATTAAATTTCAGCGGTTTTTTAGGTTCCCGAGTTTTTCCCGAGTTTTTTTTTTAAATCGCCGAGTTTTTCCCGATTAAACTTTTGGGGAGCTTGGCGAGTTTTTGCATTTGGCGAGTTTTCCAACTATGCTGCTATGTACCTCATTACAATTGAGGAGTTGGTGAACCAGACAGAGAAATCAAATACCCTGTCTGTTGGTGAAGTATTTTCCTCCAGTAATATTAGATGAGGCTGAGTGAAGGGAAATCTCAAATCAAAATAAAAAAACTGGGGTCCAAAGGAAAAGGGGAAAAGATGAAGTATATTTCAATATGCTCCTTTGCTCCCACAACAAATGACAAGCAGAACCTTAGAGGTGTCTCATAATGTTGTGTATCCTATTTATGGAAACTCTTGCTGAAAGGGATGTTTGTTCAAAGGGATGAGATCACTCATTTATGGCCTCACCTGATGTGGTCCAAGATAAACATTCCGTACTCATTAAAAGGTGCAGTCTCCTTGGCAGCATTCACCAATCAAATAAATAAAAACAGCTGTACTAGACATGCTCAAAAATTGGGTTGAGATGATAAGAAAGCAGGTATTTTTCCTGATGTACTAAACAAGTTATATTGGATATAAACTCGATATAATTGTCCTCCTCTGACCAGAAACCTACTATTAATTGTAAATAATCTGCAAATTCTATGCTTTGATCAGACTTTATCAACTATCCTTAGTAGGTTAATACTGTACTTCTTTAACTCTGATATAACTGGGAATAATCAATCCTGATCTGATATTAAATGAGAGTCTCTCTGCTATGTTATCGCTGGATATAGATGCTTGAAGGAGCAGAGTGAATTGTGTTTTTGTGTGTCATTCAAAACTGCATCACCATCCCTCTAAATATCTAGACCAAAGGGCATGTCCCTTTCCTTAGTCGGCTTTAATATACCTTCTCATGAATCAGCAATTTCAAGTTAATTTAAAATCAGTCACTAACTAACACATTGTGTTAGGTTAGTGTTAATACCAAGTCAATCTAGAAAGTCACCGTCTAACAATAGGAAACCAAGGAGAGTATATAAAGCCATTCGCAGACATTTAGAGTAAGAAGATTAAGTGCGACCTGCACTTCCAGACCTAGAGATTATCAGGTTATATGCTTAACACTCCCAACTTGATAATCATACAGAGAGATATTATATCTAGCAACATCAATACAGATGAATAAGTAAGAATTAATACTCTATATCAGTCTGAATCTTCTTAGTATGTGGTATCATAGAGCACATAATACAATGTCATATTACTAAACCTGTGCTATGACGAATCATTGCTACTAGTGATAAGATACAAGATAAATCTGAAGAGTAATTTAATTTCTTCATTTATCCAAGTTGTGACTCATAGAAACTGATATTTCTATATCACAACGAGATCCTAAGTTTAAGATCTACCAAAATACAAGATAAACCCGGAGAATACTAAAATTCTTCCTTTATCCAAATTGTGACTCATAAACATAGCAATGTCTACATCACAATATGGTCTTGAACTCATCTAGATCTTATAATAGAACTCTACTATTTAGCACATTATCTAAGAGATCGTCACCTCTCATAATGTTTTCATACAAGTGTTCATCATTTCAGAGATCGTCACCTCTAAAATAATGAATACAAATGGTGGAGCCCATAATAGTCAATAGCCTGACAAAAATTATTTTATTAATAATTTAAAGAATACAAATGGATTATAATTCAACCATACCAATTCTTCTCCTGAAGTGGTCTATCTTTACTCTAGATAGAGGTTTGGTGAGAATATCTGTTGTCTAATCTGCAGTGCAAATGCATTCTAACTTTACAGAATTCCTGTTTACCATATCTCTTACATAATGGTAAGGAATTTCAATATGCTTGGATCTGTCATGAAAAACTGGATTCACTGAAAGCTTGATGGAACTCTCATTATCACAATGAATAATCGTAGGATCCATGGCTTGCCCAAATAATCCTACAAGTAACTTCCTTAGCCAGGCTGCTTCTCGAGAGGCCATTGCTGCTACAATATATTCAGCTTCTATGGAGCTCTGAGCTATTGAAGACTGCTTTTTGCATATCCAAGATCTCATAGTTCATCCTAGACTGAAACAACATCCTAAAGTAACTTTTTCTGTCTTTAACACTTCCACCCCAATCTGAGTCGGTGAATCCATGCAAATTTAAAACAACCTTCTCATATTTGAGTCCAAAATTAAGAGTGCCTTGTAAGTATCTCATAATGTGCTTAACTGCAACTAGGTGAATTTCCTTTGGCTCACACATAAACTGGCTTAAGGCATTAACAACATAGCAAATATCCGGTCTTGTATTAACTAAATACATAAGGGACCCAATCATCTGTCTATAGAGAGTAGAATCTATGGAAGGTGATTCTGTTGTTGCTTCTTTAAGTTTATGTAAATTAGTCTCCATTGAAGAAAACATAGACTTGCAGTTCCACATTCCAAATCTCTTCAAAATATCTGATGTATACTTCCCTTGATTAACTATGATACTGTCAGAATTGTGTCGTATTTCCAATCCTAAGAAGTAATGAAAAAGCCCCCCAAGTCTTCCATCTCGAATTCTCTAGTTAGATCTTTCTTGCATTGATCTATAAGATGATCATCACCTGTGATTAATAAATCATCACCATACAATATCAGAATTACCATATCATCTTTATCTCTTTTATAATATAAATTTGAATCGGCTTCATTCTTGGAGAATCCTAAGCTGATGAGATACTTATCAATTCTTTCATACCAAGCCCTTGGAGCCTGTTTAAGCCCATAGAGAGCTTTCTTGAGCCTGCAAACAAAAATGTTAGGATCATGAATTTCAAATCCTTCGGGTTGCTCCAGATATACTTCTTCTGTAATCTTTCCATTTAGGAATGTTGTTTTTACATCCATCTGATGTACCTTCCATCCCTTCAATGCAGAAATTGCTAAGACTGCTCTTACGGAGGTATATCTGGCAACAAGAGCAAAGGTTTCTTCATAATCAATCCCTTCTTTCTGAGAAAATCCTCTAGCTACAAATTTGGCTTTGTACTTCTCAATACTACCGTTAGCAGCATGCTTTATTTTAAATATCCATTTGGAAGAAACAACAGATTTTTCTTTAGGTCTTGCAACAATTTCCCAAACACCATTTTTCATAATAGATCGGTATTCTTCTGTCATAGCTTCTTTCCAAGTTGTCTGTTTAATAGCATCAGAAGGATTGGTTGGTTCTGTTTTGGATAAATAACTCATGTTTGTTGTATAATTAGAGAATCTTTTAGGTCTTTTGCTTACTCTGACTGTTCTGGAAGGTACAACAAAGTCTCGAGCTACCTCGATTGTTTTAATAGCCCAAAGTGGTTTTTTCTTTAAATTTTTATTTTTTTCAAAATTCAGGTTTTGAATTTCATCTTCAATTTCTTCTAAGTTCTCCCTCCGGGACCCAGATTCACTATTTCTTTCAAAACTAGATAAAGGAGAAGGCTCCTCAGAACTTAGGGCTCTTTTCAATGCAAGATCTTCTTCAAAAATCACATCCCTACTAAGTTCAATACTTTTCTATCTAGGTATGAAAACCCTATATGCCTTAGATGTTTCACTATACCTTACAAAAATACCTGTCCTCCCAGAGGGTTCCAATTTGGTTCTTTTTATTTTGGAACATGGATATATACGGGACACCCAAAAATCCTACGATGACTTATATTGGGTTTGACCTTCGTAAATATTTCTTCAGGAGTTTTATCTCTAAGGTAAGAGTGAGGGCTTCTATTTTGAATATATACAGCAGTACAAGAGGCTTCTGCCCAAAGATAATATTCTAGATTTTGATCAAAAATCATAACTCTAGCAACTTCTATAATTGTTCTATTCTTTCTTTCTGCTACCTCATTTTGTTCTGGATTATAAGGAACGGTGTACTCCCTCTTAATCCCTGATTCTTTACAAAAACTTTTAAACAAGTTTGAGGTATATTCCCCTCCGTTATCAGTTCTAAGGGTTTTAATTTTAAGTCCTAAAAAGTTTTCAGTTAATGTCTTCAATTCTTTGAATCTCTTTAGAATATCTTCTGATTCTTTGCATTTTCAGAAGTAAATCCATGTTTTCCTAGAGAAGTCATTTAGTAACAAAATGTAATACCAAAATCCTCCAAGAGAAGGAACAAACATAGGTCCACATAAATCTGAATGAATTAATTCTAATACATTATTTGTTTTCCTAGTACTATCATGAAATGGACTTCTGGTGTTCTTACCCAAAGCACACCCTTTGCATATACTTGAGTGGTCTTTATTTAGTTTATGTAACCCAATAACCATCCTCTCCATAGTTGATAGGTTTTTGAAATTTAGGTGCCCTAATCTTCTGTGCCATATCTCATTTATGTCTGCAGCTTCATGAATTAAGGCTTGAATATGTCGGCTAGATTCTATATTCAGTTCATTAAAATATCCTTTTCTCTAGCCTATCAACTTTGCTTTCTTGATTGAGGAATTCTTTGCCCAAGTTAACACATTGTCATCCATGAATGCAACATTATGCCCATCATCTTCAAGCGCTGTAATTGAGATTAGATTTTTTTTAATTCCTGGTACGTAGAGTACACCTTTGAGAAGAAGAGAATTCCCAGATTTTAGCTTCAAAGTGCAATTTCCAATTCCTTCAACAGAATGTGCTGAATTATAACCAATGGTGGCTTTGCCATTAACCTTTTCTGAAAAGAAGTCTAGTGCTTCTTTGTATCTCGTTATGTGTCTAGAAGATCCACTATCAATTACCCATGCTTTACTTGAAATTTCATTTGATAGTGATGAGTACAATACTCGATTGTCAGGGTCATAGGTATCTTCTTCTCTAGTAAACATTAGTACAGTTTGCTTGTTGTTTAGAATTCTCAGGACAATTAGATTTGTAGCGTCTAAACTTTTCACATTTGAAACACTTTATCTTAGATAAATCTTTCTTGGGTTTTCCATTCTTTTGATTTCCCCTTTTCTTTTTGAAATGTTTCTTCTTGCCTATATAGGAGTTTGTATTAAGAACATGAAGTTCTTCATCTTCTATTTTCGGTTTCCCTCCTTTCTTTAGTTTTTTGGATTCTTCTTGAAGACAATTGTTCTTCAATCTGTTGAAGTCAGGAAGTTTATCTCTTGCACTTATCCCTTGTGCAAAAGTCTCCCATGAATCTGGCAATCCATCTATAGCAATTAGTGTTAAACCTGAGTCACTAATAATGGTTCCTATACTTGACAGTTCATCTCTAATGTCGGCAACCCTTAGAAAGAAGGAATTCATTGATTCTCCTTACTTTATCTGAATGTGATTTAGTTGTCCTTTTAGTGCGAGAACCCTAGTTGCGTTGTTGACCTCATAAACATTTTGTAATGCTTTCATCATATCAAATGCATTTTGATGTTTTGTAAGCATGGGTACAATATCATTTTTTACTCCATCTAATATGATTTGAATTGCTTTTCTATTTCCTCTACTCCAGATAAATTTATGAGGTTCAACTGAAGGTTGATTGGAAGCTCTCTCAACAAATTGTTTTACATCATTCTCTTCGAGAATCATCATGATTCTGAATTTCCAGACATCAAAATGCTCTTTCCCATCAAATCTATCCTCAGGTCTGATTGTGTATGCCATTGAAGATAGGAGATAGTTGCTAGATATATACGAAGTTTGATTACTGAATTTTGCAGAACCTAGGTTCGACTAACAGAGCTCTGCTACCATGAAAATAATCTGCAAATTCTATGCTTTGATCAGACCTTATCAACTATCCTTAGTAGGTTAATACTGTACTTCTTTAACTCTGATATAACTGGGAATAATCAATCCTGATCTGATATTAAATGAGAGTCTCTCAGCTATGTTATCGCTGGATATAGATGCTTGAAGGAGCAGACTGAATTGTGTTTTTGTGTGTCCTTCAAAACTGCATCACCATCCCTCTAAATATCTAGACCAAAAGACGTCACCCTCAAAAGGCATGTCCCTTTCCTTAGTCGGCTTTAATATACCTTCTCATGAATCGGCAATTTCAAGTTAATTTAGAATCAGTCACTAACTGACATATTGTGTTAGGTTAGTGTCAATACCAAGTCAATCTGGAAAGTTGCCGCCTAACAATAGGAAACCAAGGAGAGTATATAAAGCCATTCGCAGACATTTAGAGTAAGAAGATTAAGTGCGACCTGCACTTCCAGACCTAGAGATTATCAGGTTATATGCTTAACATCAATGTATTCAAGCCATCTTACAAATACCAAAAAAAAATGGTCTGTAAAGATCATATGTCCACATAAATGTTGTATGTAGCAATATAGATACATAATGGGTAATCCAATGTATCTAATAACTTCGCGTATGCTTATTTTCACTGCCCTGTCCTGTGTTTGTCCTACATCTAACTTATTGCACATCATAGTATTGAAACTCGTCCTCGATTAAAAACCAGTTTGACTTGACAAACAAAAATGTATATATTAACATGTATTTCACTAAAACAAATTTGATTTTCAATGAATTAATTCGCTTCTCATGCATCCCAAAGCTTAAGGACATTAAGTAATGTATGCATTTTTATAACAATACGGATTGTATTCTTGGTGACCAAGTTGATGAAACTAGGAAGAAGCTACAGAATAGTTTAAATTTTATCTTTAATCAATGTTAAAAATCAGATTAGTACAAAACGGATGGATTATGGAAGTTCTAGATTGATTTCCCAAAATGTAGAAAATTCTTTTAAATTTGATGCATCATCACATCTTTGGTGTTATACAACAAATCATTCAGCAACTTCCTAATGGTAGGGTTTATCTTTGGCATTGTAGGCAATGTGGAAAGTGTTACATCCCAAATTTTGCCCTAATTTTAAATTTGTTCACAATTGTTGGATTTAACGAATTATTCTTTCATGATCATGTGAAATAGTTAGTTATTTATATACGTTGTATTGACTGTTGATGAAATGGTCGGTAACCCATAACTGTTATTAGATGATTAGCAGTTGTTTGATTTAAAATAACGATTAATATGTTTTTATGAATTACTATGGAGTTATTATTATGGCGAAAGTGTTTTTCATGGGTGATTGCAGGAGAAGATGAAGAGAGGGGAGGCATTGCTAAACGGGATCATCGGAATGGGATGTTCACTTAGTTCAATCACCAAGATCGGCAGGTATGACCTTAAACTTCCTTGGATGGGATGTAATGACTTGACCACAGGGTACATTTATGGGACCCACATGACCTATTAAGAAAATAATCTAGGAAAAAATAATCTAATTTAAAATATAAAACATACCTCAAGAGATTTTTTTATTTTTTATTTAAAATGATCTTCATCATATTTTTATAATAAATACTTATATAGGTACATATAAATACACAAATGAAGTGGCACCAAAAAATTATAATAACATAACCAAATGATGTCACCCCATTTATATACTTACATAAACGTGCATAAATATATATTACAATAATAAATCTTTTAAAAAACCGACAGAAGCCAAGAAGGCACAGCCTTCCTTAAACTTAAGCCATGCATGAGGACCAGCACTTATTTATGCTCGATTACCTTTGCATTCAGACTCAACCTTGAATGTATTTCTGCACATCTCAACCATCTTCATACTACTGCGTTCCTTTGTTATCATTTTACCATCAGCCTTCCAATACCTACTGCATTCCTTGTCCCTCTAATATATTTAACATTCGAGTCCACATAATCCCGTGAGTCGAAGTTCACTATATCGATTTCTAGTTTATGCTCCCAACTGTCATAGAAATTCTGCCGTGAGGACTCAGACCTTGGAGAAGCCTGCATTGAAACGTTTGCAGCAAAAGAGGAACAGCTTCCAATTCGGATTTGCAGGGGATTCAAAGTTCAAACATATCCCGACTTTATATCAGGTCTTGTGATGACATTACCATATTATTTTATTTTCCAAGCAGCCAGTTAGGCGTCTTAGATAATTATCATATTAGATTTATTATCAAGATTCAATACGAGTTGTTACTTAATTCAATGTCCTCTTTGACAGTCCTTTTTCCTTAAGCTTTCACAAGTCAATTAGATACAACCCATATGAAAGTGTCTTAAAGTATATTAACATCTGAACTGGAAATACTATCCAATGAGTAATGCTGATCTTAAGAATATGCTTCATGTTGTCACAACTGTATTAAAAGATAATAAGGGCAGAATGCTCATCATTTCCAAAACACTTAGGATTCCCCGGCGATGTAGCCAAAGGGTGAAGAGGTGAAAGTAGGGCAAAGTGCTCGTAAATCATTTAAGCACCTGGGAATCACCCGGCTATGTAGCCATGCATGGTGAAGAGGTGAACTAAATCTGCAAGAATAGAAAACAAAAAAGAAATCAAACATGAATCACTTAAAAGAAATATACTTAATGGCTCATGCTTATCCCTGCAATGGAACCTGTTGTCAAGTCGAGCAGTGGTGATCAGGTCAATGAACCCATCGGAAATCCTTGGTCAAGGTAGTTTATAACATAGTTACGGGACTAGGACTCGCCTCTGACTCAAAAAGTCAAAATCCGACTCAGACTCAAACTCGGCAACTAGACTCGGCCAGGACTCGGCAAGGACTCGAAAAATCAAAAAACCCATGAAATTCAAAGATTTTTAAGGATTTAACGATTTTCAAAAATAATATACACTAAAAAAAACACCTTCCAAAAATTTTATCTTTTTAAATTTTGAAAAGGCAGAATCCCTGGACTCAGTGAGTCCACGTGGACTCTGCCAGGACTCGGCCGAGTCAAAGTCCAGAGGCCATTTGCCTCGGAAAGGTTGCCTCTGCCTCGGACTCGCAAAGTCTCGTTACACTGGTTTATAGGCATATGTGCAATCTAATGATCACTTGATGTCCGTAACGTTAGTTATATAAGTATAACTGAGTAGGCACTCAAAACACCCGGAAGCTCAGATGGCTAGACTAAAGAACATCCCAAGTCTGTTCCCAAGGTAGGGAGGGCCATTCTAATATAATAGAATGTGCGGGGATAAGTATTGTCTGAGGTTGGGATGTTAAGTCTATGACATTGCTCCTCCTCCCACCAATGTTGAGGATTGCACAACCAGATAAAAGATCTGTCGATGATGCTTGTATGTTCCTTCTTCCTTGTTAAGTATTTACTTTACTTGTTAATCATTTATCATGAATGCATATGTGTGTTAGTCATTTTATTTCAGTTGAACATGATTACAATTAAAAATAGTTAATTGTTATTTCAATTGAATATGATTATGTTTATTTTTAGTTGATCATGATTACAGTTATGAAAGATAGTCATTGTTCTATCTATTTCAACTGAACATGAAGTACAGTTATGAATAGTTAATAGTCGATCTTGAATATGATTCAGTTATTTTCTGTTAATTGTTAAAAGTAGTCACTGTCATGTGAAAAGGATCCAATTATTTATATAAATGTTGGAAGGTTTTAGTATAAAACGTCTTGAATTAGATATGAAAATCCATTTGTCACATATGGTATCAGAGCACTGGGTTCAACATTGAGCCTAGGGCACACTACCTTCTATGTAAACCTAAAAGTTCTAGAATGATTGTATAGGATGTAAATACGTAAAACACCCCGCAAGAAGGCTCAACATCCCATTTTCCCTAATTTAATTAAAAACATGCCTAAATACGATTACACTTGCTGCTCCATGCCCCAAGACAACGAAACTCTGAACCAGGCATTACAACAAATGAAGAAAGAAAGAGTCAAGTGGACCCCTGCTAGTAAAGCAGCATATAGGAACAAGTTAATTCAAAACTAGAATGCTCGACAAGGCAACTCTCTTTTGCAATTCCACAGATCCTGGATGGTGCGTAATATGTACTAATCTGAGCCAAAACTAAATGCTGAAGAGCAAGATTAAATATTTTGATGTAAACATCCTCAATAGAGGAAATTTTCATAAATAAGGCTGCTCTAAGTACAGTAGCAAAGTATTAAATTAATTAAATAAATTTATCTCATATGTTTCATGCATTCACAAGCTCTTTCTACTGTGGAAATACTTAAAACATGTATGAATTCAATAAATTAACACAAATTCTATAAAATTAACAGGTGAAACCAATAAAATGAACAACAACGAGAACGTTGCAGATCGGGACAGTCCGTGAAAACACTCAATTTTCTAATGACTTGTTACTTCAGATTTTGCAAGAAACACAACTGAAGTTGGAAAACATGGAAAGAAGAATGAATGAGATGGCAGCCCAGATGAGGCATAATCACAAGGAAGCACAATCATCACCTCCTCTTAGAATAGAGACAAAAGTCTCCGGATATAACAAGAGAACCTCTTCACCCAAACAAATCGAAAAACAAAAGAAACAAGAAATAGTGGCTGATCTATCAGCAGATATTAAGAAAATCAAACCACCCAAGTTTGTCGATTCTGAGTCTAGGGAGGACGCAAAAGCTTGACTAACTGAAATGGAACAATATTTTGAAATTAGAAACTTTTCTGAAACCTCAAAAGTAGTTTGGGGAATATACCACTTTACTGGAGAAGCTGCAACCTAGTGGGGAAACACCAAAGTCGAGCAAAACATTAAAACCACCGAGATTACTTGGGAAAAGTTTGTAACCATTTTTAAGACCCGTTGGCTGCCCCAAACCTTTTATGACCAGAAACTTCTAGACTTCCCAAATTTGAAGCAGGGAGATATGACAGTACATAAGTACTAGGAGAAATTTACCCGACTGTTGAAGTATGTACCACCTTATCAGCAGGATACAAATCTGAAGGTGAGGAAATTCATTATGGATCTAAACAACAAAATAGGTGGAGCAATTGATGTTCTCACTCCTCGAACCATGGAGGAAGCTCTAGAAAAGGTTGTTCAGCAAGAACACAAAATCAAGAAAGATGACTCCATCCGGGACAATAAAAGGAAAACAAATTGGAATTCAGAAGGTGCTGATTTTGGATCTCGAAAAAGACAATTTAAGGATTTCAAGTACAGCAAACCAGAGTCAAAGGGAAACAGAGTTAAGGATGTTAAAAGTAATTTTAATGCAAATAGGATAATAATAGTAATGAGAGGAAGGGACCACTTTCAGGGTGCTTCACTTGTGGAAGAGATCATTTTGCTAATAAATACCCCAACAAACCCAACACCAATCAGCCACAACGACCACCTCTTCTACAACAACAGCAAGTTTATTAGCAAAGGATCCATGCAGTCCTGGATAATGGACAAGCAGAACAGCAAATAGGCCCAACTGAAACTCCAGGTAAGATCTATGGAAACCCTATCTCCATTTTAATTGATACTGGAGCTTATGAATATTTTATATCACCTAGACTGTTAAGTAGATTTCCAAAGAGATCTACTTTTATGGCAAAACCATGGACAGTCGAATATGCAAACCAGTCAAGGGCTAAGGCAGAGCAGTGTGTATTTGAGGCTCGGGTTGACTTTCCAAATTTTCAACGGAACTGAACTTATATGTAGCACCTCTTGGGTCTTACGACATTATCATAGGCATCAATTGGCTTAGTGAGCATAAGGCCAAGGTGAATTGTCTTGCGAAAACTATAAATTGTTTGGATGATCGAGGTAGGCCGACAAGTATTATAGGGATTAAACATGAAATTAAATCAAAACAAATATATGTTATGCAACTTAAGAAATATGGAAGAAAAGGCTATGAGATCTTTGCAGTCAAGGTTGAGGACATGAGAGGACCAAAAAACACCACATACGGAGATGACTATATTTATGAAGATGGAGAAATAAAAGAAAAGTTAAAGGAATCTTTTGAAGAAAAATATTCCTATCTAAAGAATTATCAAGAAGTGTTTCCTGAAGAACTCCTTGGTCTACCATCTTCCCGAGCCTTTGATTTCACCTTAGATTTGATACCAGGTGCAAAACCCATTTCGCAAGCACCATATAGAATGACTACCAAGGAATTAATTGGAGTTACAGATACAACTATAGGACATGTTAGACAAGAAATTGATCCGGCCCAGCATTTCACCATGGGGAGCCCCAGTGTTGTTTGTTAGGAAGAAGGACGGAACCATGAGACTATGCATAGATTACAGAATGCTCAATAAAGTTACCATCAAGAACCGGTATCCACTTCCTAGAATAGATGATCTTTTTGATCAAATGAAGGGCGCGACACTTTTTTCAAAAATTGATTTCAGATCAGGTTATCACCAGCTTCATATTAAGGACGAAGATATACACAAAACTGCATTCAGAACTAGGTACGAACATTATGAATTTACAATATTGCCATTCGGGTTAACCAATGCCCCAGTAGCTTTTATGAACCTAATGAATAGCATATTTCAAGACTGCCTAATTAAGTTTGTGTTGGTCTTTATAAATGATATTCTAATCTATTTTAAGAATGAGGAAGAACATCAAAAGCATTTGGAAACGGTTTTGCAAAGATTAAGAGCACATAAATTGTATGGAAAATTTCTCTAAATGTGCATTTTATCAAAAGGAAATTCAATATTTAGGGCACATTATATCAGCTCAGGGCATAGCCGTAGATTCGTCAAAAATTAAAGCAATTAGCGAATGGCCTATACCTAAAAATGTGTCAGAAGTTAGAAGTTTTATGGGATTAGCAAGATTTTATAGAAAATTTCTCAGGAACTTCTCACGGATAGCTTATCTGATCACATCACTTCAGAGAAAGGGAAAGAAATTCATCTGGACAGAAAAATGTCAATCGGCCTTTGAGTATTTGAAAAAAAAGCTAACTACAGCACCCATATTAAAGGTACTTGATCCACCAAAGCAATTTGTAGTTATAATAGATGCATCTGAAGAAGGATTAGGAGGTGTGTTAATGCAGGATGAATAGGTAATTACATATGAATCTAGGAAATTGAAGAATTATGAACAGAATTACGCACCTCACGATCTCGAATTAGCAGCTATTGTACATGCTCTGCAAATGTGGAGACATTACTTAATCGGAAAACCTTTTGAACTTCGATCTGATCATCACGGTCTGAAATATATTTTCACACAACTAAATCTAAATGCTAGACAAAGAAGATGGCTGGAATTTTTAGCAGACTACGAATTCGACATAAATTATATTAAAGGCAAGGAAAACAAAGTGGCAGATGCCCTAAGTAGGAGAAGGTACATTTTTGCAATGGTTACTATAAACTTCATATTAAAGACCAGATTCTACAGTATCTAGAACATGACAAGTTTTATGCAGAAATCAGCTTAGCTCTTATCAGGGACCCACAGGATTCTAAGTTTTCGGAATTTAGTTTAGGAGAGGACGAATTACTAAGATATCATAGCAAGATTTATATACCTAACAACCTTGAACTCCGAAGAATGATTCTGGAAGAATCTCATTCAGCTCCATATTTAGGACACCCTAGGTAACTAAAATGTTATCTGATATAAAACCCCAATATTTTTGGAAAGGAATGAAAAGAGAGATAACAGAATTTGTCATAGGTTGTCTAGAATGCCAAAGAGTAAAGGTAGAACATTGATACCCAACAGGTCTTTTGCACCCTAATGAGGTACCCGAGTGGAAATGGCAGATAATTTCCATGGACTTTGTACAAGGGTTACCTATGACAATGAATCGACACAATACCATTCTGGTAGTGGTTGATGGATTGACAAAGGTTGCTCATTTTATACCAGGAAATCTAACTAATGGAGCACCAGAAATTGCTCATAAATTTGTAAAAGAAATTTTTAGATTGTATGGAATTCTAGAGAAAATTATTTCAAATAGGGATGCTAGGATAACGTCTAGATTCTAGCAAACATTATTTTCAGCATTGGGTACTAAACTAAACATCAATTCAGCTTATCATCCTGAGACAAATGCTCAAACAAAAAGAGTAAATCAAGTATTGGAAGATCTTCTGAGAGTATATTGTATGGATTGACAATACTAGTGGGAAACATACTTACCCTTGGTGGAATTTGCGTATAACAATTCCTATCAGTCCACCATTAAAATGGCTCCCTTTGAAGCCATGTATGGCCGTAAATGTAGAACTCCTGTGAGTTGGAATCGTTTGGAAGACAAAATCACTGTTGGACCCGAAATGCTGAAGGAAACGGAAGAACAAATAATCCAGATTTCTCAAAGATTGAAGGAAGCTAATGACAAACAGAAAAGCTATGCAGTTGCAAAAAGAACACATAGAGAATTCTCCGTAGGAGAAAAGGTACTATTAAGGGTAAAACCTCACAAGAGTACTATCAAGTTTGGTAAGAATGCCAAATTAGCCCCAATGTATGTGGGACCCTTTGAAATACTGGAAGTTGTGAACCCAGTAGCTTACAGAATTGCTTTACCGCCAGCCCTTGCCAAGATGCATGATGTCTTCCATGTGTCGTATCTTAAGAAATACATTACCCATCATGATCATATAATCAATTGGAAATTATTACAGATGCGAGCACCAAGGGTGGTAGAGGTAGGACCACCCAGAATACTCGAGGTGTGTAAGCTACGCTTACGAAATCGAGAGGTGACTCAATGCAAGGTCCAGTGGGATCAATATGCAGAGGATAATGCCACTTGAGTGGATTATCATGAAATTTTCCAAAAATACCCTCATCTTTTCTCTAGGGTTGGAAACTAAACATTTCTTTTCTTTCTTAAAATAAACTGATTAAGTATTGTTTAAATTTTTGTTGTGATATTTATCGAGGACGATGAAAAATCTAAGGGGGAGGGTATGTTACATCCCAAATTTTGCCCTAATTTTAAATTGTTCATTTCTTATTCGATTTAATACTTGGAATTTGAATGGTTTTAAATCTTTTAAAAACTGGCGGAAGCCAAGAAGGCACGGGCTTCCTTAAACTTAAGTCGGGCAAGAGGACCAGCACTTATTTATGCTCGATTGCCTTTGCATTCAAGCTCAACCGTAAATGTATTTCCGCACATCTCAACCATCTTCATACTACTACGTCCCTTTGTTATCATTTTACCATCAACCTTCCAAAACCTACTGCATTCCTTATCCCTCTAATATCTTTAACATTCGAGTCCACATAATCCCATGAGTCGAAGTTCACTATATCAACTTCTAGTTTATGCTCCCAACTGTCAGAGAAATTATGCCGTGATGACTCAGACCTTGGAGAAGTCTACATTGAAACGTCTGCAGCAAAAGAGGAACAGCCTCCAATTCGGATTTGCAAGGGATTCAAGCATATCCCAAGTTTATATCAAGTCTTGTAATGACATTACCATATTATTTTATTTTCCAAGCAGCCAGTTAGGCGTCTAAGATAATTATCATATTAGTTTTATTATCAAAATTCAATATGAATTGTTACTTAATTCAATATCCTCTTTGACAGTCCTTTTTCCTTAAACTTTCACAAGTCAATTAGATACAACCCATATGAAAGTGTCTTAAAGTATATTAACATTTGAACTGGAAATACTATCCAATGAGTAATGCTGATCTTAAGAATTTGCTTCATGTTGTCACAACTGTATTAAAAGATAATAAGGGCAGAATGCTCATCATTTCCAAAACACATGAGATTCCCCAGTGATGTAGCTTGAAGGGTGAAGAGGTGTAAATAGGGCAGAGTGCTAATAAATCATTTAAGCACCTGGGAATCACCCGGCTATGTAGCCATGCGTGGTGAAGAGGTGAACTGAATCTACAAGATGGAAAACAGAAAAGAAATCAGACATGAATCACTTAAAAGAAATATACTTAATAGCTCATGCTTATCCCTATAATGGAACCTGTTGTCAAGTCGAGCGGTGGTGATCGGGTCGATGAACCCATCGGAAATCCTTGGCCAAGGTAGTTTATAGGCATATGTGCCATCTAATGATCACTTGATGTCCATAACATCAATTATATAGGTATAACTAAGTGGGCACTCAAAACACCCGGAAGCTCAGATGGCTGGACTGAAGAACATCCCAAGCCCGATCCCGAGGTAGGGAGGGCCATTCTAATATAATAGGATGTGTGGAGATAAGTATGGTCCGAAGTTGGGAGGTTAAGCCTATGACAATGCTTCTCCTTTCACCGATGTTGATGCTTGCACTACCAGATAAAGCATTTACATTACTTGTTTATCATTTATCATGAATGCATGTGTTAGTCAATTTATTTCAGTTGAACATGACTACAGTTAGGAATAGTTAATTGTTATTTCAATTGAATATGGTTATGTTTATTTTCAGTCGATCGTGATTACAGTTATGAAAGATAGTCATTGTTCTATCTATTTCAGCTGACCATGAAGTACAGTTATGAATAGTTAATAGTCGATCTTGAATATGATTACTGTTATTTTTTGTTAATTGTTAAAAGTAGTCATTGTCATGTGAAAAGGATCCAGTTATTTATATAAATGTTGTAAAGTTTTAGTATAAAACGTCTTGAATTAGATATGAAAATCCGTTTGTCATAGAAAGAGTATAAAAGCTCATGCTTTTGAGTGAAAGCTCACTTTGCACTATCTTTAATAGGGAGTAAAAAATTGTCTTCGGCTAAATAAAAAAGGTTTGTCAAACAAACAAATATTGACTTATGTTAAAGAAAAAGAGGATGTCATAGCAAGTAATAGATCAAATGCTCTTACATATTCTCTTGCCAAAAAAAGGTTGCACAAACCCTCTTACTGGCTTATCACAACCACCTGGCCCACTTTCTTTCATGCTAATAAATCCATCAAAGAATGCCTTCAAAAATGAAGTGAGGGAGATTGCAGATTAGGCATTGCTCATTGCATTTGTGGCAATGTTCACCTTTCAACATAGTTAGATCACCTTATTGGCGGGAAATGGTGATAACCCTTTTCAATTCATCTTGGGTATGAATCAGTGTAAACCACCTTATTGGCGAGAAGGATAAATCTTCAATAGAGACATCATTGAGAGTAATCAAGGATATATTAACTGAAGATTGAGTATCCATCATTCTTGATGGATAGAAAGTTTGCAAAAATAAACTATTGATTAATGGTAGCAATGTCCTGTAAAGGGGAGCTTTTTTAAGGAAATGGATTGTGGGGGGCAAATAAAAGATGCAAGTTTTATTGCCAATATCATCATACAATCCATAGAAATGGTGGGGTCTAAAAATGTTGTCCGAATCAGAGCAAACAACACTAAAAATTGTAGAGCAGTTGGGTCAATGGTAAATGGTACATATAGTCATAGTGTTTGGACACCATGTACAATCCACTTCCTTAATTTGATATGACCAAAATATTGGCACACAAATTAAGTGAAAGAAACAAATCGACAAGAGCGTAAGGAGATCCAAATGTTTGTGACTAGTTATCATATGCCATCTGACATCTTCATCACCTTCTCCAAGTTGGATTGTTGAAAATAATTTTATTAAATAATATATTTTTTATTCTTTATTTGTTTTATTTGACATGTATTTTTTATATCATGTTAGGTTGTTGAAACTTGATTTGCATCAAACAATTGTCTTAAGACAACTTGTGAAGGTGTGAAAGTTTTGAGTTCAATGGTCATCAACAACCTGTGGATTGTATAGAGGTATCCAAGCCCAAAAAGTAAAAGCATTGATCCTAGATGATGACTAGGAGGCCCGTGTGGAATATGTTTTGAATATCATTGAACACATCATCAGCATTATTAGGTATGTCGAAACTCGAAACTGATTTACCATAATTGGATGAAATTTATGATGGCATCGACTCCATATAAAATAAGAATAAGAATACAAGCCAAGTAACATGACCCAATGGAAACATTTTTCAAAATTGTAGAAAAGATTATGGTAGATCACTGGAACAAGATGACCACCCCCTATATCCCTTAACATTTGCTTTGTTGCCAAAGTAGAATAGCAAAAAGATACTTTCATTTCCAAGGAGAATACTACCATTTACAAATGAGAAGGTTGCTCACGGCTACAAGGCTGCATTTACAATGATATTTTCAAATGGAGACACACCCAAAATATTGTCTTGGGCGATTTTGGCCATTTCATATCTTCAAAGAATCATGATGTCCTCACGCTTTTAAACAAATATAGTAAAGATGTTCAAGTCTCCATTTACTTGCAGCCTCTTGCAATTAGAATTCTATCACAGGTATGTGTCCTTTTTTCCTAGTTTTTTTTGTTGGATGTTATTCTATATATTATATTTTTTAATAATATAATTTTATAGTTTATGTTTTGAATTTATAAAATTAGTATACTAAATGGTGTATGCAACCTCACAGGGTTGCAAATTCTTCTTCAATTGAGTAGAATTGGAGTGCGTATTCCATCCACTCAGTAATTGCAACTGCTTGGGTGCAAAATAAGCAAAGAGTTTGATCTATGTACTCTCCAACAACAGTCTCTAGTTGCATTAGACACTTGAATACAGGAGGGTGCAACAAAGAATTGGGATCAAACACTTCAGTGTGTTGATTTAGATGCTACAAATTCATAACTTGCCAAAGTCTTTATAGATTGGGCAGCCACTGTAGGCGGCATGGCTAGTAGGAGTGGCACTCCTATTGATTGTGGTTCCAATTAAATTGAACCAAAAGTTGACCTTGATGCTTTTGACAAAGAAGAATATAAAGACTATTAAATATTGATTGCAATTTCAAAGTTTCATTGTCTAATAACATTTAAAACTTGAGTATTTTCATTTTTACAAATTATGAATATGAGGTATTCAAATATTCTAACACACATGCACACCAACACACTCATGCGCACACATGCACAAGCACGAGCACACACACAACCACCCAATGTGTGCACTCACACACATGCACACCCACACATGGATAGGGGCACACGCACACAAGCCTAAGGTAAGACACATAGTTGCAGATGTGCAAATCTAATCTGAGCAGAAACAGCACATCTAGAGCCCGAAATTTTTAAGCCATCCTTTCACAAAGCATAAAGCGTTGAACATGGAGAGAAACAACAACAAAGATTAGAGAGATTTGCAGGTACAAAAATTTTATAACATTTGTAAAGTACGGTAAATGGTGGCAGGTTCTGACCTGTTGACCCAACAAAACTCACTGCCGTTCACTTGGGTCAAGACCATAAAAGTCTCATAAAGACTCGCAGAATCTCAATACTATGAACCATGTACCATTTTTCACTGTCCCTAATATACATTCCAGGGATTTTAACATCCAGAGAGCTGTGCGATTCCTCCTGCAACTAAATTGAACTTTCAAGCAACGGGAAATGCCCAACTGCTATATAATTTCTCCACCCACAAGCTTTGAACTCGGGTGTTCCGATATAGCATAGGGTAGCATTTGATTCAATTCGAGAACCTTATAAGCCAAGTGTAGTTCCAAAGACACCACATGAGCTTATATTAATAAATTTCCAAATCTAGAGGCAAGTTTTGGGATGCATATCCTGGAGTCAGTATCTATACATCCTCCCTCTATATGGTACAAATATCGTTTTGATTAGAATACAAAGATTCGCTCAGTTTTACCCCTCAAAGATTGAAAGCCACTGTACATATGGCCCACCATTAGATTATCCCTCACGAAATTTCAGAACAATTACTAACTACATTATTATCACTTAAATTCAACTATTGTCTGCCTCTCCCTGGCTCTAGAAACAAATAGACGAACAAATTCCCGAAATGAGCTTTCATGGTCGATTTTTGTTGAGGCTACCCTCTGGACAATTCAAGCACATCAAAAGCAATTTAAGAGGTCGGTCCAAAATATCAAGAATCAACTATTTTGAAACAGTCGTTGCAAATCCTTCTTTTCTTTACTAATGTTAACAATATTGGGAAAATTGGCATTTTCTTGCCAAATTCTTAGATCGGGAACTCCTATCGTCGGGTGGATGCATGCTTTAGTATGACCAAATATCAAAGATCTGAATAACGCAATGTTCGCAATTCAATAAAACCCTATTGTTATTCGCCAAAAAAAAGACAGTTTTTACCGTTCTGCAAGTAGGGGCCATAGTCTGTGGCAGAGAGATGCATTTTGATGTCGTCGAGAGTCTCACATTGGCATAAATTGTTGTAATCCGCCGCTGTTAAGAGGCCCGAACGATACCCACGTACAACGGCCTCCAGATATCCTCCATGAATATTAAATGTCAGCGCTTCGAATCCATACATGGCTCCTACTGATTGTTGCTGCCCTGCAACTGCAAAATGTCGAGATCGGAGTTTCGGATCTCACCACATTCAGCCGATGGAAGTGTGATGATAATTTGCATATATTGGCAGAGATCACGTGTTTAACATAAATGGTTTATAGCCTTCAGACTCTAAACCGGGGTGCTACAACCCTCTTATGAATGCTTTGAAACTTTAAAAACAAAAATTGTAATTTGTTTCTTTAATAATAATAATAAAAGTTCTCTTTTTAGATAAAAAGAGATGAATATGTGGAAACTTCAAAGGGAGGTGTGGATATTTTTGGTATTGAGAAATGAGTAGGAAATGATTTGGAAGATTAATAGAGGTTATGATTTCTAGGGTATGTACTAATTATGAGAGGATGTTTTTAATTAATATTGAGGGATGTCTTACAATGGCAATAAGATGTGGAATGTAATGGTGTGAGCATAAAATACGGTGCCTTGTTCATCGTAAGAGAATAGAATTAATAAGACCATTACAAGAAGAATATTGTAAAATTGTAAGACATGAAAGACCATAGTCAAAGAAAATGTCCATAAAAGCTTCAAGAAAAGTTGTTTGTAAAAGGAAGTAAATTGAAAGTGAGTAGCCAATAACAAGGGGAGAAAATAAACGAGTAATAGGGGAAGTATTTGTCTACATTTGTTGGTTAGTGGATTTACCACCTAATCTTCCAACGCCCAAACAAGGTGATAAATGCAACCACACTTGAATTGATCATACAATATCTATTATTTGTCAATTCTCTGCTTATTTTCAAAGGTGGTAGCTACCTACATATAATTTATAATTAAAACAAAATACTATCTTGAAGTTGTTTTTAACCATAAATCAATAAAAATGGGCTTTTAACCAAAAAGGTTGCAAAGGTATTCAATCCACACAAAGAAATATTAAACTAAGAGATTCCAGCAAATTGAGATATTTCATGGGAACCCGTCCACAAATAAGATTTCCATATTCCATAAAGATAAAAGAAAAAATTAACACATTTATCTATTGATATCTTTCCACAGGAAAACATTCACGCATCTTGATTCGAAGATCAAATATACAGAACTTCAACATGACACTTTGTATTGAAGTCTTTTGAAAAAGTAAGAAAACATATAGCAGTATTAATTTTCATTTAAGAGACAATCAAAGTCCACCCAAAAGATCTTGAAAAACTAAGCATTCATTCCACTATTTAAAACATCACAAAATTGCAGTTCTCCAAAACTATTACTTTACCAAGTATTTTGTATGACCAAAAAATAAAGTTTTTGAAAATCCATTTGAAAATAAAACTCATGAAGAGTTCTAAGCTTCCATTATTCCTCAGCCTTGGACACTTGTCACCTCAACCCCTACAACTCCCTTTGTCACTTCAACTTCCTTCAATATCCAATGATATGCATGGTACTTACTAGCATATGTCATGACTCTTCCATGATCTGAGATGGTTGTGACCTATAGCTTGGTTCTCTATTTGGCCAACTCTTTTTTTGTATCCCTAATATCTTTAGGAATCGTTGTATCCTCGACCTTAAGAGTCTTTAGGATCATGTACAAGTTGCTTACCCTATTGAACATTTCTATATTACTATCATGGACCTCCCCCACCCCTTCAAACAACATCTCTTTGTATTGCTTCTAGGTTTCCCTCAATTCAATAACTTTATCTCTAAATTTATCTGCCAGGTCCACATCCAAAGAATTGAAATCACCTTTAATATTAATCAGATTGTGAAAGTAGTACTTGAGGACTTGGTTAAAATAACCAATGTAATATTTATACATAGAGAGTTTCCAATAGGTAGAATATAACTAGGAGGTCTAAATTTCAGCACTTGAGTATCTTCTATCTTTCCAGTTATTAATATTGCAGGCTTTAGTTTCAGTATATTTTTCAATGATTTTCACCAGAACATATAAGCTAATTTGTACATCTCTCATTTGTTGTAATTCTTAAATCAAGGATTTCCCTTTATTTGTTATGTTGATATATAGGTTTATGAGGGTGGTTAGGTGTGTCATACTTTGATTTTGTGTTTGTTCAACCTACTTAGCTAATACTTGTATGCTATTGATGCCATTTTTGAATTGATCGAGGACTTATGCATTAAGGAGAACTTGAATGGAGATAGAGTTTTCTCCCCTAATAGAATTGATGATAGAGATCATAGATTCCTTATAGGTTTGATCATTGCCAAATTATTTTGTAGCTCATAATTCTTCCTCTTCAATTCTGTGGCCCTTTTAGTTGGTGCTTTTATATGGAAATTTGAATGATAGGCTTCACTTTATAGGTAAGAAGGTCCCATACCAACACGAGAGATATTATAGTCAACCTTTGTGATTGTATCCATGTTTACATCCTTATTAGGGTTAACTATTTCAAAAATATTATGCCTATTACCAGAATTGACAATGGTTCTAGATGTTATCTTGGCCTTCTTAGGATTCCTAGCACTTTGAAAGAGAAAGGAAACAATTTCTACTTCATCAGTGTTTGGGGTTACTTTTCTTCTCCACCATATGTTTCAACTAGATAGTGGAAGTGAGGCTTGATCCAACACTATTAGTATCACCTTCTCCCAATAGACCAATACATGCAAGTCAAAGAATCAAATGCGTAGAAGGAATAGGAGAAGATGGTATTTCTATTATTAAAGTTATGTCACAGTCCTGCATAATTTGTTGATACACCACATTAGGGTCCTCTTCAACCTCTTTATGTTCAACAAGGGTACCTTCTACATCCAATCACTACTACATTTAGCCCTATTTTTTGACGTTACTTTCTGACAGAGGGGGCACATTTTGTGAAATTGGTGTTTTTGTTTCAAATGCACCCCAATGTTGTTTAAATTATGACTACCTAGGTTAAAACTGTCATATTTTAGATGATAACGAGGAATTCCAATAGACAAACACCAAATTATTTTCACAATTGATTAGGTGTGAAAGGCACTATTCGGACACAACATTTGAGCACACAAGTTTCATGCTAGTGTCTCAATGTTGCATGTTGATATATCATCAACATTACTAGGATAAGGATGTGTATTGCCTCAAGTTTATGTGATTTGAAAATGAAATCACTTGAAACTTGATTTATGTAATTTGAAAAATGAAATTTTTTAAAACCTCTCTTTTTTTTCAAAATGGAATTTGCCTAAAACTACAAAAAATATGTGCAAAAACACCATCAATTATACCCTAAGAACACTATAACTCGTGATGTGTTTGAGTAGCACAATTTGTGGCACCATCTTTTTGAGACAACTTCTAATCAGCACTAAGTTTTAGCACACACAACCCCCTAGCCCAACTATACAATATGCCCATTCTCGTGGCATTCATATATTCATTTAGTATCCACTGACCCTGATTATGTTTTTCTTTATTCTGGTTTGTGTTGTTTTGATTTATAAAGCTAGATGGGATTTGATGAGAAATAGTTGGGATTTTTTGGAGGGTAAGAATATAAACAATCATGAATGACCAAGCACTTAACAGTATAGTTCCTTGTTGTACATGAATTTGATGTGGTGTTATGATCATAGGATCTTCACTCTCTCCTCTTTACATAAACACAAACCAATGATAAAGAGAAACCAAGGGGCTGCACAATGGAATATTTTGTTGAGTTGGGGGAATGGAAGGGAAACGAAAAGTCATTAAATCTTGATTGCTTGTATTATAACTTATGCCCCTACCTAGTTTTTTCATTCATTAATTAGGACTCAAGAGTGAATATATATTTTGTCTCTTATTGTGCCCTTGTGATCTATGTCTCTGCAGTGATCTATTTTAGTGGAGAAGGAAGGAAGGGAAAAGGAAAATGAGGGGTCTTGTATACACAGTAGTACAAGTGGCTTACATACAACCACATTAGTGGCTAGCAGGAGTAGCAGGAGGCTAGGTTAGTCAATAGTAGCAATGATACTAACTATACCATACTATATTTGTATAGGCAGACTATATTACGATCATAAATAAGAATTAGGTCTAGGCTTGTTCATGCCCATCATATGATCATGTAGCAGGCAATTTGAATAATCATTTATTGATCTTAGCTACAATCCCACAAACTTCTATATGTTCCCCTATGACCTAATTTTATAATCCAAATAATGGAGGCACTTAACTTTGGTTATAGTCATGATAAGGGTGATGCACAACTACCTCCTAGATTTAGGTTTCATCCCACTGATGAAGATCTCGTAAAATATTATCTCATGAGAAAGGTTTTAGATAGCAGTTTCATAGGAAGGGTCATTGTTGAAGTGCCATACTCATTGCATCAGAAGATGTTTGAAGATCTTTTTAGTATCAATAAATCTTGTCATTTTATTGAGAATATGTAATGTCCATGTGAAATTCTTATCATAAGGGTTGAAGTGTGACCTTGTTTCTATATTATCAACAACTTACGAGTTTAACATCTTTATTATTGATAGAACTATCAAAAACTAAGGTTGAACTAATAGTGCACCCTATCATTATCATTAGTTTTTCCTCTTGCATCAATTGTCTTCCTCTTTTTGAAATTAGTATGCTTATTTCCACATCAATATCCTTTTTCAATTATTGTATAAATTATGGCTCATTGGTCAATGTGATCTCTCTAAGTATACTTCTATAATGCAATTTGTTAAGTACTACTTCATGATTCTCATGTGGATTATTCTATAATGTTATCATATTATTTCATGGTTTTTATTTATAGATGTGCTTACATTGGTTATTTATGTTTGTGAGTTCATGATTCCTCATGTTCTTGCTTTACTTGGTTTGCAATTAGTTGTTAAAAGCAAGATAGAATGATATCAAGGGAAGAATTGGTTTCCCGTAAATACACTCTTATTCTACACTTGTCTTGACCAAACACTTATCTTCTTTATCTTGGAACATACCCTTATTGACATAACTCCTCTTCTCAAAACAAAACCCTTTAAAACTCTATAACCCATAATTACCCCCCTTGATGCAATGGTCAACATTCCTTGTACTAAAACATCATTTCATAACTAATATTTTAAGTTCCATAGATAACTATGGCTAAGACGATTAGTGTACTTGTGACATCCTTTTGCTTAGTTTGTGATGGTTATAGACCAAAGTTTTGATAGCTTAATTTTATTTTCTTGCAGCCTATCAAGTCATGTCAAATAATATAAGTGAAGGACAAAATAGGAAGACACTTGCTTGATTGTGGTTCAACTTCAAATGTAGAGGTGATGGAAAATATTAACACTTGCTAGATTGTGGTCTGGCATGCAAAAATTGCAAGGGCATAAAGATTAGAAGAGCTAACATCAAAGTAGCTAAGAGATATTGTAGCGACCATGGTCCCATTGTAGTATACGTATCGTATAGTTTTTAGCTAATATAATTTACTTGTATTACATATGCAGGAACCTGATCCCCTTTACTAAGCATCCCTCATAGTCTCGTGGATTGATAGGTACAAGTCAATATATTGTACACAGATACTTTATTTAATAAATTATGAATAGTAATATTAATGTATTATAAGATCTATCTATCTCTCTCTCTCTCTCTCTCTCTCTCTCTCTCTCTCTCTCTCTCTCTCTCTCTCTCTCTCTCTCTCTCTCTCTCTCTCTCTCTCACATTTGATGGAGTGCAGGTACCAATAAATAATTATTTTCCAAATCTGTCTTCCTTGAGTGAGGGAAATATAGGAATAGAAGATGAAAGTGAGACATCTAGTAGGTCTCTAATCAATAGATCAATTAGATGTCAAAATGTTAGAAACAATTGTCCACCAAGATAATTGAGAGGGGGATGGGGGGGTGAATCAGTTATCCAATAATTAAAACATTTATCAACCTTAAACAATGTTATCCATTCAACCAAAGTAAACAACAACCATAACAAGATGCACATAGACAATTACACTAGATATGTTAACTAGGGAAACCCTTGATCAGCGGGAAAACCCCATTGGGAATGATGCCCACAAGATGATGTACTAATATAAATATTCCTTGTTAGAGAATGGAACTTAATGTTAGGAGTCTATTACACTATTTAGTACATACGAGTCCCTGTTAGGAGACTTTGAATCCTTGTTAGAAGATTCTGACCTTGTTAGGAGTTGTAGAAGATAGAAGGACCCACTGTCCAAACAGCTTCTAGGGCAAGATCATCAAACTCACTGTCCAACTGATCTCTCAACTATTCCTTGTAGAATAATTACATGTATTGTACTTTAACTTATTTCCTCTATCCTATCAACCAGACCAATCACTTTCAATAGACTAGGTCACAAACCTCAGATCCAAGTATCCAACTTCAGATCACACAATAAAAGTTCCTTCACCTTTGCTCTTCTTTGCTTATCTTTGCATCCTACTCTTTGTGTTTCTTACAATCATCTGCATTCCTCCATATATCCATCATACATGATAAAGGAAAATGTTGTTCCTTTATACCGAATCCATAAAACAATTCCCTGAGTCAGTTGTTACACCTTCTCAATTAATTATTATAAGACCACATTAAGAACATGTTACACTTAGTGATAACATTAATCTTCCACCTTGTAACTTCAATATCTTTTTGTACACATATCATTATGACAAGCGAGCTTAGCCACCTCATCACCAACATGTCTTCTTCACATCTTTAACTTTGGCTTCTCGGAATAACAACTCGGCCAAGAGATATAACAAGTTTACCAAAACATGCCTCTGTAAACTCTATTACAGAACAGTCTTCACCTAAACTTGCATAACGTCTTTCAAACTTAATATCTTATGCTTCTGAGGTTAGCTACGTACACTAGATACATATTATAATCTCCCTTTAACCTTGCTACTAAAAGTACTCAACGATTTGTCTGTACCAACTTGATCTTTCTATTGTTCTTCTATCAGATACCACAGAAGACTACTATGTTGACATCAATGACAAACACAATCATGAATTTAACATATCATCATGATAATGATCTAATCATGTTTCTACAATACTCCCCCACAAGAATATCATTAGCATTCACGCTTCCAACAATCTCTCCCTTTGGCATTGATGGCAACATAGATGAAAACATCTAGTTCCAAGAATACCAACTACAAAAGACTATTAACCTTTTTTTTCAAATCCTCTTCATTAATAAATTTTCAAATACTCTTCATCAATCATTCTCCCCATTGATATACCTCAATGTGCTCTAAATAAAACTATTTGTCTGTTTTGTACTTTTCCCAAACTATTTTTCATGCTAAACTTCTCCCCCATTGACATCAATGTCAAAGATTTCAGCAACCAACAATTTCTACAACAATTGTTTCTGACTAGCTCAAGTGTCCAAAGACATTGTTCAAAAACAACATCCAATAAGAGTCCTCGACGACTCTATCCATCACAGATACTCCCCCATATAGGAAGCATCAACATTTAGTCGAGACAAACAATAGTACTCTGTTACACTGGATTGATGCACTCTTGCATCATCTACTCTGATATAGGAAGGGCCATAACCCCTAGCATACCTTGCAAATACTCAAAAGTCTCTTTGGGAAGAGGCTTAGTGAAAATATCTGCAATATGCACTTTAGTGCTCACATACTCCAATCTAATTTCCTTTTTTGCAACTTTTTCTCTCAACGTGTGACACTTGATAGAAATGTGCTTGGTCTTAGAATGCAACACTAGATTCTTAGACATATTTACTATGCTTGTGTTGTCACAATGTATGACAACAGGTTCACTAAATTCTATCCTTCAGCATCTGCTTCATCCAAACAACTTGATTAAAATTGTCTGCTGCTGTAACATTTTCTGCTTTTGTTGTACTTTGTGAAGTACAATCCTGCTTCTTGCTTATCCAAGAAATCAATCTTCCTCCAAGAAAGAAGGCTCCACCACCAGTGATCTTTCTATCATCTGTATTGCCTGCCCAATCAGCATCAGTATAAGCATATAGAGTGAAATCATTAGATCTATCATACCACAATCATAACTCAGGTGTTCCTTTCAGGTATCTAAATATCCTTTTGACTATTGCATAATGTGCTTCTCTAGGATTATCTTGGAACTTGCAATAATTCCAACTACATTTGATATATTTGGCCTTGTGTGAGTTAGATATTGCAATCCTCTAATCATAGATTTGTACTTCTTCTACTCAAGAGTAGGTGTCTCATCCTTTGTAGATAACTTGTGTCCAGTTACCATAGGTGTTCCAATGAGTTTACATGTTTCCAAACCAAATCTTTTTTGGTAAATCTTTCAAATACTTAGTCTAAGAAATAAAGATTCCTTCTTTATCTTGTATGATTTGTAATCCTATAAAATGTTTCATTTCTCCTATCATGCTCATTTCAAATTCCTTCTTCATTTCTTCTACAAACTTGTCACTTTATCATCATTTCCTCCAAATATGATATCATCAACAAATATTACCAAAATCATTAATCCATCATTAATTTCTTTCCAATAGAGATTACTATATGGCATACCTTTGCTATATCCAAGCTTTGTCAAATGTTTTCCCAACCTTGCATACTAAGTTCTAGGTGCTTGCTTCAAGCCATACAATGCTTTCTTCAGTCTACACACTATGTCCTTGTCATCTATCAAAGAACAACCTTCAAGTTGTTCTATGTATGCCTCTTCTTCAAGTTCTTCATTCAAAAATGTTGACTTGACATCCATATGATATACTTTGAATTTCTTATATGATGCATATGCTAAGAATAACCTTACTGCTTCTATTCTTTCCACAAGAGCATAGGTCTCATCGTAGTTTATTCCTTCTTGCTATGAGTAACCTTTACATACCAATCTTTCCTTGTTCCTTACTACTTCACCTTGTTCATTCATTTTGTTTCTAAATACCAATTTAGTTCCTATCACATTCTTGTCTACTAGTTTGGGGGCCAATTCCCTTGTCTCATTTTTTACTATCTGATCCAATTCCTCTTTCATAGCTTATTTCCAATAGTCATCTATACATATGATTTATTTGCATTCTTAGGTTCAACTTGAGATATCAAACATAGTTCTTCATTGATTCTGCTTCTTGTCATCACACCTTTATCTCTGCTTTCAATGATCTGCTTGGGTGGATGATTCTTTGTCATATTCTTACCCAAAGTAGTAGTTGTTATCTCAACTCTTGGCTCTGTTGAAGGTTTTGAGCTTTGTTCCTATCTTAGCTCTCCTTCATTCTATAAATCATTGTTAATCTCAAAGAATACTTCATTATTCCTTGTTTTAATAACTGTGACCATTTTTGCCCCCCATTCATCCCATCACTAATAACTGATCTGAGAGATATTCAATGGGTTGAATTCTTTGATGTGGGTTAACACACTTTTGGTCAGGTTAACATTTTGTGTTAACTTAGTCTCTTCATGAGCTGGGTTGGCTCGATTCCTTCATTGATCGAGCTAGTTTAGTTCCTTCATTGACCTAGTTTGCTCATTTTCCTTCATTTGCTGAGTTGTGGGTTAACATGCATTTTCTGTCTGATTAAAATTTTGCGTGAACCATTTTCACTATTTCAGGGAGTGACTTTTTCTTGCTTTCGCAAAATTGTGAAATCACATGCTACCTCCTCCACCATACATTTGGGAATGTACCGACCAACATATTAATGCCACACGACAGATCCTTCTTGTGCTGGGCTACTCTTGATTGTCAGATTTGTATACATATTTAGATATTTTGAAGTGTATTATAATTGTCCATTGGAGAATGAAGGGATCTTGATCTACGATTTGGTTTTAATCACTTGCTGAGGAGATTTCTTGCAGTATCTGAGCCATCTATTTTAGAATGAATATCTACATTGACGACTCATATTATTGGGGGAAAATCAATTTTATTCCACGTGGGTTGACTCTGCATTTTCGCAGAGGTTTAACATTGCGTGTTATCCCATCTCACATTTTCTTTTGATAGCGGCGCAATTTCTTTTGTTGCAGCCATAATACATTACAAGGACTACTCTTTAATGTTGAGTGAAATTCTTTGACCTTGTTTGCATGACACCTTTGCTTCACCATGCCTCTTTATGGATTGCAGTGATCAAATCTCATGGGATTTGATTTTGTTTTTATAGCTGAGGTCATTTGTTTTGCCTTGCCTATCACTTCACTGCAACAGATTGATTTCAAGATTAGATTTAGGTCTGATATTCATCTATTGCTTCTCTCTGCAACTTGACTCCACCTTCATTGGGGTTTGAACTTCATGGCTAAATCAGAGTTATGCCTGAACTTTATAAAAGGCAGTTATAAATATGTTTCAGGTGCTAGTTCTTTGCAAAAAACATTTTGTCATGATCTCTTAGGAGTTTTCATAATATTTCTTGCAGATTACTTTCTAACCAGTTGGATGAATGTTGTTGAACTATTCTTTGAATCTTGAATAAAGGAACAATTCAAAAGCCCTTATTGTGTTCATTTTTGTTGTGTGGATTATTGGTCTGATATAATTCTTGTGATTTATTTTGAATCCCTGAATTATGTCCCATTTTTATTTGCAAATGAGTTTGGAATATTCATATAGGTTACAAGTCGTGGGTTTATGGTTCTTCTTAGGTTGTTAACTGGGAATGTTATCACTCCCCTCAGCACCTTGTTTAAATTTTACTCTTCTTGTAAAATATTTATATATGAGTTTTATGAGGTCAATATTGTGCCCCTCTCTAATTGTTTAGAAAAGATTCATTGCGTTAGGTCAACAAAATTTCCATCTTATCATTTGGTGTATCATCTCATTTTAGTTTTCAACATTTATTTTCATGCAAGCAATCCTTCTATCTCTTTCCCTCCCAAGTTTAATTTTATGTTCAAGGAGCAAATAGGCGAAGCATCGTGAGGAACTTGCCTAGAACCTGGAGATTCACTCCTAATCCCGATACACGCACTACCTAGGAGTGTTTCCATGTTACTCAAAGTGACTGAATTAAGACATCCAGTCAGGGTGCAACTTTTAGAGATAACAATAACAACATCATCATCTGATTGTAATCAACTACTCTTTCTTGTATCCTAAATTTCTCATCAACTCTTACATTTGCACTTTCCATAATAGTCACCAAAGTTGTCTCTTCTATTACTTCCTCTTTATTAACCAATCTAGGCTCATTTTCACAGTCATTCAAGAATCTTTCCATACTTGCTTTAAATTCTTCAACTTTATCAAAAAGTAAACTCTTTCTCATTTTTTTTGTTCTCTTAGGACGTCTAGTCAAAAAATGACCAAATTCTTTACATGTCCAACAAACAAAAATTTTCATACCTTTTGGCTCTCTTTTTGTAAGTAGATCAATACCTTTCTTTATCTTTATGTTTTCTTCGAATTTGGACTTATCTTTGCTTATGCTTCTATTTTTTTGTATACAATAGAAGGATTCTGGATCTGAAAACTCAATGCTCTGTTCTTTACACAAATCTGATAACTCACCAAGAATTTCCACCATTCGAGTGTTGAAATTTCCTCTGTCAGATGTAGGACTATCTTTTTTGAATATGTTTTGCCATGGATCTCCCAAAGTTGTTAGACTTTATCTTCAAGGACCTAATGCTCTGATACCAATTGTTAGAAATAATAGTCCACCAAGATAACTGAGAGGGGGGGGGGGGGGGTGAATCAGTTACCCAATAATTAAAACATTTATCAACCTTAAAAAATCTTATCCGTTAAACCAAAGTAAACAACAACCATAACAAGATGCACATAGACAATTAGACCATATATGTTAACTAGGGAAACCCTTGATCAAAGGGAAAACCCTAGTGGGAATGATGCCCACAAGATGATGTACTAATATAAATATTCCTTGTTAGAGGATGGACCCTATTAGGAGTCTGTTACAACATTTAGTACATATGAGTCCCTATTAGGAGACTTTGAATCCCTGTTAGAAGATTCCAACCCTATTAGGAGTTGTGCCAACCTTGTTAAAAGTTGTAGAAGACAAAAGGACCCACTGTCCAAACAACTTTTGGGGCAAGATCACCGAACTCATTGTCCAACTGATCTCTCAAGTATTCCTTGTAGAATAATTATATGTACTATACTTTAACTTCTTTCCTTTGTCTTTTCAACCAAACCAATCACTGTCAGACCTTGTAGGCTAGGGTATCAACCTCAGATCAAAGTATCTAACTTTGGATCATACAATAAAACCTCGACAATGAAGTTTCCTTCACCTTTGCTCTGCTCTGCTTATCTTTGCATTCTGCTCTTTGTGATGCTTACAATCATTCACATTCCTCCATACATCCATCATACATGTTAAAGGAAAATGTCCTTCCTTTATACTAAATCTATAAAACAATTCCCTGAGTTGACTGTTACACCTTCTCGATTAATTATTATAGGACCACATTAAGAACATGTTACACTCAGCGACAAAATTAATCTTTCACCTTGTAAGTTGAATATTTTTCTGTACACATATCATTATGAGCAAGGTTAGTCACATCGTCACCAACATGTCTTCTTCACATCTTTAACTTTGGCTTCTTAGAATAACAACTCTACTAAGAGATATAAGAAGTTTACGAGAACATGCCTCTGTAAACTCTATCACGGAATGGTCTTCACCAAAACTTGCATAACTTCTTCCAGACTTAATATCTTATGCTTCTAAGGTTAGCTTCATATACTAGACACATAGTATAATCTCCTTTTAACCTTGCTACTAAAACTGCTTAACAATCTGTCCATACTAACTTAATCTTTCCATTGTTCTTCTATCAGATACCATAGAAAACTGTTATGTTGACATCAATGACAAACACAGTCATGAATGTAATATATCATCATGATAATGATCTAATCATGTTTCTACAATACTCTCCTATAGGAATATCATCATAATTCAAGCTTCCAATTCAATAAACACATGAATTTTTTCCTTGCTCAAGGGGGTCATGTTCTTATGATGACAAGCCTGAAGGAGACTCCAAGCTACCCTTTAGGTACTAACATCTACAAAAGAAATGGATACCTAAGGAACTTTCTCCACTAAACATTCATTTTTGTGTTAATGAAAGGATATATCACATTACACCATCATCATTGCATGGTTTGGGCTTGTTTTTGATGGATGACATAAAAGTCTCTTGCAAAAAAGTTGTCGCATCGATGGAGTATGTTGGACCTTGTTACAATTACAAAGTTGGATGTACGTTGTTCGATATAAAAGAGAATGTGTAGGTATACATTCTTTACAAATAATATACAACAAAAAGCTAATAATCAAAGTAAAAGATTGGATAAACACATTGATGGAAGGCCAAAATAAATAGGGAATATCATAGGTTTTATAAATAATACACAATCTGGATCAACTCTTAGGCACCCCAATTGCATATTTGAGGTGCGCAAGGGAAATTATGTATCTATATGTGTGATAAAATCAATATGTGTAGGGGAAGAGTTGCTCATTGGTTACAATTTGAATTGCATATATACAAACAAAGCTACTATCATCGGGGTGGTATGTATTATGCACCATTAGTGGCTAACCTCCAAACAATGGCTCCAACACAAAAAAAATATTATAAGTTTTTTGATAGCATTTTTATATTTGATGCTTATCTTACGGCCACATGGATCAACATAGCATTGATAGGGATATTGATACTCCCAACTCTTCTTCCCGGCAGGTAAATTTCATTGTAATTGTTCAAATTAGATAGAGGAAAAATGTTATTTTCTTGAGTGTATTAGAGTGAGTTTGATAGTGTTAATAATATTGTTGTCACAACCAAATGATAAGGAAAAAAGATTGGGATTTGCACTAGTCATGGAGGAGAGCTTTGATGAGGACTATTAAACTATAATTACAAAATCCATTGACTTAGTCGCTACAATTAAAAAAAATCCATGATATTTCATCCTAAGTTATTAAGTTGTCAAAAATATTCCCTTAAAATCCCCATATTAATGAGAGGGAAAAGATATTGTTGGACCAAGAAGATTTTTTAAGAGTAAGTAGTAATGAAATCTTTAATTATAATAAAAGTTCAATAATGGTTTATTTTTATACTCTTTTATGTCATTAACTAAAATATGGATGTGTTGTTTCTATAGTGTTTTTTGCATATTCATGAGCCTTCTCACCTTGATGAGGGTACTTTAAGTGGTACAAGCGATGCCCATGTTCTATCCCCCACTTGGAAATTTTATTCATAATATACTCATGTTGTTCCATCCATTACTCCTCGGTCATGTTGATGATATTGTGCAAATGTCATCTTCGATGAGGCCACACACATGCAGACATCCCATTGCAGTGTCAGCAGCACAGAGTGCATCATCATCCTCTATTGCACAACATATTAGTATATAGATCTCCCTTTCTCTCTATTTTTTTATGTGTTTATTCATGTTGAAGCATTCTTTCTTGGGGGCATTTCATAATGCATTCATTTTCTACAGTGGGAAACGCAACACATGAGGAGGGTGCAGAGGAATTTGCTAGATTTTCCCATGTTGCTAGTATGGGATCAATCCAAGACTCAAAAATACTCGTGAGTGACACAAAAATGATTCTCTTAAAGATACTAAAGGTTCTAGGTACTCTAAAGTAATCAGTATACAATCCAATTGTAATTTACTTATTGATCACTCTATTTCAACTAATGATCCCATAATTTTTTGGCAGAGAAAGATAGTTCAGTAAACATCTTCCTGACATTACATTAGAGATATTTGGGCCCATCATACATCAAAGGTGGGACATCATATGTGAACTAGCCCTAAACCACCATTTTGATTTTAGATCATTGCTTGGATAGTTTTCCTTTGATATGGTTCTTGAACTATATTAAAGGTAGCTTCACCTTATTTTTGAAGCTAATAGGTTTGTTTTTACTTAAAAGGTGGAACCAAAAATGTTCGTACAAAAAATGTGATCTCATAGATTGTATGAAAAATCTTTTTGGGGATCGTGCATTTGATGAAGGCAAGCTCCTTAAGAGAGCTAGGTTACATCTTAAGAATATGAGGGACTAGTATAGGTCCAATTTGATGAATAACCCAAAGTGCAAGCATCCCCCCTAGAATATAGTTAATGAGTGGAAGAACTTGGATTTGGATGAGAAGGAGAAAAAATTGAAGAGAATAGGACACGCCACTAGACAACAACCATAGATATGTGATACTATCAAGAATGTAATTATTTACTAATTAATATTTATATATATGTAATCTAACATATTTTATTTTTTCATAGATTGTTTGACACATCAAAAGCAATGAAGGCAAGACTAGAAAATTACAAGCAACAAAAGCTTAGGTCTGGTGGTTATTTGAAACTGGTCACATGAGTTGTAAGTATTAGTAAATGACGTATCATATCAAAATATATATAACTTTCAACAAACTTATTTTGATGAAATAATGCAACAAAAATTCACAATGTTGGCAAAAATGTAGGGCTCTGAGTTCAACCAACCTCTCACATGCGAGATCAAGAAAATTGCATACAATGAAGGCTATGTAGCCATGGTTTAATTGCTTCAAGAACTAAGTGGAAAAGTTGGTTCTATTATTGGATCTATTACACAGGTAAAAAATCTAAATGGTTTTTTTTTAATTGAATATTTTACCAATAGTGTATTTGATGTTATCTTTCAACATTAAGTGACTATATTTGTGTTAAATAAGCAATGGATGATAAAAATGTGCATGACATTGGAATGGAGGATGTTGCTTCTAGAGCAAAATCCGCAAGTGGTGAAGGTCCCAATTTGGATTCTAGGATTGTGAGTAATTATTTCTTTATTAATTTTTGTAAGTAACTATTAATATAATTATTTGAAAATGGTATAGTAATTAATGTAAGCTTTTTTGTTACTATTTTATAGCATGTACTCATTGATGAATAAGTTGAGAATGATCCGCCCACAAGTGAAGTTCCTCCATCAAGTAAAGAGGGCAATGTTTATTCCTTAAACAAATTTAATTGTAATTGGTTTTTTTTTTTATTGTAACCGTTTGTATTTTAGTTGTAGAGGGTGTTCAAGAAGTTGAGGTTGAGGGGAGAGAAAATGATGTTGCACTCTTAGGTAAAGAGCAACAAAGTTGTTCTTTAAATTTTTCACACTTGTAACAATAATAAGAATTTCTCATGAACTTAAATCATTTCTTTCTTATTGTAGTTAACCCCCTTTCCAAGAGTGGTCTCATCCTTGCACAAGGCTTACGATGAGGACAATAGAAGAGGAACATGATGACGAAAGGGACGAAGCACTTGTTGCTTTCAAGAAGATTACAAAGAAGAAAATGAAAACAACCATTATTTTTATTTTCTTTATTTGATAATGGTTGAATATTTTTTGTGCTAATGAATATTGTGTGTTTATGTATGTTAATGATGTTATGTGTTAATAAGTTTCATGTGTTAATGAATGAATATTATATTTGATTGATAATGAAAGAAAGAAAGAATGTTATATGTTAGCTTTGGATATCATGAAATTATTTCATTGATGCTCGTAATTTTTTTTTACTTCATGTGATAATGAATGAATGATATATTTTATTAATGGATGAAAGAATGAATGAATGTAACATGAAATTTAGAGTTAAGTAGAGAATACTAATAAATTGTTCTCAAAAAAAAGCGAAGCTCGATACCTAATCACCTTCTCAAAGTATAACTATACCAAATATCATTCACATTCAAGAGGTCTATCAACAATCAAACTCCATCTTACGATCCAATACTTTCCACATATCACTTACCTTCAATATCTAATGTCGATGTTGATCATCTTTCCATATAGTTTTTGTGACTACCTAAATACAATCTTTCATCACTCACCATACCCAATAATAGACCCTATAATGAATCCATACTGAAACTCCAGTACACTTCCTCATGGAGAACCTCTTGAACTATATGTTGAATCAAAAAATACTTAACGTTGCCCAACTTTATTCACAAACAAATTGACATCATAATCCCTACCCATATTACACTTACCAATACCTCTATTTACGACAATCGCAACCAACCCTCTAACTTCATGCCACTCACCCCTAGGCTTAGGAACATCTACTAGGTTCCTTTAGACTCTCATGTCATGGAGCAAGGTGAATCTAATAAATGGTCTCATTCAATAAGGACACACTTTTTGAAGTTCTCTGAGATAAAAATTCTCACATCAAAAGTTTCAATTCAAGACACTACTCAACTTCTCCCAACAAGGAACAACTCCAAGTTCCCCTAGCCACTCTATTACTTCAACTCAAACCTCCAATAGACTCTACAATGGTTACAGGATCCTTAAAAGGATCATTCCAAATCATAGATCTAACACTTACCATTATTGTCCATTATTTAGTGTATTTACAATGCTCTTGTAGCATGTGAAAGCTTTATTTAGTATTGTATCATAATCACGATAGACACTTGTACCTTTGTGTTCACCATTGTCATTATATTTATTGGAAGATGTAGTTGGATTGTAATGCATTCATGCAACTTTACTAGTCATATTCATGTACACTTGAAGCCTTGTAATATATCTAAAATGTAATTCCTATTTATGAAATATTTTGATATAATTGTGGCATTTCCATGACTGTATTCCCGATCCAGTTTATTATAAATTATACGTATATGGTACTATTAGATTGTTGGAAATATTCAAGATATGATATGTTACTGAGAGGGGAGGGGTGAATCAGTAACATCAAAACTTTTAAAACAATTCAACAATTTAACCATATATACTATTCTTAATTCATTCATTTAATCTACTGCATATATGAGAGAACAAACATTTATAACACATGTACACAGTGATTTGGTGACCCGAAAAACTTCCAAATAGAAAGTAAAACTGGGGTGGGGATGATACCCACAAAACTTCGTTACTGTAGTATGAAGTTGGCCTGTTAAGGCTTACATTGACCACTTCTAGTGATCTACCCTGTTAGGAGCAAAAGGACTGCTAGGTCCACCTTGTTAGAGGATTTAAAAACATACACTGAAGTATGCACTCTGTTAGGAGATTTATTCAAAGATTGTTAAGTCTACCCTGTTAAAGGATTTACAAAACTGATTCACCTGTTAGGATGAAACAGTGGATCTACTTACAAACTTGATTTGCTGATTATATCCTTGAAGTATAGATCACCTCTTGTGACTAATGAATCTTTACTATCCCTGTAGACCTTGCTGAATATTCTACTCTTCTGCTGATTCGTATTTACACTTCAAAACATTACATGCCTCTTTACGTACTCTCATTCATTCATTGTAAATGATATAATACATTACATATATATCATTCCAATAATTACAATTGCAAGGTCAGCTAAAACACAAATGAACAAAACATTAATGAGTCGGCCAAATAGTAGAAAACTCGGGTTCACTAAACTGACTCGATAACCTTTTGATACTCGACGTCCATTGCATTACTCAGCATCGTCATGCAATTGGTAGAAGTGAAGGCTCGGTCCATACTAATCACTTGACGTAGTTCTGAACTAGGTAACCATTGGAGACTCGGTAGATATAGTATCACTTGGTAAAAACTGAATCCTTTGTTTACCTTGCTTTCACTCGGTAAACACTACACTTTCATTACTTGGTAAACACTGTGCTTCCATCACTCGGTAAACACTGCACTTTCATTACTCGGTAAATATTGCGCTTCCATCACTCGATAAACACTGTAGATGCTCAGTGTAAACTGTGAAGATCGATATGAACTACTTAAGTCATGAACCTATAAGGTAACCATTGAATGCTTGGTATACACTGTAGATGCTCGGTGTAAACTGTGAAGCTCGATGAGTGTAGGAAATTGAGTGCTGAGCTCGGTAGGTATACTGATATGGATAAGTGTTGTCACTAATGGCAATAATAACTTAATGCCAACATTAGATACATCTATTTTAGTTGTTAATAATTATTTTCATTTGAATGGGATTTCATAGAAGGCCTTTCCTCTATGGTAGATCTCTCACCAAGTCTTGTTGTTCTGCCTTTCCTCTTAACACAACCAAAGGAGTGCTTTATGTACCTCTTTTCTTACAAGCTTTCAAACTTGACTTCTTCACTCCCAATTTCACACACACCTTCTTAAAAGGTTACTATACCCTTCCAAGTTTTTTGAATTCCCAAAAAAACTCTACCAATTCCTAGGGTTCAAATCAAAGTTGATGTCATTTTGTGTTTTAGGGGAAAGTTCCCTAAACTAGGCTAAAGTATGGAAATTTGCTTCAAACTCTTCATAGAATCAATCCAATGATTTTAAATTTTTCCTTAGATCCTTAGGATATTTTAGTGAGGATTCAACCATTCATTGGGTTCCAAGACACCCACAACCCAACTATCTCTTATTGGCTTAGTAAATAGACCTAGAATTAATTAGGCCAACCTAAATGAAAATTTGAGCACAACTCCCAAAAATTCAAAGTGACCAAGAAAAAAATTAGTGTTTGGGATAACCTTTTGGGTCTTCTATGAGAATCCAAAGTTTCAGGTTCTGACTCTACTCCAACACCCCCAAACCTGCACTATGTACACAAACCTAATAAGCCTAATTAAGCTTGGTTTACAAAGAAAATCATATGATATGGCTTCATAGAATCAAACCAACCCTTTAGAAAGTTATATCAACCTCTAAATACTCCAAATCCATCTTTAATTTGGTAACTTTGCTTCTTTTTCTTGACTAGTTACACAAATTCCATATTTCAAGGTAAAATACATAGAGATATTTGACCTAGGCCATGATGTTAAAAATAACAAACAATATCTTTCTATCTCAATATTTTTAAATCTTAAATTATATGGTCCTAACTCACATTTCCCAAGTGGCCATTGAAATCCACAATTGGAATCATAAGTTAAGCCTTCATTTGTGTAAAACCCTAATTTATATGAGGGTTTCAGACCTGTTAATACAAAAACACCTATAAATCTCTTTAGCAAACACCAAATTAAGTTAGACCAAGTGAATTAGAAAGGTGAGTCAAAATAGTATCCAACCATCTCACCTGATCTAGTCTTCCAATCCAAACAAGGATGTACAATTTCATAATACAACAAAAGTTTAATAGAATTCAATACCTCAATATTCATCAAACTTAAAATTTGTACAATCTCCATCCACTGACCTGGGAATGGTTCAAATATTTATATATAGAATCTTAACAATGACCAAAAACAACTTTTTATTAGGTAGGACTGTTGGTAAATAAGCTACATTTACTGAGCAACTTTTGCAAAAATGTTGCAATTTTGACAATTTTGCCTCTAAGACCCAAACAATGATAAAAAAGAGTGCCAAGGTCATTTCTAAGGCCATTATATGACAAATCAACTCAAAATATCTTATGAAATCCTATTGTAACTTTAAATTATGGTTATATTGGTCTAATGATACCTAAGGTTTATAAAACACCTTTGGTCTCTTAGTTGCCTTACATTATGAGACCCAAGGTTTGTGGTTTTATTTCTACTAATTTTGCTCCAATATTCTCAATTGCCTCTTCTGTCATCCATGTGGCATCTTCAAGGGCTTATCTTTCCATTTGACCAAGAACTCATAATAAGTCCTCCTCCTTTTCTTGTGAGTTTCTCTCTTGTCTAAGATACATTCAATTGTAGGCTTGGGCTATCGTGGTAGATCTTTCACCAAGTATAAATAAGTTGGATGTAAACACACAATATTGTAATTTGGGAATGGAAAATGGAGGAATGTTTTATGACCAACTTTTTAGAGTGTACAAGTTTCGGTAATGTTCATTCTCCAAGTGAGGCAGATGGTAAGGTTTTACTAAAGTGAAAATGAATGAGACATTAAGTGATTTTTATGAAAATGATTGTAATTTGATTCTAGGAAAAGATATTTCCAATAGGTTATAACCTTCAAATCCCATCTAAAATTAGGTGAAAGATTAATTCAAACTTAATTTTGTATATCTTCTTACATGCTCTTCATTTTGACAGCTCCTTTGCCATGGAACCTTATTAGTTAAAGGTATGTTTCTCTCCTAATTATTGATATTTACATCTCTTTGTTAAGCTATAACCTGTTTTAAGTTTTTAGCAAAGTTGGCTGCTCATTCCTACTATTAATACAGAGAATTTCCTAAAGGGGCATCTATATCTCTTGTTTTCTTTTCATCTCTCCTTATTTCATGTTGAATATTTTAAGTTTTATATTTGAGCTATCTATAGGTCAGTTTGTTGTAGAGTTTTACCTATCATGCACTTCTCGAAAATAGTTTTTCTATTTGTTAAAAACATGATAACAACTATTTGTATACTTGCTTGCATCTTCTTGTGATGAGTCTAACTTAAATATTTTCCTTCATTTTGTACATTGTATTTCACAATAGATTAAAAGGCTTTTAAGTTTTATTGAAATGAAGACTCTTATTCTTTAAACTAGGAACCTCTATTAAAAACCTCTGAAAATGGATAATCTTGTTTGAAATTTTTCCATGTGGTGTTCCTTCTCTATTCATATTCCTATGATTTTATCTTTCTATGTATATTTATTTGTATATTGGAGCTATCTATTAATCTCTCTTATGTAAAGTGCATGTGTCTTGTGATGCATATCAATATTTCTATTATTGCAAGAGAAGTAAAACTTGAAATACTCTACCTTTTCAATTAAAAAATTGATAGATTTTCCATTTCTCATGGCTGATTTTCTATATGACATGGTCCTTCATGATAGAAAAAATAGTAGGAGGCAATGTGGTGTAGAGGAAGTTATAGATCCCCTTAAACACTCTATTTTTCCCTCGTAGATACTAGGATCCACACTATGCCTTATTGTCTAAAAAAACTTTTTATGACCATCCATAGGCCCTCTCTATCATGGAACATGCCCTTAACTGAGGAAACTACTCTTCTCAATGATAACACCCTTCAATATACCTCAATGATATTTATTAACCTTCTTTAATGCTATTTCCGAATATTCCTTATCCTTGGGCAACCTCATCCACCATGGTACATACCTTCATGTTTTAGTGACTTGGAAAGGCAATGGAAAACCATATTGGTATTTTATTTTGTGTTAAAAACACCTCATAGTTTCAAAGCACAAAACCAAGACTCCAATCCTTGTTGTGGTTATAAGCATGAGTAAATTGAATAGTTTTAGAATATTATTTGTGATACAAGCCTCGTATGTTCAACTTAACATTTTCTCAATACTTGTAGTAGAGAAGTTTTGATTCTTGCAGGTTTTGTGCTGACATATATTGTACTCTTTTTTTCAAAGGTTGTGTATCTGATCAACCTACTATGGAGGATAAATAAATGAAGAACTTTATTATATCATGCATAGATTGCACTTTAAAATATTATACAAAATGCTATGAGAAACACCATGAGAAATGTTTTTTTGAAGAAACTTGGAGACATATCAAAACTTTCTTTCTTATGGTGTTTCTTATAGTAGTTTATATAATATTTTAAAATTCATTCTCTACATCATATAAAAAGTCCATTATGTGAAGGATTTGGGGGCTATGCCTTTTTAAGTTGTTATGTGCTTTGTTGCATGTGTTGATGATTAGGAGCTATGATTTTTGCCTTACTTCATCTCATCATATGTATGTATTATGTGGACTTGATTATGGGTACTATGTAAACATAATCATTATGAATGCTAATTTTGGATGTTTACTGCGTCAATCTCTTGGTTTCATGAAACATGGGAGGATGCCCTAGTTCAATTTCAAATGTCAATATAATTTTTTCTTAGGTGATTTTTCTTCTGCTATCATAGACACACACACATGGTACTTTTGAGGAAGCAAGTTGGGGATAATTGAGACCTCAATCCATAAGCATGGATGATAGACAAAGCTTAAAAACATAATTTACAACACATTTTTACATGTATGTTAGAGATGTCTATAGGTTTTTCAAGTTATAGATTGCAGAAGACATCAAAATTATGACTCCTATAGGTGAGGGTGATGCCCTCAACAAGAAAGCAAATCGAAATAGCTAAAAGACCAAAAGATTTCTGATCAAAATAGCCAAGAACTTTCATATTAGAAAACTACAAAGGAGTTCTTGTTGGAAATGGAAAGGACTAACTGAGAGGGGAGGGGTGAATTAATTACTACAAAAACAAATCCAAGTCCCTTTTTAAGATGTCAACACAATATAAAACCAAATCCTATTGTAACTCGATTAACACTTAATATTTTGTTGTGACTCAGTTAGCATAGATAATTAGATCTTATGATATTAATGTGATTAGCCTTTATTAACTTAGTTGCAAAAACATAAAATAAATAACATGAACCCAAGAGACACCAAGATTTTACATGAAAACCCAATTTGGGAAAACCACCAATTGCAACTAGTTACTATTTTTCACTCTTATGAAGTGAGCCCTATTAGGAGCCAACCCTATTAAAGGTTACAAAACACATTGTTAGGTGTGACCTTGTTAGAGGATTTAATTCACCCTGTTAGGAGTGGCTTTTTTAGAGGTCTTTAGACACTTCAATCTAGATATGTCACCTTAGAGTATTTTTTGAATAGCTATTGGGCTAACTTTGTTAGGAGATTTGATTCACTGCTACAATTATTAGAGAGTAAAAATGACTTTACCTTATTGCTGATGCAACTGACTTTGCTGACTCAGTTCTAGCTTGATTACTTGATCCTCCTTGATTAGAATGTTCTTTGTAACTCAGTCCACTCAGACTCTACCCTTTACAGATATCCTTCAAATTTGCTTCCTTGATTCATCATCTTCAATTCCGCACTTCAATCCTCAACTTGACCTTTCATATATATGATTCACTTTGTCAAGCCAGCTTGAATACTTTTTTAGTAAAACAATTATCATCCCTTAAGTTGGCTTGTATTAACCAATAAATTTATCAAACTCAACATGTTGACAGTTGGCTATTACAAAATTGAGTACTCGGTCAACATAGAGAATCCCTTCATTAACTGACCAACTTGGTCAATACTGACTTCGCTTCATTAATCGACTAAGCTCAATCAATACTGTCTCTGAACTTGGTTATAACTAAAGACTCAACATATACATGAGATTACCTTGGATGCCCAAATGAGGTCGGCTATCACTGGCTACTTAGTAAAGGTTTGAAATTTTGTGTAACATCAAAGACAACATACAATTGAATAATTATTTTCAACAATCTCCCTCTTTAGCATTGATGGAAACACAACATGTCAAAAGCAAAATAGAAGTAAGGATAATATCCTTAGTTTCATTATAATTCTCATCCATGAGAACTCCCTCTATCAGTGAGAACTCCCTCTAACATCAATCTCTCCCTCTGGAATGATTTTCACGAACTGAAATTTTCTTATTATTACAAAATGAACTTGCTGACACAAAATTTCTTTGATACGAAAACAAGATCTCCCTCTTTGACATCTTATGCCAAAGACAACAATCAATGTATTTGCCATGTACTCAATGTATTGATTCATATGCAATCTGTTATGACAATACTGCATCAACTTGATCGATCTTCAAAATGCTTGGGATGCATCACTAAGCATTGTTTAGTGAGCTTTAGATAGTGGAATGACCCATGGCTTACCTCTTAGACACAAAAATGCATCCTTAGGTAATAGCTTGGTGAATATGTTTGCAATTTTTTCCTTTGTATTCATATATTCCAATCTAACCTCTTTGTCTTGCACTAATTCTCTTAGAAAATGATACTTTATTGCAATGTGCTTTGTCTTGGTATGCATCATTGGATTCTTGGATATGTTAATTGCACTAGTGTTATCACATAAGATAACTATTGGATCCTTGATTTCTTCCTCCACACCTGACAAAATTTGTTTGAACCAAATGATGTTGGAACAATTAACTATTGTTGCAACATATTCTGCTTATGTTATAGATTGAGAGATGCAATTTTGTTTCTTGCTTGTCCCAGACACTATCCTCTTTCCAAGAAAAAATGCTCCACCACTAGTTCTTTTCCTATCATCAATACATCATGCCCAATCAACATCAATGAAGGCTTTCAATTCAAAGTTTCCTTCTTTCATATACCACAAATCATAATCTTTAGTACCTTTTAGATACCTTATAATTCTTTTTATTGCCATCATATGATTTTCCTTTGGATTACCAGAAAATCTTGCCACCATACCAACTGCTAATGCAATATCAAGTCCTGTGTACCACGTACTGAAGTTTTCCAATCATTGATCTATATGTAGTTTGATCTATCTCTTTGGAATCATCATTTTTGGAAAACTTATGTCTAGTAGACATAGGTGTTCCAACTAGTCTAAAATCCTCCATTCCAAATTTCTTCAATATCTCCTTGATATACTTCGATTGAGTAATGTAGATACCATCTTTCTCCTGTTGAATTTTCAAGCCAATAAAGAATTTAATCTCTCCAAACATTGAAATTTCAAATTCTTTACTCATTTCCTTAGAAAAGGATTTGCATAAGTCATCATGTCCAGTGAATAATGTATCATCTACACATATTTTGCTAGCACTATCTTCTTTCATGGTCCTTCCTTGATGTATAAACTGTTGTTGTCATTTGTCCTTTGAAAACCAACTCTTACCAGATGACTGTGCAATCTTTCATACCAGGCTCTAGAGGATTGTTTCAGACCATATAAAGCTTTGTGTAATCTGCAAACCATGTGTTGAAATAATTGATTAATTGTGTATTGTCTTTGATGTTATACAAAATGTCATATCATTACGAGTCAGTGTATGCCAAGCTCACTCAGGCATTAAAGATAATTTTTTGTGTCTATTGAGTGTTCCAGAGTTTGCCTAGTTCAAAAGACAATATTTACTGAGTTCACTCAGGTGCCAAAGAAAAGATTGTGGAAGTTGAGCGTTAACTGAGCTCACACAGTTAATGAAGGAAATGTTGGATGGAACTAGTGTCAACTGAATTCACTTGATTACCAAAGAAACTTTGCGAGTATACACTATTGACCAATTTTACTTGGTCAATGTAAGAAAATCATTTCTAAGTTAGTGTCTACTAAGCTGGGCTAGCTAACGAAGGATTTTCTTGTTTTGTCATATTAAGTTCAATTGATTTATCTATTGGTTCTAGCTGACTGGGGAAATGAATATTAATTATTCTAAGTTGTATTCTAGTTGACTTGACAATATGAAAGATATAAGTATAAGGTCAAGTTGAGATTTAGAAAGTGTGTAAATGCATGGAAGATAATTGAAGATTTGATGATGCTAAGAGAAAGCAAATCAAAAGGATAATCAAAATATCCTTGTGGAGCTAAAAAGGTATATTTGATCAAGAAGGATCGATTATACAAGCCAAAATTGAGATCTATAATAAGCAATTTAGTTGCATCTGAAATCAAGTCATGTCATTGTTACTCTCTAACCATTGTAGCAATGATCTAAATCTCTTAACAGAGTTGGCTTCACAACTATTTGTAAATCCTCTAACAAGGTGGCATTTCTATTGAAGTGTCTAAAAACCTCTAAAAAGGCCACTCCTAATAGGGTGATTAAATCCTCTAACAGGTCACACCTAACAGTGTATTTTGTAACCTTTAATAGGGTTGGCTCCTAACAGGGCTCACTTCAGAAGAGTAAAAATCAGTAACTAGTTGCAATTGGTGGTTTTTTTCAAATTGGGTTTTCATGTTAAATCTTGGTGTCAAATGTGTTCATGCTATTTTCTTTTATGTGTTTGCAACTAAATTAAAGTAATAGCAATCAAAGATAACATCTTAAGTTTTTCATGTTAAGTATTTACCAAGCATATTCAGTGTTTACCAAGTTACAACATTTTATATGTGTTTGTCTTACATTAGCAGAGTTCAATTTTCAAAGGTTATTTTGTACTGACATCTAAGGGATCTAGGATTTATTTTTGTAGTAACTGATTCACCCCTCCCCTCTTAGTTACTTCTCTTATATTTCCAACACCATGTCCTGTTTGTTAGGATCTATGAAACCTTTAGGTTTCTCAATGTAGAGTTCTTCTTCTAGGATCCCATTCAAGAAAGCTAACTTTACATCCATCTGATATACTTTGAATCCTTTATGTGTAGCATAAGCAAGTAGTGTTATAACACCTTATAGTCTTGTAACAGGAGCAAAATTTTCTCCATAATCAATACCTTCTTCTTGAGCATAACCTTTGCATACTAACCTTGCCTTGTTTCTTGAAGCTTCTCCATTTTCATTCAACTTATTTCTGAATACCTATTTTATGCCAATTACATTTTTGTCCTTGGGTATAGGAACAAGAGTCCAAGTTTTGTTCCTCTTAATTTGATCAATCTCTTCATTCATTGGCTCAATCCAAATTTCATTGTCTAAAACATCTCTAACAATTCTAGGTTCAAACTTAGTAAGCAAACATGTACCTTTTAGTTTGTTCCTTGTCATTGTGCCTTTTGACTGATCTCCAATGATTTGATTAGGTGCATGATGCCTTCTGACATATCTAGCAAGTACAGGTACCTTCTCTTTGGATTTATAACTTGTTTCACTTTGTTCACCATGCTCAAGATGATCCTCTGAATCACGCTTGGGTCTCACTATCTATAACTCGAACCTTTTAGACTACGACTCGGTTTGCACTGGTTGGAACTCGGGTCCTTCAAACTGTGACTCAGGTTGTACTGGCTGCAACTTGGGTTGAATTGGAGATTTAGGGGACTCAGGTAGTGAAGACTATTGATTTCCAATTACATTTTCTTGAATTTTAGGTAAAGTATCATGTTTAAAGTACACAAAGTTTATGTAGTTTTTAGGTTATTTTATGCTTTGTTCTTCACTCTTTTCTACAAACTCATCGATTTTTACATGTGCACTTTCTATGACCTTGTGAGTAGTAAGATTGATATATTTATATGCTTTTCTTGTGTTGGAGTATCCTAAGAATATTCCTTTATCACTTTTAACATCAAATTTTCCTTTCCTGGTTTCTTTCAAGATATAACATTTTCTTTCAAATACTTTGAAATAACAAATATTAGGTTCGTAGCCATACCATAATTCATAAGGTGTTTAATATATGCCCTTCTTTAGTTGACTTTGGTTCAAGGCATGAACTATTGTACTAATTGCTTGCTTCTAGTATTTTATTACAACATTTTTCTCTATCATTAATGTTCTTGCACAATCCATAATGGATCTATTTCTTCTTTCTGCTATGGCATTCTGCTGAGGTGTACCAGGTGCAGATACCTATCTTTTGATTCCTCTTTTATTGCAAAATTCATTGAATTTATTTGATATGAATTCTCCTCCTCTTTCTGACCTTAGATGTTTTAGTTTCTTTCCTATTTCTTTTTCCACTCTAGCCAGATACCACTTGAATTTTTGAAAGGCTTCAGATTTGTCTTTTATGTACATCACTATCATCATCCTAGAATAATCATCAACAAATAAAATGAAATACTTATCTCCACAGTAGCTTTCTATGCCAATAGGTCCACAAAGAAATATATAAACTAGCTCTAAAAATTCTTTTGAATGATAATTCTTTCTTTTGAAACTTGTCTTTCCCATCTTCCCAAATTGGCAATTTTTGCACATCCCCATATCAGGTCTCTTTAGACTAGGAATGCCTCTCACTCTTTTATTCTTGCTTATGTTGACCAGGTTATCAAAATTCACATGACATAATCTTTTATGCCATAACCAACTTTCCTCTACTTGAGCTAGGAAACATGAACTTTTAGTTAGATCTAGATAGAATAGATTACCTTTTGTTTGATTTCCAGTCCCAACTAGATTTCCTTTCCCATCCATCAGCTTGGCCTTTCCATTTATGAATTCTACCTTGAATCTAATGTTGTTCAACTTTGCCACACTAAGTAGATTGTGTTTCAATCCTTCAACCCAGTAAGCATTGTCACATTTGAGTTCATTAGTCAATGTAATGCAACCTTTTCCTTTTACATAACAAGGTTCATCATTTCCAAATTTGACACTCCCACCATCATAGTGTTCTAAGTGCTCAAATTTTGATTTATCATCAATCATGTGGTGAGAACAACCACTATCAACAATCCATGTGTCATTCTTGCTAATATGAGAAATGAGGGCCATCTTATCATTTTCATCATCTGATTCATCTTTAATATGTAAACCATTTCATCTTCATCACTACAATCAGAGTCTTTAGCCATGTAACAAAATTTCTTAACTTTATCCTTGTAGTCTTTTTAGATTTTGAATTCTTTCTTGCCTTTTTACTTGTCATTCTTATTTTCTTATTTGCCTTCTTGGTTTGGACACCTTGCAACAATGTGACCAACTTCTTCACAAGAAAAAAATATTAGAGGTACTTTACCTTTGTACTTTTGTTTTCCTTTAGGGAATCTTCTTACAAGTAGGGCTTCAATAACTTCAAGATCATCATGAGAATTATCTTCATCTTCACCCTCAAAATTTTTGCCTTTAGATTTTCCACCTTTCTTCTTGAGTGATAGTTTAGCTTGAAATGTAGACTCATTGCTACCAGAGTTTGGAACATAGTTATCAAATTATCTAACTCAAAGCTTGTCAACCTTCCCACTAGTGCATCCAAGGTTATACCATTTTTTAGATCACATCTCATTTCTTGAATAGTTAGAACTCTAATTGCATAAACATGAAGAAGAGTTTTGAGTACCTTGTTGACTACTGTCACATCATCTGTTTTCCCTTCTGAGGTTCTGATTGCACTCACACTTGCTTTGATTCTTTCACTATATTGTGCAATTTTTTTATCTTCTCTCATCTTCATCTAATAAAATTGACTTTTAGACTTTTTGCCTTAGCTCTCCTCACATTTTCATCTCCTCCATAGATATCTTTTAGCTTGATCCATATTTCATGAGCAATAGGACAATCTCTGACTTCATCAAATTCAACATAATTGAGAGTAGAGGCGATGTCAATCATCATTATGTTGTGATTTTTCTTTTCCATAATTTGATCCACAAACAAAGGTCCAACAAGTACCACATACTTGTCCTCTAGGTATTTTAGGCCTGTGTCTCCAATGGTTTCTAAATACAGCTTCATGAGATCCTGCCATGCTTGGAAGTTATCTCTGTTCAACTTAGCAATTTTCCTTTTGTAAGACAACTTGATCTTTAGCTTAGGTCCTTGAAACCTTATCTTCAAGCACCTATAGCTCTAATACCAATTGTTGGAAATGGAAAGGAGTAACTAAGAGGGGAGGGGCAAATCAATTACTACAAAAACAAATCCAAGTCCCTTTTTAAGATGTTAACACAATATTAAACCAAATCCTCCTCTAACTCGGTTAACACTGAATATTCTATTGTAACTCAATTAGCACAGATAAGTAGATCATATGATATTAATTTGATTAGCCTTTATTAACTTAGTTGCAAAAAAATAAGGGAAATAGCATGAACCCAAGAGACACCAAGATTTAATGTGGAAACCCAATTTGGGAAAACCACCAATTGCAAATAATTACTATTTTTCACTCTTATAAAGTGAGCCCTGTTAGGAGCCAACCTTGTTAAAGGTTAGAAAACATATTTTTAGGTATGACCCTATTAGAGGATTTAATTCACCCTATTAGAAGTGGCCTTTTTAGAGGTCTTCAGACACTTCAATCTAGAAATGTCACCTTGTTAGAGGATTTTTTGAATAACTGTTAGGCTAACTCTGTTAGGAGATTTGATTCACTACTACAATTATTAGAGAGTAATAATGACTTGACCTAATTTTTGATGCAAATGAATTTTCTAATTTAGATCTCAATTTTGGCTTGATTACTTGATCCTCCTTGATCAGAATGTTCTTTGTAGCTCAATCCACTTAGATACTTTGCCCTTTATAGATATCCTTCAAATTTGCTTCCTTGATTCATCTTCTTCAATTCCTTATTTCAATCCTCAACTTGACCTTTCATATATATGATTCACCTTATCAAGTCATCTTGAATACTCTTTTAATCAAACAATTATCATCCCTTAAGTTGGCTTTTATTAACCAATAAATTTATCAAACTTAATATGCTAGCAGTCAGCTAATATAGAACTGAGTACTCAGTCAACATTGAGGATCCCTTTGTTAACCGACCCAACTTGGTCAATACTAACTTCACTTCATTAACCAACTGAGCTTAGTCAATACTATCTCTGAACTTTTTTATAACTGAACACTTGGCATATATAAGAGATTGCCTTCGATGCTCGAGTGAGCTTGGCTATCACTAACTGCTTAGTAAAGGCTTAACATTTTGTGTAACATCAAAGACATACTTGTGCATATACCTTCTCTAATCAAATACTATATGCATAGATAAAGACTATATATATTGAGGAAATTGCAAAATTATTGGGGATAAGAACTCCTTGGTGGTTTTCTAATAGGGGAGTTCATAACTGTTGTGATTAATAGTCTTCTAGTCTTTTAGTTGTATTGATTTGTTGTATTTTTTGGGGCATTATCTCACCTATATGAGTTAGAATTTTGATGTTCGCGATGGTCAATAACCTAAAAAATCTATCCACCTCTAATAGAAATAAAAACTTGTGTTGGAAATTGTGTTTTGTAGCTCTTCCTATTGTCCATGCATATGGATTGTTGTTTTATTTCCCCCAGCTTGCTTCCTCAAAAGTACCATGTAGAGGTCATCAAAATGATGATGTATGTAGAATAATTTTTGATAGGTTGTCTAACAATGATGTCATGGTCATGAAGACAACCTCATTGGTTTTGTGATGATGCTTCGATGAAACAACTTCCCTAAAAAATTTCTTTTGTATGTTCTTTCCCGATAGCTTGTGTGTTGGTATTGTGATGAAAGAAAATTTTTGAGGACTACTTGGAGGTGTCAAATTTTCAATGATTTAAGCTACCATCAAATTTTTTTGATGCTAGTTTAGTGACTACCCATTTTGTTGAACATGCAATGATTTGTCATTGTTTGTAGCGATGAATTGACATCAAGAATCAATGCCAAATGTAGCAGTGAATTCACATATGTTTTTCATATTTTAACCTTGTTTGTATCGGGTTGGTCCTCATCTCTACCACTTTTAATGTCCTTTTGAGTCGGGATAACAACTATGCTCACATTTGTCACCATGGGGGTAGAAAAAGTCTTTCTTCAGGTTAAAGGACTAGAATATTTTTCCCCACTAGAAGGTAAACCCTTCCTTCTCCACTTTTATTCAAGTCAATCAATTATTCTTTTGAATATAAGGGTCATATGAGCTATTAGGTCAAAGACTTATACCTTATTCTAGTCCACTTTACGAAGGTTCTTATCCTTTAATCTATGAAATTTAGGATCAATGAGAATGTTATCCTCTTGCATTTTGATAAATTTGTCCAAATTGAATCCAAATGACTAAATTTGATGCAGAGTGAGTCTTGTGAAATTCCTTTTGAACACATTGATGTCGTCTATACAATCCATAGGTTTATGGATATAAGTTTGAGCTCTATACATGTTTTACCTCATAAATCCCTTACTGTCAAATCAAGCTCTTTTAGATAGAGTTTGTAATTAATAAACCTCCATAATATTTTTAGTCCTTATGGAAGTAATTGGAGTTTTGCACAAATAAAGCACATGGAAATAGGGAAAGTGAAGTCTTTCATCCCCATGTTGGGATATTTGATGTTGACCATGACCATTTTCTCACACACTTAAAAAAAAAAGGAGGTTCGAAGGCTATTTGAGAAGCTGCAAAGGTTCTCTTTCAAAACTCACTATCCCTAGGTAGGAGAATTTTTAGAATTGAGTGAAAATACTTCTAAACCCTAACACAAAGTTGGTAGATTCTTAGGAAAACCTCATATTAGGTTGACCTTCAAACTCTCTGGAAAATTTATGAGGTACAAGCCATTCACTCAGATAGTTCTGGTTGCCCCTCTTTATAGTGAGTTGGAGAAATATTTTATACACAGGAACCCAAACATAATGTATTTGCTAAGAAGTGAAGCCTTTCGAAAAAAATTTGCAGTTAGCAATAAGAAATACTAAGGTAGGGGAGAAATTGAACATCATATTGTTTGGGAATTTGTTTAGTTGCTTATTAAGGTGATAACTCATGTGGTTGGTCTAGTGTATGAAATATTTATTTTCACAAATAATTAAAATGAATTTACACATCCAAAACTCAAAACCTTTAGAACTAGAGTCTCCCACCACCATATGTGACAAACTAATTACATATGTAATGGATTCCTTGAAATGAGACATTTTTAATTTACTGGGTAGTTGGGACTTACCTCCCCTTTCTAATTTGAGAAAGGATTTTGTAATATCATTGAAAGAAAATTCCTTTTGTGCTTTCAAATAACCATGCCTGACCTCTATAAAAAGCCTCTCCATCACTTTTGTTGGACCAACACACATCAACTATGTAGGTGGTGAGTGATGAATTCAAACATCAAGTTACATGATTGTGTTGTCATTGATTGGCAACTAGTAAAAAAAAGTCACAAAATGTTGTAAATTCTATTGGTAGATTGGCATACAGATCAAGATAGTAGAACATTGACATTTTTTGGGCACAAAAACCAAGATTTTTATATGCAAATTGAGGCAATTTGGTGTGGTAATAAAAATATTTTGGCACAAATCCTGAGGTAATTTATGGTATTGGTGGGCATGCTTCTTGATGTATTTTGGCATGGATCACAAGGCCATTTTTTTGCTTTTCCAGCGCTTTTTTAAACCTACAATGGTTTTTTGGTCGTAACTTGCTCATTTGGACTCTGTTTTTCACAAATGAAATATCATTGGAAAGCTAGTTCCAAGCCCATCATGATGATGTAGTTTATTTGAAATTTTGATGCTATTTGGTTTCTAGTTTATGCAATAAAAGTTAGAGGTTCTATTTTGCACTTTGAGAGACATATCTTGAGACATTCTATTTTCTAGATTCTACTCCAAGCACATCCCATTTAGTTTTTTGCTTTTTTGCACTCTAGTGGATATCTTGGTTGCTTTAGGTCTGATAATCAATTTTATTATTTTAGATGATTTTTAATGGGTTTTACTATCTCTTGTATCAACCTTATGTCTCTTTTGATCTTTGTTGGCATCCTTTTGTAGTATTTTTGCAAACACACTAAGATAAAGTGCCACTCCATTGCATTGTGGTATCTTGGACATCTTTGTATTTTTTTTGTACTTGCACTGCATTATAAAGTGCCTTGGAGGGTTTCATTTTGTCCATATTCATCATCTTCCTTTGTCAAGTGAGTTTTCCTTCCACGACATTAGCCTCATGATGTGTCGATGACACATGCCATTATAGGTGTTTTTACTTCTTTTGCACTCTCAATGTTCATGGTTCTTCTTTCTGTAGGACATATTGCATTTAGTTTTAGTGTTCATGTCTTAACTCTTAGCATTTTATGAGGGTTATGTTAGTTCTATTTCTTTCTTGGTTCGATGAAGTGTGCTATGCATTTAGTAATTGATCCTATGTAATAGGCGATTGCAGTGGCTAGATACCTATGCATTTCGATGAGATGGATCATTTACCATATAGAAATTCTTTCATTCCTATTTTTGGAGGCTATAAAGATACCTTTCATCTTCGATTTATTAGCTCTTTAGATTTAGTCTTCTCCACCTGGTCATATTCTATACAATGGAGGTTCTTCATATTAGTAGTTTGGCAATGTTTGCAACTTCATGCTTTAGTGGTCTTTTTCATCATTATCCTTTTGTTCCCATCTTCTGGAACATTTTATTTCCATATCTTTTTGTAGTAGGGTTTTTCCCATGTGGTTTTCTCTATTTCTCCTCTTTATAGAGATTTGGTTGTGCTTGGGTACCTCATCAAGCCTTGTTACTGGGACCCAAATTTTCTTTTAGCAGTAGTTTCTAGGTTTTTAGCTACTTCCTAAGTTTATCTTAAGGGGGGGGTGTTAGAGTAATAAGATATTGCCTTATTAATTAAATCATTTTGATTTAATTACTAAGTCACTTATTATCTCTAGTTTAATTAAGCTAAACTTTAGGCATATAATAATTAATTATTTTATTAATTATTATCATGCAACCTAGGTTTTACCTGTTAGGGTTTTGGTCTCCTTTTATAAGGATTGATCTCTTTGTAATTTATTCATTCACTTTTGATTATAACAATTTTTCTTTTTTCTCATCAAGTATGTCTCATCTATGGATTTGGGAATTCCATCCTCCATAGGTTTTTGCTTCTCTCTTTCTATGACAGGTGTTTGCATGTAAGTGATTCTTGGGAGTTATGGGGTTGAACTTTTATTAACTTCAACAGAATGAAGGAGAAGCATAAAATGTGGAATGGACATAGCCAAGTCACCATTGATGTGTAATATGAGAGAAGGTTTGCATATGCCATGACATGCAAGAAAGAAGATTTGTAGAATGCATCTTAATTGTTCAAGGTCATAGGTCTAGTAGTAGACTTGCTAATAGACATGATGACCTATAAGTATAGGCACCTATGGATTGATATTCATAGGTGTCTTGTGACTACGCTCCCTATGCAGTTCAAAATTCAAATTACAATTTGAGTGAGATAACTTTAGGGTTTTCATCCATAGTCTATAAGAGTGATTTAAGGATCACACTTTGATGTTGTTGTTGGCTAAGAGAAAGTGCAAACGACCACTAGTAAGAAGTTAGAGCCAAGAACATTGTTGTCACTGCAACTGTGAAAACTAGAGAATCCATCATAGGAGGCTAGTTGTAAACAAAGAGCCAGAAAAAGTTCATAGAACATGAGAGGAAGAAGGGTAGAGAGAAAAAGGAAGCTCAACCAAGCCAGAGCAGTAGAGCAAGATCAAAGCACCTTCAATAAGATGCAACAAAGGATCTACTAAGAAATGTTTTTCCATACATTTAGATCATATACATTAGTTTGTTTTCTAACCATAGCACCTATTGTAAGCCTTTAACTTGGAAGACTTGTAAGAAGTCTTTCAACTGCTCTAACAAGGTATCTCTTAGAAATATATCTAAATCATCTAGTGAGGTAGCCTTAAGAGGTTGTTATAATCCTAACATGTTATCAACATTCCTAACAAGATGCATTCTTAGAAGGAATGGATGTAGGCCTTTAAAATGACACCCTTTTTATTACAAGGAAAGGCTAGTGGGTACATTACTCCCACCATCATTTTCATCTTGACACTCTCAGGGTTTCCACATAAAAATATATGTCATTAATGTATGCTTCTGTGTGGAATATTGTGTGATTTTATTTTCTAACATTTATCATTGCCTTAATAGTTAAAGAGGTAGTAACGAAATGTGTGGTAAGGATCAACATACTAACCAATATATTTTGTAAAAGTGTGTGTACTAATTAACCCCCCCTCTTAGTATGGGTTGGGACTAACACTTTATCACTAGGAATGCCTACAACTTGAGCAATGCAATTAGAGTTGATTTTTGCTATGACCATTTAGTCAACCATTCATATTTCCCATTCTATAGGATCATAAAATTTCACACATTCCAATATTAATTTAGGGCATTACATGATGGGGGGAAACACTTTGTGTATAGGGGCTAGACCCACAATAATAGGTTACACTTTTTTGCCTAAACTGACACCGAATTGTGAATTTTTAATAAAACTTTCACTTTGGGATGCAAATTATTTTTTAATGGTTAGGAATATGAAGATGAAGTAAATTAGAGTCTTTCAAGATTTTTTGTGTAGATTCTAAATTTTTTAATTTTATTTTTTTGAATTGATTTGATTGAATTATTTTTTCTCCCACAAAAATTGATATGTTATCAAAAACTTGATTTTTGAAGAGTGTCATTGTTTTTGACACACATAACTTTTTTTTTCTACAATAGATATCAATGTGATTCTTTCAAATTTAGTTTGTTAACATCCATACCAAAACTGTGGAGGTGGTTTGATGTCTTTATCCTTAGTATTTTATATTTTATCATAGTTTAAAGTTTACCTAACACTAATTTGGACATACATGGCTTTTGACACATGTAACTTATTATCTATTTAGCCAATTTCAAAATTTCTTATTTTGTTTGAAATAGGACTCAAATACAAAGACTTTAGTTATTTTTCAAAAAAAAAATTCTTTTAGTTGCTATTTTTCCATTAGCATCCAATATAAAGGTTTATATTTTATAATGAACCTCTATTCAATTAACGTAAAAAAACTTATACCTAAAAAATTCAAAATGTATCAAATCCATAATCATTAGAAATCTCATTCTGAGTACTTCTATCTTGCAAAATGACATGTCTTCAATATTCCATTTGAACATCATAATTGATCCAAAATCCATTAAAATAATTGAAAACCTTATATCCTTTGCAAAACACTTCTATTTTGCTAGTTTCAATAGAAACTTTCTATCGAAACATTTTTACATAGTTTTAATCAAAACCTTTTTATTTAGTTTCTATCGAAACTAAAAGCCCTGGTTAACATTGAGTTAAGTGGGCACATGATAATTTCAATAGAAACTACTAACGTAGTTTTGATAGTTTCGATAGAAACTATGGTCGACCCTTTGTGGAAATTTTGTTAATTTTTTTGATTCCCATATAAATAAGTTTTCATTATTTTCACTTTAGAATCAAAACATATCAGATAATTTGCATTTGAATTGGGAAGGAGAAAATATTTTCAGCTTCTCTGTTTTTGAATTTTTGAAGAAAAATTTACGATGAGGAATAAAGGAAAAAGAGAAAAAATGTATGCACGAAAAAGAATAGAGGAACAAGAAGATGAAAATTGTCGAAAAACTTTAGCAAGATTCTATAAGAGGCAAGGTATATATGTACAATCTTTTTTCAAGTGCATTTTTTAATTTATAGTGTACAATCTTATTCTAGATAGAGTTTTATATAGTTAGGATTAGGGTTTATTCAATTAGGAATATGGTCAATATTAAATTAGGGTTACTATTAACTGAAGATTAGGGTTTATTAAATTAAGAATATTTAAGATTAATGTTTATTAAATTATGGTTTTTTAAATTATGAATATTTAGGATGTAATGAACCAGGACAACTTACCGAGGTTGTTAAAGCTTCATCCCAAGTTCCAATAGGTACACACGTATCTCTCACAAATACAATCTCTCGCTAGATTTCTAGGTCTAGGCAAACTTTATAGCTTTAATTTTTAAATTTAGAGACATTTCCTCTTACAAACTTTCTTGATCTTATTTTTAATATCATGTGTTCAATAGTCAATTATGGAAATGTTGGACACGAGGAAATTGAAGTTGAAGCAATGGATATCAAAGAAGGATCATCCAAAGGTCAAAGAAGTATGTAAATTGAGCTCTTTAGTTCAAATTAAAAGTTGAAAATTTATAATATTTGCAAATGTTGGAATTTAGATAAAATTATATATAATATATCAAGTTATGTATATACAAATATGTCCCCTAAAAAGGTCTTGTATCTTAGAACTTCATTTTAATTTCTCTTGCAACCTGAGATGAAACAATAAATAAGAATGTTAATCTAGCTGAAATATTGAAGAGAAAAATTAATCATAGAAACATAGATCATTTAAATTAAATGGATGTGGAAAAATTGAGAGAATATGCTAGTCAACCTACACATTCTATGAAGAGGAAATTGAATAATAAGTCTAAGGAAATAATTGCATAATTTGAGAATCTTGATAGAGTGGAGAAAACTCTTCATGCAACAAATTTATTTGCAGATCTAGTTTTTTCCCAATGGAATGTAATCCTTTGTTAACACATTCAACAATATCTTTGAGACCTAAGGATAATGGATTGGGGGAAAAGATTAAGCACAATTGGGGTGACTAGTATGCATATGATTATTTTACATGTTTTAGAATTTTTGGATTTGAGGATAAGCCATACAAACTACCAGCCTCGGTACTTGACAAGATTACTTATTTGAATATTGTAAGGTAAATGTCAGAATCAAGCAAACAACATTTTGGAGGGAAACAAAGGAAGCAAACTTTTCTCCTTGCCACTTTATCCTTTGGGGATTTTACAATTTGTGCTACCAAATCATATAATGAGATTGGGGAGAAATTACAGAATGAATATCATATGTATAGCATGGATCCATGGACCCATTATGATCCTAAAGGTTATATCCATGCCTATAGTAAGTCACAAAAATTGGGTAGCTATATCCATCATAGCATTGAAGATAAAGAGAATTTCAAAAACATGGAATGGTTAGAAGTTTAACAAAAGTTGTAAGAGCAGAACATAGAGCTTGAAGAGAAGAGATAACAAGAACTAGAATAGTTTAGGAATGACATACAAAATTTGCTAGACTCCCCTAATCCAGTGACTAGAACTTTAGACATACCAGAGCTTCAAGCATTGGAATATGATGTTCGGGTTCTTAATAGGGTACACATTAAAAAGGATGAAAGAATCCTTGAGTTCAACAAGTTTGTGAGTGATGATGACTTTGTCAAACCAAAGGAATTTATTTCTGTGTTATACAACTACATAGGCAAGACGTTGAGACAGAGTGTTCAATACATCACTCTAGATAATGAAAAGGAGTTAATGGCCAATTTGAAGGAGGATATCAAGAAGGAAGTAGAGAGCATAGCTCCAACAAAAGGGAGAAATTTTTTTAATGAAGTAGGCATCATGGTTTTATGAGGATGGGATTTGAGAACATCTTATATCTTTGAAAACTTGATCAAGTTTGGAAAGAAGGATATAAAATTGGATGTACATGGTGTGAAGGATGTGATCATTGGTTCCAGATTTATGGAAGATGAATGGTCAATGTTATTATGGGCTCTCTATCCTCCACATAAGAGACCACAAATTATTGATATTGATCAAGCTTTTGGATACTTAATGACATTGAAAGTAGGGGTGACAAACCCTAATAAATTAGCAACTATGCAAGTAGACACGACTTTGTTTAACTAGTTACAAATGAAACATGTGACATTTGAAAGAGATAATTGGAGAGAAATGTATGAGTTCTTGCTGAAAATAAGAAAGCCATAGATCCAACCTATGATTCAATTGATTGATGATGCCTTAAAGAATGAATTGAAGTGATTGCAGGAGGAAAATAAAAGGCTAAAGGATGTATCTTTGATTAGAAGGGAAATATCCGGCTCTATATTAAAAAATCATTTCAGGGTGTTGTTAACCAAGCTAGGGCAGGTTTGGGATTTTTAAAATAAATACAAGCCCTTAGGACTCTAGTATAATTAAATGTATAGAAAGCTTGTCAAAGAAAAGAATGATATTGTAGAGGAGGAGGATATCTGAGAGGCAAATAAATTAATCCATGATTATAATATATACACATAGGAGTTTAAAACTACTTTCCATTTATTTGAAGATTTGGTAACAAAGCATGGAGTTCCATCCTGGCATGATGGAGATGGAGAGACAATCGATCGGGAAACATCGATAGGGATTTTTCATGTGATGTAGGAACAAACCCTAAGAGCAGCGAGGAACAATGATTTGGAGATGACAAGAACCAGTGAGCAGATTGAGTAGATGATTGAGATTGAGATCAAGGTTTGTGAAGTGATTGCTAATGCAAACTTGCTCGAAGATGACAAAAATTAGTAGCACATAAGACAATCTAATGATTTTATTAAGGAATCGACATCATATTCATCTCAATGAATATTTTTCTCTTATAAGACTTATTTTTCTTAATCAGTTACTAAGTCATTTACTTAGTTCATGTCGAACAAGTAACGTATGCCAAGCACAACATATAAGTTAGAGCATGTTGAGTAAATAGTGATTGCTGAGTCACTCATATGCCAAGTCACTCAAGTGTCAAGAAGATAGTATGTGCCGAGTGATTTAGGAGTTGAGCAAGTAGTGTATGCCGAGTCATTTAGATGCTGAGTGATAGTATTGAAGTCACAGTATATGTCGAGCACTAGGGACTTCAGATGCCAAGTAACATAGTTTTGTCATAATTGTTTGTATTAGCACAAACTACTATGCAAACCATTTTTGGGCCGACTTAAGGATTGAATTACAATATTTTGTTGATAAGGATGAATCTTAAGTGGTAATCCCTATGTATTACATGCATCCAATTGGGTAAAGGGAAGGTTTAAGTGGCAATATGGATGAATCACAACCATTGATTCATACCCAATCCTAAGTCACTTAGGTCTTCTTAAGGAGGACAAACCCTAAACTTCATATGAGTGAAAAGGGAATGAATGAATGATCAAGGAGACTTTTGCATGTGCAAACCAGGACATTCATGGTGACCAAGGTATTATGATCTGAATTGCATTGCAAAATCAGTTAAATGAAAATAAAGGAAGGAAACAGTGAACAATAGAGAGACATCTAATCAAGAAGGATCAAGTACACATCAGTATAGAGGTGATCTATCATCAAGCAACATAGTGCTAATCATAGGATCATTGCTGAAACATTTTAATATGTAAATCAGTTAAATCTCTTAAATAGAGCAATCCTAATAGGTTGTATTGAAATCCTCCAATAAGGTGCTTACTTAAGTATGAGTTGAAGTCCTTTAACCAGGCACACTTCTAATAGGGTGTTGAAATCCTTTAACAGGTAAGACCTAAGAGTCTTTGTAAGCCTTTAATAGGCAAACCTTTTACAGGGTAGATCATGTTTCATTATCAAATATTGTAACCTTCATTAGATAAACTTTATTACTGTAGTAGTGAAGATTTGTGGGTGTCATCCCCACCCCAGTTTTACCTTCTCATTGGAGGGTTTTTAGGTAATCATATCTTGTGTCATATATGTGTGAATGTGTAAGGTTCCTCTTCGCACGTACTTATTAACTGTGAATTCCTCTGTTAAAAATTTGTTGTATGAGAATTGGATGGCTATGAAGTTACGTTTTATATTGTGAATGCCCTAATGAAACTGAGAGCAATTGGCTCAACCATGTTTATGCTTAGTGATTCAAGAACCATTTCATCACCTCGACTATTTAAAACATTAATTGTTACTAACAATGATGCTAGGTGCTTTCACCTGATAATGAGGTTTGCCAATTTTGGTACCTCAATGATTAATTGGTATGCTTTCAGATAGTTCATTTAATCTTATTAATGATGCTTATAATATGCATACCTAACAGTGATTATTCTAGTAATTCGATCTAAATCAATGCTTTATAAACATGTATGATGAAGTGAATGAATGCGAACTAACACTTTGAATTTTTCCAAGTTTAATGAATAGAATAAGATGGATAATTGAATTGTGGAAATGAATGCTTTTAATAACATGAAAATCTTGATGTGTATTTTATGAACATATGTTTCTTGAACTACTGACGGGTGCAATGAGTGTGCAGGTAATCTAGTCGAGAAATCCAATGGAGAGACAAGCTGAACCCCTCGTTTTAAATTGTGTTATCTTTGTATTGTCCATCTTTAAAGCTTGTTATTTAATTTTATTTTCTCCTAACTTTTATGTGTTCCTACCAAGTCTCTAAGGCTTAAAAATGTTAAATTTAAGCACCCATGGATAAGGATATGGGTTGAGGGTACTTTCCACCCACTTTTGCCACCCTAGTTGACTTTTAGGGTCACTTAAAAATCTCATTTATGGTTGATTGCGAAAATGGATTGTCATCCACTTGAGTGGAACTCAAACTCCATCATAAGGTTTCATGAAGTCTAGTTGAGTTAAGGGGTCCCTATTTAGTGGATTTTTGGAGAAGTTTTGGGGTGTTCACCCAATCTCTACTTTTAGAGAAAGTTTGGATGATAGTTGGGGATGGAAGGAAGAAAAGGATAAGCTCTTCTTAAACCTCCATTGTTACCATAACTCCTTGGTGAAGGTAGGATTCTTGGCTCTTGTATTTTTCTTTCTCCATGTTTGATCATGTTTGTTCTTGCATATAGTGTAGTGTTGTTACATGTTGCTTGCTTGTATGGTGGGTTGATTTGGAGGGGTTTTGTGTTGTTCTTGATGTTTCCTTGTATGTCTTGATGTATTTTTTTGAGGGGTTTTCATGGGGTGTATTTGGCATTACTCACCCTTGGATAGGGAAGAAGTGGCCATGTTGGGGGTAGGGCTTCAGTTGGACCTCAATGGTGCAGAGTCTCCTTTCATGGTGAGAGGAGGGAAAAAAGGGTAGGGTGTATGGGCCCCTACCGGTCATCACATACCTTGTAGATATTGTGAAATCTTGAGTATGGAAAGGAAAGAAACCCCTTGTTGGATTGGCCCCGAAAGGGCTATGTTAAGGTATGGTGATTGACATCTCCCATTGAGAAAATCCACCTCCCCCCTAAATAGGGTCCTATGGATGGATCTATTGTGTTAAAACGGTTGGGTGTATGTTGAATTGTTTAACTGTGTTGTGTTGAATCACCTTGGGTCAGCTCTTGTTCTCCTTGGGTCTCCATGAAGATTTGAAGTTAAAGGAAGGAAGTCTTGCGAAGAAGTTTGGAGAGTTTATCATTGAATTGTAAATTATATGTAAATTATATTGTGAATGATTGGCAATGACATCAAGTTTTCTTACTGGTTCTTTCCCGATGGAGCCTTGAACCAGGATGCATAATAGGAAAGAAAATAAAAGAGATTATGAAATCTACCTTGCAATGTCTTCTTGTGATTTCAAATTTGGGTTATGTAAGTGAGAAAATAGGATGATAGATGATGTATTGAATTATAAAAGTTGCAAGTTCTTTTTTTTTAGATCATGGTAATGAAAGGCAATTGATGGGTTGAGTTTTCAATTCAATGTTTGGAGTATTGTCATGAAATAATAATCCTTCTTGAGATCACCCAGTTATCTCTTTCATTGTTAAGTTCCATTAGAAACACAATTAAATTTGATTAAGAAGTACCCATCACCTTTTAAAATTCTGATTATAGGATCATGTTCCTTGTCAAGTTCATTAAGATCAAAAATCAATTTGATTAAGAGATTTTGGTATTTCATTGATTTCAAATTAAATAGAACATACATCTTGATGTATGATAAATAGATAGCAACATAAATTATGAGATGAAAGACAAAATAAATGATATCCTTAAGAGCTTTTTGTTAATATGCTTGTTGATAAGAAATCAATGTGACAATAAAATTGATAAATTCCTATGTTGTTTCTCTTTCAATAATTCATATCATGCCAATACTTAGTCAAAATTGGTTTTCTAACAAATGTGCACCTCCAGGCCTAAAAGACCTCTCTGGAAAATGTATGGGAAAGTTTTTATTTTCCACTTCCTTGTCACAGAGTATATTCTTCTAGATGCCCTTTAATAATCATTGTTCCTTTTAAACAAATGCAATAACTTAATTGCAAGATAAATAGATTACATATGGCTAATATCTTACCTCAACTATAAAACTTTAGTATTAACTACCCTAGAACATCCTATCTAGTCACAATCCTCTCTTCATGTCTACATCTTCCTAGGCGTATTCTATGGCTAGCAGGTCTGACATAACTTACGTTGCAAGTCAATGGGTTTGGGAAGCGCATCACCTAGGATGTGATTGTGAAGAGATGGGTGTGGAAGCCAAAACAAGATTATTAATGCAAATCTGTCCCTCTTTGTGTTAGGCGCCAGTTTGGGAATGAGGGAAGAGTTGCTCATTATACTTTTTCAATGCAATTACGGGTGACATCACCCTGTACCTCCTCCTTAAGCTTTGCATAGTAAGAAACCACGTGGGTGGAGGCGCATGTATCTTGGTTGGTGGAATGCAAACTTTTGTTAGGTGGGTTGTATGTAAACTCTGCATTAACCTTGGGGCGCCCTCCTTGCGTACTTCCTGCGCAGTGTCAGGTGGGGTACACCTGCCCATAGTGCGCCAATCAACGCTTAGGGCAGTGCGTGGGGGTATGGGCTTGGGCATGGGTAAATGCCATGTGGGATGGCTATGGGGTTAATGGGGTTAGTGGGGTTAGTGTAGGTTACTATGTTTTAAGATAGTAAGTTAGTTTTATTTTAATTGTTAGCTGCTTTTATGTTTTAATATTAGCATTTTACTATGGTTTAGTGTTAAGTTTAAAATTTTAGTTTTGTGACAATTTATTGGAGTTAAATAATAAAATAGTTAGATTTAGCTATTAAGTCTTGTTAAGTTTTTTTTTCTTCACCTATTAATTCTGCATGTGAGGTTCTTAACATTTGTTACTCTAAGTACTAGTAATACTTATTTGTTTAAGTATTTGTTTTGCCATTAAAGTTTTGAGTTAGATAGTTTCATAGATATATTGTTAAATAATTAAATTTTATACTTTCAAAGCTTATTAATGGTTATATAATTTAATTTGGTTGTATAGTGTAGAAGTTTTAATTCATTTATGTTATGCGATTTTTGTTTTAATGTTAGTGTAAGTTGTAAAGTAGATAGCATGTAATTATAGGATAGTTCATTAAATTATAGTTAAGATTTAAATTATATTTAATTTTGAATAAGAGTAGTACTAAAACTTAGTTAGAATTGTAGATTTTAGATAATAATAAGAGAGATATTATGTTTTTATGTTAGTATAGATGTTAGTAAAGAGTTTTAAAGAGTAGTTAGCATTCTATGTTAGTGGTAATGTTAGATTAGTTTTTAGTTTACGCGATAGCTAGTGTATGTTAAATGTAGTTAAGTTATGTATTAGTAACGTATAGTTATGTTGTTTGTATATTGGTTATTTAATATTCTAATGTTTATAAATTTTAATTGGTTACTTAGATTTTAGTTGTTCCATATTGTTAAAGTCTTAAAGTTAATTAGTTCATGATCGTATTTGTAATGTTTTAGATATTAGTGATTAGTATCATTTGGTAATTTTGTTAATTGCAAATTGTTTTATTATTCTAGTTCAAGTTTTAATTTTGGATATATGTTAAGTAGATTAATTTCATATGTTGGCGGATAATAGTTAGTTAGGTAAGATAGTGTAGTATAAGTTAAAGTTGTTAATATTTCTTGCTAGTAAGCTTTCAAAATTTTCACAATTATAGTTAGAAGATAGTCGAGTATTTTCCTTTTATATTTAGACAGTATAGTTGGTATGCATGTTGTTTAGTTAGCTTAATTTTAAATATTTCATGTTAGTGAGATTAAGTGCCCCACGTAAATGACAAAATTTAATAAGTTGAGTGAGCTTAGCTCAGGGGATAGTGTGGTTGAAATTAGAGGCGTTAACTTTATCTAGAAATTAGTTTTATTAAGTTACAAATTTAACCAGTATATCCAAAGGGTTCCAAGTACATTGTGTAGTTACATCTTATCTTATAAAACTGGTGCCAATCGAGTAGCTGGTTACAGATTGATTAATTTAGATTCAAATCAAGTAAAGTTTTAACCAATAAGTATGTTTTGTATAAAACAAGGTTATGCTAGACTAATGGAGTAATGAAGCAAATACTAATATCAATCTTATAGTGAGAGTTCTATTTAACGATTTATTACTCCTCAAGTTTATAATCTTTGATGCAATGTAGAGGACCTATACTTAAATTATGATTGCAAATCTTATCTAACAGGAGTATTATAATGATTATAATATGCAGTATATAATGGATGATAACGTTTACCTCTAATTCTATGTGTATACCCATGGTGAATTAGATTTTGGATTAAAGTTTTTATATGTAGTTAGCATGAGTTGAATAGTTAAATCTAATTGATCTTTTAGTGTTCAATCGGTTAAATATTGGATAGTAATTAGAAAGTTAGTTCCATTACTAGTATAATATGTCGTTTAAGTAATGTTGTTTGATTTGATTTGTTAAAAGAAGTAATTTAGTATTATTGTGCTAGTAACTAGTAATTACTAAGTTGAATCTCAGTTGTATTAAAGTTAATTGTAGGGATTAGTCACTTAGTTTAGTTTTAGTGTGTAAATATTAATTAGTTTGATTTGATTAGTAAAAAGGTAGTTTAGATGTTAAGAAAGTTAATCATCAAGTTTGTAAACATAACAAGTTACGTTAGACTACCCAGATATGTGATTCGTTCTACATAGTTAAATTTAAGACTAATTTATATTGTTCTTCAAATGATTTAAAATTGTCATTGAGATCCTAATGTGACAACGAACTAAATGTTATTACAAATTTAATAACGACAATTTACTTTACCGATGCATTTCTTCACGTGAGTATAATTCAGGATAAGTGTAGTAAATCTAATTTTTGCGAATCAACTCTTAAACCCCTAGTGAACCTAGTAAGTTTAAAAAAAAAAATAAAAAAAATTTGTGTGTGTTTTGCCCTTACTTTTTGGGCATGACAGAATGCTTACTTGTTTACATACTTTAGATCATATCATTTCTGTCTCATACATTCTATTTCCTCATATCAAATCTAAAATTTGTTTTAATTGTTTGTTCTATTGATTGAATACAATAAAGTTGTTTCAATATTTGTAAAACAATAATATTGTATTGATTGGTTGATCTATATTGTTGTCTTTGGGCTATGAGGAGAGTTAAATTCAATAAGACTTAGTATTGAAATTTACTTAAGTATTCAACAATTCATACTTCATTAAAGTGATAGAAATTTGTCTTGAAGGGATTTATTATCTATCTTTGAGGGTTACTTTAAACATTTTGAATTATTGATAGAATAATGGTAAAGACTCCATCGGCCAAGGCACTAGTCTTTTGATTTTTCTTTTGAGTTTTCATGTTAATTACCAAAAGGACACATATCCAAGTAACAAAGATCATCGATCCATCATACATTCACATATCACACAAACAAATACTAGTCAACTTCTTAATTAAATTCCTATACACCCAAGTCCTCCAAGTTATCTGCTCTAAAAATCCTCTAGGGTGTGAGGTATAGACCTACTAGCCCTAGTTTTGTAAAGCCAGAATTGTAGAGGTTCACATTCATTTGGAGTGAAACTGTCAATTGGAAAATTGCTATTAGGAGTTCCCATAATTGGATAATAATTACATAGGAAACCTAATTTTCTAATTCGGGTACCAATAGTCCCCAAAAAGATAGATCTCTTCACTATCATCTCATATTGGGTATAGTTGGAATACAATATTACATTATCTAAAAAGGAGAAACAATTTGGATAATACTTTAGAAGGCAAGTGGGCACTAATGTGTAGAGCTCCTCAATCTAATAGGATTGGGGAAATGGTCAAAAACTTAGTTATTCAATTTTGGATTGATAATACCAATCCTTCACCAAATAGAAGAGATATCATGAAGTAGAAGATTGAGCCTAAGGAATATCTGCAATATGCAAAACATTGGTTGGATGTCACACAATATGAATTGTATCTCTCATTTTTAAATTTAAATCCTGACACAAAGATTGGACAAACAATGTTTGAAAGATTGAAGCCCTATTTTTTGAAGATAAATAAATAATTTTAAACATGTTGTCGATATCATGTTGTATTTGATCCATTCGTACTACATGTGAAATGAGTCCGTACAAATATATATAAGTTAGGTAAACATGAAATGAACATATAATACAAACATGAATCAAAATTACTTTTAAACATATAAGTCATATACATATGTACACTACATGTGAAATGAGTTCATACACACACACGCGCGCACACGCACATGTACATGCACATGCACATGCACACACACATGCACGCACACGCACATGCACACACATGCACACACACACGTGCACACACACACACACACATAAAAGTTAGGTAAACATGAAAAAACATATAATACACACATAAATCAAAATTATTTTTAAACATATAATTTATATACATATACACACATGAATCAATTTGTTTTTAAACATATAAGTCATATACATATGTACACAATACTCTTAAGTCCCAAACATGACTTGAACATGTATTGATATCATGTGTACATGCAGATGAATAAAGGGGTGCTAATATGATGTCATAAAACGATAATCTAAAATGATGACTTACTTGGGGAGAATATAAAATCAAACATACAAAAATTATGATCTATCTTAAGAGGTTTATCTTTAAGTCAATATATATTGAGTGCATGCGACAACTTCATAATTGTTGATTAAGTCAATATACCATGTGCATGTGACAACTTCATAATTGTTGATTAAGTCTACTGTAGATCACATGGGTGGACTAGGACACATAGCTAGGTTATACAAAAGTCGATCTTGATATGATGACTTAAAAAGAGAGAATCTAATATGATATATTTGAAGAGGCCATAATGGAATATTTGAAGGGATCTTAACTTAGGATGACTTAAAAAGAGAAAATCTAAAATTGTACATGTATCAAGCTAGAGATCATAATAAATTAAGGGGTCCTAATATAAAAAATGTCTTAAACTTGGGTCCTAGTTTAGGATGTTCATTTAAAGCCTAGAGAGGAGAATCTATAATATAATGTATTGAAATTTCTATATATGAAAATATAAAAATGATCTTAAAATGATGGCTTAAGGGGAGAATATCAAAATCTATATGTATCACATAAATTTCTAAATTGCAAACTTGTCATGGTCTCTAGTTTATTTATGCACACATTTAAAGGGGTCTAAGGAACTTCGTTATGATTTAATGCAATGTTTTTAAGGAGTTTTAAGTTATGTGCAAGTTATTTATATTTCTAGGGAACTTTATACAATTTTGTATTCAATTTGTTAATTTAGAGTTATCATTCAAAGTTTTTAGTTTAAGTCAAATGTAATTTAGGTGAAGTATTAAAAACAAATTGTGTACATTCAATTTCAAAATTTTCAATGAGTAATTTAAGTCTTGAGTATTAAAACAATATTTTTAACGTTGTATTAAACATATACAATGTACATATGTATGTATGTATTTTTATATATATACAAATTAAAAACTAGTACATGTTAATTAAAACATATATATACATTTTAAATTAATATATTACAAACACATACATACATAAAAATAAAGACATTTAAACATTAAAAATTAAAAAGTATGTATATCCACAATACACATACACATACACATACACATACACATACACATACACATACACATACACATACACATACACATACACATACACATATACATGTGTGTGTGTGTGTGAGCGCGTGCACGCACACACATACATACATGTATAAATTTATACATGTGCATGTGAATGTATATATGTATATATACATATATGCATACACACACATATATGTATATATACATATATGTACACACACACATATACATATATATAATATTACATATCACATATATGTATATATAAATATATGTGTATATACACATATGATATGTATAAATATACATATATGTATATACACACATTATATATATATATAAATATGTCTATATATGCATATATACACATGATATGTACATATACATACATATGGGTATATATGCATGTATACACATGATATGTATACATACATACATACATACATACATACATACATACATACATACATACATACATACATACATACATACATACATACATACATACATACATACATACATACATACATACATACATACATACATACATACATACATACATATATATATATATATATATATATATATATATATATATATATATATGCATACATACACACACACATATACACCTATTATATATGTGTATATACATATATACAGTAAAAAAATAAAAAATAAACATATAAAATTTAACTAAAATCATTAGAGAGGGTCAAAAAAAAAATCCCTACCCATTTCGAAGTTTGATGAGTCAGATGCCTGTCATCTTCCCACTTTTGATTGAAACTATAGACTCCACAATTGGAACCAATTATTCAATTATATATTGTCATTGATGTTTACACAAATATCAATATTAACCGAACAATATAGAGTTTGCAATATTAACCTTGTATATCCCAATATTAATTGAGTAGTTGAGTTATTAAGACTTTCCAGTATTAATTGAGTAGTTGGTTAATGAAAGGGAGCTTTCTTTTAGTATTGATCGAGTGGTTGGACATCAAAGGAGATTAGTATTGACCGAGTGGTTAGGCAATGAAGAAGTCATAGTGTCAACTAAGTGTTCAGTTCTAATGTTGACCGAGTGACAACAGATTGAAATTTTAAAATGTTTTATTATTTGAGGCTGACTGTTTGGATGTTTATTGTTGTTTTGAAAGGGTATTCAAGCTGACTTTTCCTAGCTTAAGATATATAAGAAAGTTCAAGTTGTGAGGATAAAAATTTATCAAGAAGAATATGAAAAAGATGGATATGTGAGTGAAGAAAAAGACAAAGTAGGAAAGTGTGGAAGATAAAAAGAAACATTTGATCAGCAAGGATTCAAAGGTCAAGCCAAAACAAAGATCTAGATCTACAAAGATAGTTGCTTCATAAATTAGATCCAATTGTAGTTTCTCTCTAACCATTGTAATAGTAAAGAAATCTCTTAATAGAGTTGACTTAACAGTCATTTTGTAAATCCTCTAACAAGGTGAGATTTCATGATTGCTATGTTTTAAGACCTCCAACCAAGCCACTCCTAATAGGGTGATCTAAATCCTCTAACATGGTCATACTTAACAATATATTTTGCAACCTTTAGCATAGTTGGTTCCAAATAGGGCTTACTTCATTAGAGTGAAAATAATTGTGACTAGTTGCAAGGTGGCTTTTTCCAAATTGGGTTTCCACGTTAAATATTGGTGTCATCTATGTTCATGTTATTTTCTTATGCTTTATGTTTCTACAACCAAGTTACTAAAGGATAAAATAGTTTAATGAATCTTAAGATTATTTTGTTAATTGAGCATCTATTATATTTTAGTGTTAACTGAGCTATCCAGTTTTTCATATTTAGTAAAAGTTTGTGTAAGAATTTGCCTTAGGGCAAAATTCACCCAAGAACTAAGAACTTAAACATAAGCACAACTATAGACCAAAAAGGAGTATGATCAGAATAACAATGTATTCGATTCAATATGCATTGAAAGTACACAAGGAGTACCTGTATATAAAGGCCTCTAAGATGCATCTAGAATGCCTAAGAATCAGCTACATGATAAGTCATACAACTAGGCACATGTCCACCAGATATGGATTATCGTCTATTAAGCACAGGAGTAAGTGCAATGATGAGAGGATAAGCTACAATGGTGTATCACACAAATTTATGTTGTAGACAACATGTGCTAAAAAGAGAGTGCGAATAACTATGTTGTCTACATGACAACTCAATGAATGATGCAAACTCCAATGTTGTAGACACCATGTGCTGAATTAGAGTTGTGTACTTCTGTGTTGTCAACATGACAACCATAAATATGTGTAAACTCCTAAGTGTATCAAAAAATAAATAATAAAATAATGCAATATAATACAATAATACATTAACCTAATTAAACTTATGTAAGTGTAAATAGTAAATACGTATTTACACCAACACCCCCCTTAAGTGAAACTTAGGGGAATACCCTTAAGCTTATGAAAACTAGGATGAAATGTAGGATGGGTCCCAACTATTCGACCATGTTAGGTACCCATGTACTTAATGAAATGAAATCTCTCATAAAGTAGAGAAAGAGGGAAAACCTCATGGGAAAAACCCTCCCCCAAAAAGAGAGATGAAAAGGGATGCATGGATGGATGGAGTAATCAAGACCCCCCCCATTATGACATACATCAAGTATATACAAAAGTGAAGAATGAGAAGAACAAGACCTCATAAGAGGAAAAGTCCTCCCCCCCCCCCCCCCCATAAGAAAGAAAAGGGAGAGAGACAAGGTAGTCTTCCCCCCCCCCCAAAGGAAGAATGTCGACTAGCGAGTGCTGCTCCAAGGAAGAAGTTGGTCCAAGAGTGTAGAATGATGCTCCTCCCCTTTGGAAGAAACAAAGGCAAAGGTACAATCTTGAAGATGTATGATGGCCCTAAAACCTACTCAAGTGTCTTGGTATCGATGCTGATGTTCGCCCCTTCCAATTGTGCTGAAAAGAATGAATGCAGATCTGGCAAGGATGTTTGTTGAACCTGTTCCAACGAACCATCTGTCTCCTCAACTAATAAAGAGACCTCCAACAACTGCTATTCATAAGGATCCACAATCATGCCAACTTGTGAAGATTGATCATGTAGAGAATGGACATGAGGGTCATAGTGAGCCCTCGCAACAACTATAGAAGGATCATCTTCATCAAAGAGAAGATGTAAATCATCAAGGTTGTCTACCAAATCTGCGATGTGTGACTCCACAAACAAACCTAAAATGTCTACCATGTAGTCATCTACTGAAGTTGGAGCTGGAAGACAATGTGTACCCTACTTTGTTGGACCTTTCGCTATGGCAATATATGCATGTGGACTATACTGATGATGTGACCTCTCATTGCAACTGTCTATAGAACCCTACGTGTCTGAATCTATTGAAGCACTATTGCTAGTGTCACTATTAGTTTCCATTGTGTATGAAGTGCATAGAGGATTAGAGGATAAGCTAGGTGAACTTTCCTCAAAGTGTACATCCTTCTCCACAAAGATCTCATGAGTCTCTGGATCCATAAGTCTGTAAGCTTTAACATTGTCTTCATATCTTATGAAAGTACAAGGCCTAGGTACTGGTGCCTTGCATCCCTTGGAAGATAGTTTGCCCATGTTGGACAACCGAAGACTCTGAAATGACTCAAAACTAGTTTTTAACCGCACTGTGCCTCAAAAGGAGTCTTGCCATCTAAGGCATTATGAGGAGACCTATTAAGTATGTGAGTAGCACTGCTAATGGCTTCAACTTCTAATGTAGGACAAAGAGACTTCGTATTTATCATGCAACTTGCCATGGTCTTAAGAGTTCTAATCCTCATAGTTGCAACATCTGTCTTGTGTAGACTGAATGCTGGTGGATTTTGAAGATCAATTCCCTCAAGTTTGCAAAAGTCCTTAAGTCTTCTATCCATATATCTACAAATGTTTTCTCCAACCATAGAACCTTGATGGCTTTCCTTGATTTATGTTCAACATGAGTCTTAAAGGCTTGAAGATTGTCAACCACTTCATTCTTATGATGAGGGAAGTAGACCCATCATGAAAAGTCATCAACAAAAGTAAGGAAGTAGCGGCCTTGGCTAACTGAAGTCACTACAAAAGGACCTACTAAAACCATGTGAACTAACTAGAGAACAACTGGAGCTCTAGAAGACTTTCCTTTATCATACTTCTCCTCGAGATGCATATCCATTGAACATGATGAACACTCACCCTTAGAAAATTTGATGTTAGGTAGACCTTTGACCATGTGTTTTGAGCAAAGTTGCTGAATATAGTAGAAGTCAAGGTGACCAAATTGCTCATGCCATAGTTTGATTTGTGAATGTGAGTGAGTTAACAAGGCTTGAGAAGGAGACTTAGGCACAAAGTGGGAGAAGGAATAAAGCCTCTTGTCATGATTGACTTTCCCCATTGCAACCATTGAATCATCTCTAAGACTATGCACCATCACTAAATCTAGAAGGAAATCAACTTTGTGACCATCTCCAAGGTGAGTGATTTGGTAAATTGAGAGGAGATTAGAGCTAATGGTTGGAATGTAGAGAACATATTTGAATTCCCCATTGTCCATTTCTACATGTCCTTTCCCTTCAACTTCCATTTTGGTATCATCTCCCAAAAAGATGTGTGGTACCTATGACTACTTCAATGAAGAAAAGTCTCCCTTTGAAGAACCCATATGGTAGGAGGCACTTGAGTCAAGTATCCATTCCGTAGAAGAATTTGAGTTTGGCATAGGTGCTTGCCCTTTTCCCTTTGAAGAGGTTGGAGTTGAATCCTTGGAAGTACTTGGCACTTGAATTTTGTTCTTCTTGAGTAGGTTTTCCAACTCATCAATTCTTTTAGTCTTGTAGTGATGCTCATCATGATTTTCCTTTTTGCAATATGCACAAAAAGTTTATTCTTCTTTTCATTACTTCCCTTCTTGTTGGAAGAAGAATTGCCTTGCTGTGAGGAGGATTGTTGTGTCTCAAATTGTGATTTCTGCTTCCATTGCTTCTTTTTGTTGTTGCTAGAACTTTTCCCTCCTTGACTTGATTGGTGCTCATCATTAGCTACCAATGCTTTGGTCTTTGATGTTGTGAGAAGTCCCAAATCTATCAATTGAGATTATTCAACAATCAACATCTCTACAAATGCATCAAATGTAGGCTTTTGGTAAGTAGTTCCCATGGTTAACCTATGGGTATTATAACTCAAAACAAAGGAAGTGTAGTCTAAAGGTAGCCTCTTTAGGATGTGATTAATCAACTTGTCATCCTTCATGAGATTTCTATAATCTTTAAGTAGTGCCTTATACTCATTAGTTTTGTTGATGTAATCTTGAATTGTGTCAAAGTTCTTTGGATCCAAGAGAAGTAGATCATCCTCAATTTGAAATCCATTTTCCTCATCCACCTTACCATACAATGATTCAAGTTTTTCCCATGCAGGTTTGGATTCTGTGAAATTGGCAATGTGGAAGAAGAGATCTCTATGTACACAACTCCTAATAATTCCTAAAGCCTGTTGGTCTTGTTTTTTCCAATCAATGAGTTCTTTAGCATCGGTAGGTTTGGTAATTATACCATCAACATAAAGATTGTAACCTTTTTCCATTAATATACTCCATGCAATATCTTTTGAAGTAGAATAATTACGTGAAGTTAGAAGTGGACATTTAGGTGAACCCATGATGCTGAAATAAAAAGAGCACAAAAGAGAGACACAATACACAATACACAATACACACACCCATTTTCACTCAAAAGACCACCACCCCCCTCGGCGGCAAAAAAAAAGAAAAGAAAGAAGAAGATGCTTTTGGCACTTTATATGTAGTGCGTGTACAATGGGCCACTTGTCAAAATGAACAAAGTCGACTTTAATTTTACTTTCTACATGTAAGAATTTTCCTTAGGGCAAAATTCACCCAGAATTACAAATCAGTGCCTTCGGGTGCCAATTTGCAATTTTTTTTTGCCTCACAGTCGACTTTGGGCTAAGGTAGTTGAATTTATAGTTGATTTGCATTGAATTAACATTCTAGACGCAATGGCGAGGTTCGTTTTGGCTCTAGACACTCCCAATTTCTGTAGTACTCTAGATTCAGGCTGAGATGCTGAAGCAACAATGATCTCGAATGGCTATATGAAGAGAATATCTCTAAGAGCTCTGATACCATGTAAGAATTTTCCTTAGGAAAAATTTCACCCAAGAACTAAGAACTCAAACACAAGCACAATTGTAGACCAGAAAGGAGTATGATCAGAATAACAATGTATTCGATTCAATATGTCTTGAAAGTACACTAGGAGTGCCTGTATATAGAGGCCTCTAAGATGCATCCAGAATGCCTAAGATTTAGCTACATGATAAGTCATACAACCAGACACATGTCCACTAGATATGGGTTATCCTCTATTTAGCATGGAAGTAAGTGCGATGTTGAGAGGATAAGCCTACAATGGTGTATCACACAAATTTATGTTGTAGAAAACATGTGTTAAAAAGGGAGTGCGAATAACTATGTTGTCTACATGACAACTCAGTGAATGATGAAAACTCTAGTATTGTAGACACCATGTGCTAAAATACAGTTAAGTACTTCTGTGTTGTCAACATGACAACCATAAATGTGCACAAACTCCTAAGCGTATCACAAAATAAATAACAAAATAATGCATTAACCTAATTAAACTTAAGTAAGTGTAAATAGTAAATACACATTTACACCAACAGTTTGAATTGACATCTAAGGGACAAGGATTTGTTTTTATGGTAATTGATTCACCCCTCCCCTCTTAGTTAATCCTCTTAAATTTCCAACAATTGGTATCAGCATTGTTGGTGCTTGTAGGAAAAGGTTTTAAAGACCTAATCTAAAGATCAAGATGTCTTACAAAAGGGAGATCACTAAACTTAATAAATAAAACTTTTTAGCATGATAGGAGTTGACGAAGCTTCGTATATCAAGCATCAATGATGTTGGTATATTCTACCTAGATAACAAATATGTGCCACCACCCAAGCCTATGATTGTGGAGCAAATAAAAGAAGCAAAGGATCACAATATTACTAGCTTATATATACCTATATATATATTACGCTGAGAGTAATCATTCTTGGGGCACCTATTTTAATTTAATCTCGAGGTTATTTTAATCAAAATTGAAATTTATAAAAAAATAGGCGCCTTGAGAACGATTATTCTCGGCGTAATATATATATATATATATGTATATAATATACATACACACATATATATATACATACTTATATACATGTATATATGTATCTATATATATACATATGTACATATGTACATATGTATATATATATAGATACATATATACATGTATATATGTATGTATATATACATATATATATATATATATACATATGTACATATGTATATATCTATACATACATATATATACATATGTATATATAGACATATATACGTATATACATATATGTATGTATATACGTATATACATATATGTATGTATATAGGTATATACGTATATACATATATGTATGTATATAGGTATATACGTATATATGTATATACATATACGTATATACTTATATACATATACGTATATACGTATGTACCTATATATATGTATATGTATATGTATATATATATGTGTATGCGTGTATATATATATATATATATATAAAAGCTAGTGGCAGTTGTGGCGCAATAGGAAAAACATTTACTTTTTATTTATATTTTGATAAGGTTATTATAAAATTGTTAATTAATTTTAATTAGAGTTGTATAAAGTTACAATAAAATTATGCTTCAAATTTTTATTTTTTTAAAATTTAATTTATGGAGTTTAATTTAGATTAAAAAAAAGTAGTTTTATTTTTGGCATATTGTAATGTAAAATGTTATAGTCAAACATAGATATATGGTTAGGGACAAAGTTACCATTACAATTAATGTTAACCTTAGGGATAGAATAAGGGTTAGGGTTAGCATTAGGGTTAGGACTAGAGTTATAGTTAAGGTTAGGGTTACAGTTATGGTTATGGTTATTGTTAGAGTTATGCTTAAGGTTCATATTAGAGTTATGTTTATGGTTAGAGTTATGGTCATGGTTAAAGTTAGGGTTAGAGTTATGGTTATGGTTAGGGTTAGTGTTATAGTAAGGCTAGGGTTAGGGTTTGAGTCAGGGTTAAGGTTAGAGTCAAGGTTAGGGTTTGAGTCAAGATTAAAGTTAGGGTTAGGGTTAGGGTTAGAGTCCAATTATGGTAGAGTTAGATTTAGGGTTAGAGTTATGCTCATGTTTAAGGTTAGGGTTAGAGTTATGGTTATGGTTATGGTTAGGGTTATTATAGGGCTTGAGTTAGGGTTATTGTAGGGATAGGGTTAGGGTTTGAGTTAGGGTTAAGGTTAGATTTAGGATTAGCATTAGGGTTCTAGTTAGGATTAAAGTTAGGGTTAGGGTTAGGGTTAGGGTTAGAGTCTAATTATGGTAGAATTAGATTTAGAGTTAGAGTTAGGGATAGAGTTATGTTTATGGTTAAGTTTAGGGTTAGAGTTATGCTCATGGTTAAGGTTAGGGTTAGACTTATGGTTATGGTTAGGGTTAGGGTTATAATAGGGCTAGGGTTAGGGTTGGGGTTAGGGTTAGGGCTTGAGTAAGGGTTAAGGTTCTAGAGTTACGGTTAGGGTCAAGTTTTGAGCCAGGATTAAAGTTAGGGTTAGGGTTATGGTTAGAGTCCAATTATGGTAGAGTTAGATTTAGGGTTAGAGTTAGGGACAAATTAATGTTTACGATTAAGGTTAGTGTTAAGGTTAGGGTTAGGGTTAGAGTTAGAGTTAGGGTTAGCATTAGGATGAAAATTAGGGTGAGGGATAGGGTTTGAAATAGAGTTAGGGTTCTTGTTAGGGTTAGGTTTACAATTAGAGCTAGAGTTAGGGCCAGGGTTAGAGTTATAGTTAGGGTTAGAGTTAGGGTTAGGGTTAGGGTTAGGTTTAAAATTAGAGTTAGAGTTGGGATTAGGGTTAGGGTTAGAATTAGGGTTACAAATATAGTTAGGATTAGGGTTAAGGTAAGGGTAAGAATTAGGGTGAGGGTTAGAATTAGGGTTACAAATATAGTTAGGGTTAGTGTTAGGGTTAGAATAAGAGTTAGGGTTAGGGTTAGAGATAGAGTTAGAATAAGGGTTGGAATTAGAGTTAGAGTTAGAGTCAGGGTTATATTTAGGGTTAAAATTAAGGTTAGGATTAGAATTAGTTTTAAAGTTAGGGTTAGGGTTAGTGTTAGGGTTATGGTTAGGGTTAGCATTAGGGTTAGGGTTACAATTAGAGTTAGAGTTAAAATTAGAGGTAGTGTTAATGTTAGTGTTAGTATAAGAGTTAGAGTTAGAGTTAGGGTTAGAATTGGGGATAGAATTAGGATTATGGTTAGGGTTAGGGTTATCATTAGAATTAGAGTTAGAGTTAGGGTTCAAGTTAGAGTTAGAGATAGAGTTGTGGTCAGGGTTAGACTAGGGTTAGGGTTAAAGTTACTTGATTAGATTTAGGGTTAGGGTAAGAGTTAGGGTTGGGATTAGGATTAGAGTTTGGGTTAGGGTTAGAGTTAGAGTTATATATAGTGTTAGTGTTAGGATTAGGGGTAGGTTTATAGTCAAAGTTAGGGTTAGGGTTAATAGTGGGGTTAGGGTTACAAAAAGAGTCAGAGTTAGAGTTAGGGTTAGAATTAGGGGTAGGGTTAGAATTAGAGATAAAGTTAGAGTTAGGGTTAGAGTTAGAGTTAGAGTTAGATCTAAGGTAAGAATTTGGGTTAGAATTAGGGTTAGGATTAGAATTAGCACTAGAGTTAGAATTAGGGTTAGGGTTAGGGTAAGAATTAGAGTTAGAGTTATAGTTAGGGTTAGAGTTAGGATTAGAGTTATACTTAAGGTTAGAATTAGGTTAGGCTTAGAGCTAAAATTGGGGTTAGGGTTAGAATTAGGGTTAGAGTTAGGGTTATATAGGATAGGGTTAGGATTAGGGGTAGAATTAGAGTTATAATTAGAGTTAGAGTTAGAATTAGGGTTGCAAATATAATTAGGTTTATAGATTGTGTTAGAGTTAGGGTTAGGGTAAGGGTAAGAATTAGGGTTAGGGCTAGAATTAGGGTTACAAATAAAGTTAGGGTTAGAATTAGGGTTAGATTTAGAGGTAGGCTTTGAGCTAGAGTTAGAGTTAGAATTAGAATTAGAGCAAGAGTTAGAGTTAGAGCTCAGGTTAGAATTAGGGCTAGGATTATGGTTAGCATAAGGGTTATGGTTAGAGTTAGGGTTAGCATTAGGGTTAGGGTTATAATTAGTGTTAGTTTTAGTATTAGTGTTAGTGTTAGGGTTAGAATTGGGTCTATAATTGAGGCTAGGGTTAGGGTTAGAATCAGAGTTAGAGTTAGGGATCAAGTTAGAGTTAAAGTTGGAGATAGAGTTGGGGTTAGGGTTAGATTTAGTGTTAGGGCTAGAGTTAGGATTAGATTTAGGTTTAGATTTAGGTTTAGAGTTAGAGTTAGGGTTAGAATTAGGATTAGGTTTATGATTAGAATTAGGCTTAGGATTAGAGTTAGAGTTACATATAGTGTTAGGGTTAGGATTAGCATTATATATAGTGTTAGGATTAGGATTATGGGTAGGATTAGGGTTAGAGTTATGGTTAATGTTAGGGTTACAATTAGAGTTAGAGTTGTAATTTTTAGTTAGGGTTAGATTTAGAGTTAGAGTTAGGGTTAGAATTAGGGGTAGGGGTAGGGTTAGGGTTAGAGATAGAGTAGAGTTAGGGTTAGAGTTAGAATATGGGTTAAAATTAGGGTTAGATTCAGGGTTAGAATTAGCATTAGAGTTAGAATTAGAGTTAGGATTAGAGTTATAGTAAAGCTTAGGGTTAGGGCTAGAATTAGGGTTAGGGTTAGAATTAACATTAGATTTAGGATTATAAAGGGTTAAGGTTAGGGTTAGGGGGAGAATTAGAGTTAGAGTTAGAGTTAGGATTACTGTTAAGGTTAGGGTTAAAATTAGAACTATCTAGTTAGAGTTAGAGTTAGAGTTAGAGTTAGAGTTAGAGTTAGCGTTTGTGTTATTATTATGGTTAAGGTAATTTTTGGGTTACTAATCATATTATAGCTAATGTTAGTGTTATTATTACATTTTACCTTGGTGTTAGGATAACTGATAGGTTAAATTTTAATGTGGGTTAGTTCTATTATAGTGCCCATGATTAGTGCTATTGTGATACAAGTTATTAACCTTTTTAATAATGTAATCACTCCCCCCTCTTTCTCCCCCCCTCTCTCTCTCTCCCTCTCTCTCTAACTACACCCATTAATATCTCCCCCACTATCTAAATATACCCTCTCTCTCTAGTCTCTAGATATGCCCCCTAATCTATCTCTCTAATATCTAGATACACCAACTTAACTCTCTCAACTTGCTTTCTAGATACTCCTCCTAATCTCTCTCTCCCTTTATGCTCTCTAGATACACCCCTAATCTCTCTCTCTCTCTCTCTCTCTCTCTCTAGATACACCTCTCTCTCTCTCTCTCTCTCTCTCTCTCTCTCTCTCTCTCTCTCTCTCTCTCTCTCTCTCTCTCTCTCTCTACATAAAACATGTCTCTATAAGAAACATAATATGAGCCCTTCTTGTCTACAGGTATGCTCTCTCACTCTCTCTCTCTGGGTGTGTGTATATACATATTCTCACTTATTAAAAAAAAAAAAGATTTCTAGTTAGTTGTACATATAGGGTTAGGCTAAGGTATATAATTTACTAAATGATTAGTATAATCATATATAAAGTAAGAGTTAAAGTTAGGATCCAAGGTTTACAATTTCATTTATATGATACTTGGTGTTATGGTTAGGGTTAATAAGTGGTTAAATGTTACACTAAAATAAGGGACATAGTTAAGGGAAGTATGAGATTTAGGTATAGTGTTGGAATATTTGGAGTACAACTATGGTCAAATTTGGGATATATGTTATACAAATGACTTGAATAGTGGAGAAATTAATTCATGAAAGAGAAATTATAAGTCCCAACACAATAATTTAGATGATGTTAAAAGTGTGAAAGAATTCATAAGAGTCAATTTTATGAAAATTATTTCTCCATGATGATGTGAGAACATTATATATTGTTGAATTTTCAATAATGCTATTGCAATTTTTATTGCAATGATTAAGAATTGTAATCAATAAATATTCCTATCATTAAGGAATCTATTTAGACTTATGATTTTCTTTCTTAATTAACATATTTAGTTGCCACATCCATTGAAGAAATTTTGTGTACAACAATAAATTTATCTTGTCTTGTTCTCTTCTCCATGAAAGTTACATTGAATAATGGGGAAATAAAACTACCAATACAACTAATTAGAAGTAAAAATTTGAAACTGGAAACAAGAATGAACTATATACAAAAAAAAAATTTGCGATGGTGTAAATACATGTCACATTCTTCAATGATTAGGATTCTTTTGCAACCTAAGCAATTTGAACAATGATTGTGAAATACTTCTTTCATCATTGACAGAAACCCATCCACTTTTGTAGATGTGTCACACATAAATTTTTATGCATCTTCCATATGCATTTCTTCAATTTCCTCAACATAGTCAATTGGAAATATTGCTTCTCTACAACTTTAATTATAGTTGTGCACGCCTTTTTAATTATTTGTAGGCATTTGTCAAACTCAATCTCGAAGAAATTATTTGAGATCATTGATGTAGTCAGGCTCTAGTATCTAATAATGTTTGATTCTCTATTCGAGGTATACATAATTGAAATAGTAACCTACAAACTTATAAACAAAAATCAACATATGGAAATAATCAGAATGAAAAAGTATTAATAGTTAACATAAATTCTTTCAAATGAATAATATTCAAAATAACATAAATAAAAATCAAAACTATTTCAAATGAAATAGTTAGATTATAATGTTTGAAATATGGTGGCATTGTCTTCCACTTTTCAAACATTACAAACATAAATATTAATAAAAATCTATATATACTATGAAAAATATTTAAATAAAACACATATATAATCTAATTAAATAATGACAAAATATAAACTAAATATATGATTTGTTTATTTTAAATTAATCATTAACTTTAATGAAATACAAATTTTATTGATAAGGTGACCTTGCTGTCCACATCAATGATTAAATTTAATTATGAAACATTAAAAGTATAAATATTTTGAAACATGCAAATATAACACTATTATGAAACATACAAATCTAAAACATGGAAACTAAAAGTATTTTGAAATATGCAAATCTAAAACATGGAAACTAAAAGTATTTTGAAATATGCAAATCTAAAACTAATGTAAAACATGGAAATGTAAAACTAAATTGAAACATGCACATTAAAAATCTGCAAAAGAAATGTATTATCAAATATCTAAATCAAATAGTTTTTGAATCCTAAATCTAAATCAAACATACAAGGCTAACCTATATGAAACTTTAATCTACTCCTCTTCAAAAACTCTAATTTGCTCCAATAATCTCCATCTCTTCCTCCCTATAAAAACACAAAATGAAAATGAAATGAGGAGCATTTGTTTTATAATTTATGAGAGAACCCTCATATCCCCCAATAGATGTCTTTTGACATTCCACAAATTTGTTTCAAATTCCTCCACTCCTCACAAAATATATTTAACAAAAAGAAAATGTTTTATATTTAAAATTTTAATTAAGTTATTTCAGCCCTATTTTCTTGGGTTCTATTTTTTTGGGCTTATTTTTTCGGGTTCTATTTTTTTGGTCTTCTTTTTTGGCCCCTCTTTTCAGGCCCTATTATTTTGGCATCCATTTAGCTTAATATTATTTTGGCTAGCTATTATTTTGAGTATTTTATTTTATTTTATAATTCAATAATGATAAAATATATACTAAATATATGATTCATCTACTTTAAATAAATCATTAACTTCAATAAAATACAAATTGTATTGATATGGTCGCATTCTCATCTAGATTAATGATAAAATTATACTTTGAAACGTGAAAATATAAATACTTAGAAACATGCAAATGTAAAACTATTATGAAACATTCAAGTCTAAGACATGCAAACCAAAACTATTTTGAAATATGCAAATCTAAAACTAATATGAAACATGCAAATATAAAACTAATTTGAAACATGCACTTTTAAAATATGTAAATGAAAAGTATTATAAAATATATAAATCAAATAGATTTTGAATACAAATCTAAATCTAAATCAAACATGCAAGACTGAACTATTAAATGCAAGCCTAAACAGTTATGAATAGAATTCTAAATCTAAATGAAACTAATTAAAATTGAAATCTAAATCAAAGTAGAATATTATAACTAATTTTGAATTTCAATTTACATCTACATCTAAATCTAAATGAAAATGTAAATAAAAAATAGAAATCTCACCTGCAAAAAAGTTACTCCAAAACTTCAATCTACTCCTATTCAAAAACTCCAATCTAATCCTCCAATAACCTCAACCTCTTCCTTCTTGCAAAAACATAAAATGAAAATGAAATGAGGAGCCTTTGTTTTATAACTTCTGAGAGGCTCCTCATATCCCCCAACAGACATCTCTTCACATTCCATGAATTTGTTTCAAATTCCCCCACTCCCCACAAAAAAAAAGCATGAATGTGCATGCAAAATTATATTTAACAAAAAAAAAATCATATTGAAATTATTTCGCCCCTATTTTTTCGGGTCATAATTTTTTTGGCCCTACTTTTTCTGGCCCTATTATATCGGCCTCTATTTGGCTTCCTATTATTTTGGCCAGCTATTATATTGGGAATTCTTTTTTATTTTATGATTTAATAATTAATATTTAATTTAGAAGTTTGTAACCACTCCCAGTTCATTTTTATTGATGGAGAATCCTTTTTGGCATATTCTCATGTTGGGCATTTGTGCTATGATTGTATAGAACGCCTCTCGACGTAATGATGATTGATATTGCATCCTCTTTGAACTATTCTAAATTTGATGAAGTCAAGGATTGTCCTACTACATTTGCAATGTGGGAAAAGTTGAAGAAAGTCTTTGGAGGTGACAAAAATGTGAAAAGAGCTAAGGCAAAAAAATTAAGAGCTAAGTTTGATTGATTGATAATGAAAGAAGGTGATAACATCACCCAGTACAGTGAAAGGGTCAAATAAAGTGTAAGTGCAATCAAAGTTGCTGGAGGTAAAATTGATGATGAAATAATAATCAAGAAGGTACAAAGAAATATTCTTCAATTTATTCAATTAGAGTTTCAAATATTCAAGAGATGAGATGAAATCCAACACATGACTTAACTCTATATACTCTTGTAGGAATATTGACTTATTTTGAGTTGGATAATTTTAACAATTATGGTCCTTCTTCTAACAATCTTGAATCTACATTCAAAGCTAAACTAACCCTTGGTAGAGAAGGAGGGAACTCAAAAGGCAAACAAGTTGACAATGAAGAAGAAGATGATTTAGATGAAGATCTTAAAGTCATTGAAGCTCTCATAGCAAAAAGAGCAGCAAGAGGAAAAGGAAAATTCATAGGAAAGATTCCATTGATTTGTTTCTCATGTGCAGAAGTTGGGCACATTGCTACAAGGTGTGCAAACAAAGAAGATAAAGATGAAAATAAGTTCAACAAGTTTATAGGCAAGAAAGACTTCAAAAGCTACAAGGACTACAAAGGAAAATGTATGAAATCATGTTACATTGCAAAAGATTCTGATAGCAATGATGACAAAGATGAAGCAGTTTATATTGTTGTTAAAGATGAATATGATGATGAGGAAAATGAAAAGATGACACTTATCTCTCATGTTAGCAAAAATGACACATAGATCACATATATTGGTTGTTCTCATCATATGACTAGTGATAAAACAAAATTTGAACATTTGGTACACTATTATGGTGGAAATGTTAGATTTGGAAACAATGAGCCATGCTATATAAAGGGGAAAGGAATCATAACATTAACTGATGAAATCAAATGTGAGAATGCATATTGGGTTGAAGGATTAAGACACAATCTACTTAGTGTAGCACAGTTGAACCCTATAGGATACAAAGTTGAATTCATGAATGACAAAGCTAAATTATTGGATGGAAAATGAAAACTATTTGGAACTAACAATCAGATAAAAGGAAATTTGTTTTACCTAGATCTCAATAAAAGTTATTGTTTGTTAGCTCAAGTTGAAGAAAGTTGGCTATGACATAAAAGAATGTGTTATGTTAACTTTGATAACATGATCACCACAAGCAAGATCAATAGAGTAAGTGATGTAGAGCATCTACCAAAACCCTTCAAGAACCCCCAAATCAGTCATGGAGTTCCATCATAAATACAATTTATTCAATATTCTAGAGTCATCAATAAATTTTTCTCAATGCAATCATCAATCAAGTCATCATTATCAAACAATAAATCAATCTTGAAAACATAGGAGCACCTAGCCATCATATAATCACAAGAGATCATAATAGATGTTTTAATGATCTATATTCATTCATATATGTTTCAATTTAATTCTATGTAATAGAATCCAATTGAAAATAAAAGTTGTAACAAAATTGTAATCTTGTCCACATTGTCATTGTTAAGGTCCCAATTGGTTTAATATGTCAAAAGTTGTAAAATGACCCTTGAAAGGATAATAACCATGTAAAAGTTTGTTAAATGGTCATTTAAATATGTATTTAATGTTTATGCAAAGTCATGGCATCACATTTTTCAAAAGTCTCAAAAGTTGTGAAGAAGGTGAAGAGTTGCAAAAAATGCAGCAATGTAAAATTGCATTAAAGTTGTAAAAGGAAGTCCAAAGGTCATGCATGGTATTTGTAAGGTCTAAACTGACAAAGAAACAATAAAATTCATTGTAAGGTTAAACCAAGCAAGAAAATGAAGGAAAGGAAGGGAAAAAAGTGATTATTTAAGTTCTTTTGGAGCACTTTATACTTGTTATTTTGATTGGCTTTCTAGTTTTCTTGTTGTTTTTAGGCTTTGCATATCCATGTATAGCTTGAAAATGATGTATTATAGATATGGTAGAGTAAGAAAATGAATAATATTTCTATTTATTTATTTTTGAGTTTATTTCAAGCAGATTTGAGAAAGTTATGAGCATTCTATGGATGATAGTTTTTTCAAAATTTCAAATTATAGTCATATTGAAGTAACGTGTACAAATGTTTAATTGATGTTTCAAGGGATGAATTATATTTATGGAAAGATGAATGAATAATATTTATAATTAAATTTATTTGGTACATTTTTTAAATTTTTGTATAAGTTATTTTTGTTTTAGTGAAAACTGGTTTTAAACCATCTTCAATGGAGTCACATGAAATTGATCTCAGTGTAGAGACCGTAACTTTGCATTCTACCATTGGATGTTTGTGATTTTTGGATAAGTTATTGGAAACTTGATTACTCCTAATTTGGGTAGTTAGATTGAAGGAATTATATTTTATTAAAAAGTTATGAATCTCTGTATGCAGGCCTATCTAGAATAGCAGAATTGAAAACTATGTTTTCAAGATTGATTTGTTATTTGATAATGGTGATTTTATTGAGAAAAAAGTATTGATGTATATATAATATTGAATAAATTATATTTATGATGTGACCCCATGACTGATTTGGGGGTTCTTGAAGGGTTTTGGTAGATTCTTTACATCATTATTGGTATCATAGCTTAAGAAAAGATCTGAGCTGAGCAGTGGTTCTTTGATTTTTGTTAGTGAAGTTTGTGGTTGTAGGTGCATGCTAACTCACTAAAAATGGATAAAAATGGATGTATACTAATAGGTCCATAGGAGATGGTCCATAGGCCTCAGAAGGAGGTCCATTTGGTTGCCAAAAGACCTAGAGAGAGAGGCAAGAGAGGACTCCTGGGTGAGGCAAGTTGTTTGTGTGTGATGTAGCATGAAGAAGTGAACTTCTGATAGTTATGGCACCTTGGAGGAAGACACTTAAAGTACATTAATGAGAATCATAGTTATTGTATACAAAGAACAATAAATGCATCAAACCTAGATGGAGGCAAAGATGCTAAATTTCTTTTGCAGGTTATCACCACCACATTTCCATGGGACATAAAAAATTTTCAAGCTTGGGAGTATGGTGTAGGAACACCTAGCCATCATATAACTAAAAGAGACCATAATAGATATTTTAACAATTTATGTTCATTAATATATGTTTCAATATCATTTTATGTAATAGAATCCAATTGAAAAGAAAAGTTGTACCAAAAATGTAATGTTGTCCACATTGTCATAGTTAAGGTCCCAATTGGTTTAATATGTCAAAAGTTGTAAAATGAACCCTTTGCAAAAAATGAAACAATGTAAAATTGCATTTAGTTGTAAAAGGAAGTCCAATGGTCATGGATGGTATATTTAAGGTCCAAACTAACCAAGAAACTATAAAATTCATTTTAAGGTCAAACCAAGAAATAAAATGAAGGAAAGGAAGGGAAAACAAGTGAATATTTAAGTTCTTTTGGAGTACTTTATACTTGTTATTTTGATCGGCTTTCTAGTTCTTTTGTTGTTTTTAGGCTTTGTACATCCCCGTACATCCTAAAAATGATGTATTATTGAAATGGTAGAGTATGAAAATTAATAATCCTTCAATTTCTTTTGGTTTGATTTTATTTCATGTATATTTGAGAAAGTTATGAGCATTCTATGGATGACAAATTTTTTTAGATTTTCAAATTACAGTCATATTGAATCAACATGTATGAATGTTTAATTGATGTTTAAAAGGATGAAACTTATATTTATGGAAAGAGTAATGAATAAATTTATAATGAAATTGAATTGGTACATTTTTGTAAAATTTTGTATAAGTTAGTCAACATTAGAAAGAAAAATGGCGAACTCCTACAAAGTAGCGAAAAAAGCAGGGCAGTTGTATTATCAGAGAAATAGAAGTAAAAACCCTAGGTTGCCTCATTTGAACGACAATTTTCCATGAACTTATTCAAATGAACAAAGAAAAACATAGTTTTCTTTAGCCATCCAAGATTCACATAGATCTAAATATGGATTTGAAATGGCAAAACTTCTCCATCTTGGAAAAATTCGAAGAAAAACAATATTAGAGCCATCAGAGTCACCAGGGGTCACGCTTGCAGCAAAAGACATTAAAAGGGTAGAAATTCAAGACCAAAATTCCTCCTATTTTCTCAAGTCTATCAGGTAGCTCTAGACCTCATATATTCTTTACCATTGATAGCTTGGAAAATAAATTTAGGGTTTTCAATTTGACTAAGCATGCCTGCCCTCATTCTCATGAAATGTCTCAAAAATTAGTAGGTTTAGAATTTCATCCGCCTTTTGAATCACCTCATTTTGATAGGTTTAGGTTTCATCCCACATCTAATATTACTACCTTGAGTTCATACATCCCTCCTCATCATCCTCATGCAATGGCGAATGCCCTTTCTCCGTCAAACCCTAAGAGTTATCATGGTTCACAGTCCCTAGAAAAATCTATAGATAACACTATAATTATTTCCAATAAGGAAGTTGAAGATACTTGGCTTGAATGTCAAAAGGGAGGAATTTTTGTAGTTTAGAATGGTCCTCAGAAAGATTTTCCCCTTCTCTTTGACTGATAAGAAGAAAATTGTGATGAACAGGTAAGTATATCTCACTTCTCAGATAAGATTCTTTATTTGCACTGCATGGATGATTCTATTAAGAAAGAATTCATTTTAGTATTTGAGTGCTTCTTTAAAGGTCATGTTGTTAGATTTTTAGAATGGTCCCATGATTTTAGAGTAGAAGGGTTAGATTTTATGATTCCAACTTGGTTTAATGTCCAATCTTTACCTCCAGAGCTTCTCCAAATAGAGATACTTAGGTATATAGGATCTTCTCTAAGAGAGCTTATTGGTATTGATTCCACCTTTCAGTGTTGCAACAATGTGAAAATGATCATCAAAACCAAGTTTAATTAATCAACATAGATGCAGAGGAAAGTAATAACTAACAAAGCTACATATGATCTAAAATTGTAAATCTATGCAGGCAAAATATTAGAGCTTATAAGATTAGATGACAATAACAAAATCAGATTCAAGACTCTACCTCTCACTTCAAATTTCAACAGTAAATTCCTATGGATGAGAATCATGAGAAAAAGAAGGAGTCAAAGGAATCTAGATCAAATAATCTCTGCAACTTCTCATGAAAAGTTTGAGTTCCAGATAGAGCCATTTTGTACATAAGGGATAGTCAGTAGAAAGACAGAGGATTCTCTAGCAGACAAAGTTAAGATTAAATCAGTCATAGTGGCTGACCATAAGGAGCAACTAGAATTGACAAATGAGTTCAATTCTATCAAGAAACAAAGATCTAAAGGAAAGAAAAAAGCATAAAAAAGTAGCAGGGGTCAGAGTAAAATAGCAGAAGATGGCATAGTTAGGGAAAACAACGAAGATAGAAAATCTCAGCATCTACAGGAATAATTGATATATAAAGAAAAGGAAAAGGAAAAATTCAACACCACTAAATCCAAGCATAGGATACAGAGTTCCCACCTAATCATAAGTCTACAGAGTTTAAGTTAAGTCATACAAGTGAAGGTGCCAAACATAGAGTGATTTCAAAATTACAGCAAGCAGAGGCTACATGGGACAATAAAGAGGGCAATTTAGAGGACATAGAGAATTATTTTTTATTTGATTCAAATGGGAAAAATGAAGAGGAATATAAAATCTAGAAGGAAAAGAACCAAATGGAGCATTATCAATCATAGGAGCCCGATGACAAAATAGTAACTCCAGTTACTAACAACTTATACGAGTTTTGGCAAACTCCAGTTACCTCAATAAATTCACCATTTACCCCAATCAGCAACCAAAAGGACAAGGAAATGAATAAAAAGAAAGCAGACAAGTTTCCAATAAAGGAATTTCATGATTTCTTGAACAAGGATAGTATCTTGGATCCAACAGTGAAGAATTTGAGCATATCAAAATTAGAAGAAGAGAACCCTAATCATCTATCTAATGAATTAGCTTAGGTTTTTTTCTTTGAGAATATTGGTAAAAGCATTGATGCTCAGAAGGAGGATTTAATTTAGAGAATCCTCAAATTAGGTGGGAACAATTACACTTGTGAAGATCTAAGAAAAGATCTATTAAACATTGAGAACGAGGATAATAAAATGAGCCAATCTCAGATAAAAGAGTAAGGAATTGTTGTAGAATAGAAGGACAAAGATATGAGCAATGACAACAAAGTGGGATTAGATTCAGATTTAGGGAAGCATTCTGGTCTTATAAATCAGATATTAAGAGAACTCAAAAATGAAGAAACCAAAAAGAATTCTTGTGATCAGCGTGGGATTCATATGAATCAAGAAGGTCTTAAATCACCTATATGCAGCAAAATGAAAGGTAAAAGAGGAAGAAGTTCATTAAAGGAACTCAAGGAAGCAAATGTGCACAACAGAGAACAACAAAAGATACATCAATTATTTAACAATGGGAAGAGGAAGTGCCTTCCCCAGGAGGTATGAAGATCACAACATCGAATGCTAGGGGTCTTAATGCCCCTAGTAGAAAAAGATTATTAAAACATAACCTTAAATCCTTTGAATCTAATATTGTTCTAATTTAGGAAACTAAATTAAATAAGGTAGAAGGAATTAAATTAGATAAGATGTTAGGTCTTTGGAATTTTGTATTTCAAGAATCAATAGTGGCCTCCAGGGATTTAGGTATGTTTTGGAACCCCAAGAAGGTTTCCATAGATATTGTAAACATCAATAATAACTAGATTAGTGGTAGTGTCTAGAGTTTAAAATTAGATCTTAAGTTTATTCTCATTAATGTCTATGATCCAATTAGCTGTTGATAATATTGTCCTTGATGTCACACAAATGTCATATCAGTCATTAGTCTCAAATTCACCAAGCTCAGACAATTTGCAATGCAATCTACAGTGTCAACCGAGCTCACTCGGTCATCGAAAGAAATGTGGAAAACAGTGTTAACCGAGCTAACTCAGTCAACAAAGGAAAGGTGAAAGACAGTGATCACCGAGCTTACTCGGTCAATGAAGGAAATGAGGAGGTCAGTGTTAACCGAGCTTCACTTTCTCTCCAAAAGGAAGTTTCCACCGAGCTCACTCGGTCATCAAAGGAATTATGGAGAAGTCAGTGTTAACCGAGCTTCACTCAGTCTCCAAAGAATAGTTTTCACTGAGCTCACTCGATTTTCTTAGGAAACTCAGTACTTATCAAGTTCTCCCAGCGATTGAAGGATTGTCACAAAGTTTGCTGTATTAACCGAGCTCAGTCGGTCAACAAAAGAATTATTTTCTGACAAATTTTACTGTGCAGGGTCGGCCAGTATAGGGATTTGCAAATTAATTACTTCTAGCCGACTGTTGTAATTGTTTGTTTAGTCAGTGATTCAAGCCGACTAAGATAATCTGAAAGGTATATATGGTCATTCAAGTTATGAATTAAAGTGGGAGATTATGAAAAAGAAGTTATGAATGCGAATTATAGTATGAAATGAAAAGGCGAATGTTGAGCAAAGTTTGATGAAGGATCAGATGTGTTGAAGGAGCTGTAAAGTTGTATTTGATCAATAAGGATCTAGTCAAACATAACAGAGATCTGTAATCAGCAAAGATAAGTTATACATTATATCAGATCACTTCATTGTTGCATTCTAACCATTGTAACAGTGAATTCAAAATCTCTTAACAAAGTTTGTTTAACAGCCATTCAATAAATCCTCTAACAAGGTGACAGTTCAGTTGAAATGTTCTAAAGACCTCTAGTAAGGCCACTCATAATAGGGTGATTAAATCCTTTAACAGGGTCACACCTAATAGTGTGTTTTCGTAACCTTTAATAGGGTTGGCTCCTAACAGGGCTCACTTCAGAAGAGTGAAAAACAATATCTAGTTACATTGGTGGTTTTTCCCATATTGGGTTCCACATTAAATTTGGTGTCTCTTGTGTTCTTAATTGTTAAATTGCTTTATGCATGATAACATATCAGTTCTTAATATTTGTCATTTGCTGCATTATCAAGTTTTAGCATTTCATATTAATTAGATCAAGGAGATATTCAGACATCTTAGGGACTGTGAAAGTTTTTGGAGTAATTGATTCACCCCCTCCCCCTCTCAGTTACTCTATTCTCATTTCCAACATTAGCAATCTTGGTAAAAAATTAGTTTGGGAAGATATTGGCTTGTTTATGAATAATCTTAAGGGTAGCCTGTTTTTATTAGGGGAGACTTTAACACAATTTCAGATATTAATGAAAAAGTAGGTGGAAATCCACAATTATCACAAGCATCCAAAGACTTCAAAGAATAGTGCGATTCTCATAACATGATTGATATACCGATTAGTAATGGGATTTTGACATGGAATAATAGGAGGAAGGATTTCACTTACATTGCTAAAAAACTTGATAGGGTCTTGATTAAAGGTGACTTGGATGTTGATAATCTAAATTTTCAATCCTCTATGTTGCTGATTGTTGGGTCTGATCATTTTTTGGTCAGATTTGAATTTTTAGAGCCACATAAACCTACTAGGAATCTATTTAAATGTGAGAAAATGTGATTTTTAGGCCCCAGTTTCATCAGTAATATTAAAGAATGGAGGGCATAAGACAACTTTGAAGGTTCAAAGATGTTCATTTTTGTCGCCAAAATGAAGATGCTTAAGGAATGAATTCTCAGATGGAATAATGAACACTTCAATAACATCTTTAAAGAAAAATTAGATATAGAAAAGAAATTAAAGGATTTAAACTCAGAAGTAATTAGGAAAGGTATGAACAATGACAACTATTTGTTAGAAAAAGAATTATTAGCAAGGCAAGAGGATATACTATCCAAAGAAGAAACTTTTTGGAGACAAAAATCAAGGGAGAGATGGTTAGATGAAGGGGATCAGAATATGAAATTCTTCCACAATTCCACTTTATATAATAGATCAAAGAGTAAAATAACATGTATCAAAAATTACTTGGGCATTCTAACTAATAAACCAAGTGAAATTGTAGATGCCTTTGTAGAGTAACTTTAGAATATTTTAAACAATTATGAAGGATCAAATAGAACAACATAAGCTAATCTTCTCAAAGTAATCCCAAAAATCATAATAACTGAAGATAATACGGTTCTAAATAAACCCATCACCTTGGAAGAGATCAGGACAATAGTCTTTGATATGAATCTGGATAAATCCCTTCGCCTAGATGGTTTTAGGCCTTCTTTTTTCAAAAATGTTGGGATATTATAGGTATAGATCTTTGGAAAGTGATTGAAGCCTCATGAAATGGGGGTGCTCTTTTATCAAAAATCAATCATCCCTTTCTCACTTTGATTCCCAAAAAATCAGAACCTAAGACCCCGAGAGACTTCATATTGATCGCCCTTTGTAACATTGTTTACAAGTTTTTTCCAAAATCTTAGCAAATAGACTTAAGGGTATTCTTCCTAAAATAGTATTGAAGGAACAAACATGATTTGTACTAAGTAGATCCATTCTTAACGGCATAATTACCATTCAAGAGACAATTCATTCTACTTGTACAAATAAGAGGACATGCATGTTCATGAAATTGGACATTCAAAAAGCATATGACATGGTTGATTGGAGGTTCCTATGTAAGGTTCTTGAAGCTCTCGGGTTTTCCCATCAATGGATCAACCTCATTTTCAAGTTCATATCCACTCCCAAAATCTCAATTTTCATTAATGAAGTGCTAGAAGGTTTTTTTGATATATCAAGGGGCATTAGACAAGGAGACCCATTATCTCCCTCACTTTTCATCATCATGGTAGAGGCATTTGGGAGAGTGGTGGCTGATGCACATAAGAATCAAAAGATTTTAGGCATTACTGTTACTAGAAATATGCCCAACATTACTCATCAACAATATGCATATGATACCATCTTGCCTGGCAAGAGTACAATTAAAGAGGCTCTTAGCCTAAAACCCATCATTAAAGCTTATATGGAAGCCTCAGGGTAGAAAGTAAATGAGCTCAAATCTGAGATTTGTTTTATAAATAAAAGATCTGATATATAACATCAAATATGCAAGATCATGGGATATAAAAAAGGTTTATTCCCCAATAATTATTTGGGAATCGCCTTAGAGAAAGGATTGAAATCTAGTAAGGTATGGTGCAATACCTTGGAAATAATGGATGCAAAGCTTAGTTGTTGGAAGGATACATGATTGACAAAGGTAGGAAAAAGTACTAAAATCAGATCAGTTTTATTTGCCATTCCAACCTTCCCTTTATCCTATCTCCCTTGATCCAAGTGAAACCTCCTTAAATTTGAATCTAAACTCTAGAATTTTCTTTGGAAGGATTGTGAAGAAGACAAAAAATTGGTGCTCATCAAATGGGAGAACATTTTTAAATTGAAGGATTTGGGTGGGTTAGGGATCAAGAATTTACAATGGCAAAATGAAGCCCTAGGTGCCAAACTAATTTGGCATCTCTATAAGGAAAGAGAGCATAAATGGGCTAAGATTCTATACAATAAATATCTCGATGTGGATGATCCCCTATCAATTTTTAGAATAAAAAACTCTCCTAGAGGTTCTGAGAGTTGGAACTTTATGATAAAGTGTCACCATTTGGTTTGTAAGCATTTGACTTGGGATGCAGGCAAGGACGATGAGGCCTTATTTTGGGAAGATTCTTGGGATGGGCACCCCCCTCTACAACATAGCATTTTCCCTAAGGATCTCAAAGATAAATTAATTAATCTATGGGGAAACAAAGTCTGTGACTACAAGGCAGTGGTTAATGTAGAAGGTGAATCTAAATGGATGTGGAAATATCTGGATGAATGGGTGTGGATGCTAAGACGATTAAAGATTATAAAAAATTATTAGAAGATAGGAGGATTAAGCAATCAAAGAAGAAAGATGAACTTATTTGGGCAGCCTCAAATGATGGGAAGTATAGCGTGAAAAATGGATATAGGGCACTATTAGATTCTCAAAAATGGGACAAAATGGATATTTTGCTAAAACTCTACTGGGATTCTACATGCCTTCCAAAAGAAGGATTATTTTTATGTATGGCTTTCCAAAATAGAATTCTAACCATGGGCAACTTACATAAACTTGGTTTTCAAGATCCATCTAGATGTGTATTATGTAAATAAAATGGTGAAGATACTGATCATCTTTTATTTTTTTGTCCTTTTTCCTAAAGTTGTTGGGAATGGCTAAGGCACATGTTGGGGTGGTCTATGCCTTTCCCAAAATATTTTTTTGAACTCCTGAAGGAGTGGCCTACTAACCTGGCCAAGGGCATTTATAACAAACTATGGAACATTTTTCCTTCCATACTGGTATGGGAAATATGGAAGGAAAGGAATCGACGTATTTTTTGTAATTTAGAATTGAAGCCTGAAGAGCTAATAATAAAAATGGAAGCTAGCATAGTTGAAACAACTAATTTGCATCTTAGGAATGCTCAGAAAGAAGAAGATTCCTTCTCTAATTGGGATGGGCAAATGAAGAAGAATTGGTCTAACTTGATTAATCCTCCTCTGTTCTATGTGAAGAATAGTAAGGAGGCAAGAGAAAAATGTAGATGGGCACCTCTACCAAAATGATGGGCTAAACTCAACTTTGATGGTGCTACTAGAGGTAAGCTAGGTACAACAGGTATTGCATGCATCATTAATGATGATTCAAGTCATTGGGTATGTTGGTGCTTTTAAACTACTAAGCAACAAAATGCTGAATACCACGATGACATTACTCACACAATCTAAAGACTAGCCAATTCTTATTAACAATTGTATGTGCAAACCATTTTGGCCCAACATCAACAAAACCAAGGGTGGTTTTCTACTCTTCAGGCTCTGGAAAACTAGGGTGGGTATACCCAGGGATGATTCAAGACTAGGAAACACTGTATGAGGAATATTTTAGTTTCATTCTGATTCTCATCTCAAATCCTCAAATACATGCATAATTCATGATAATTTTCTAAACACATCCCATACAATAGATTTGGCCAAAATTCTTCTATAGGTCTGCAAATGTTCTTAGCAATAGTGGCTAACTGAAGCTAAAACATTCCATGCAAACAAGTACAGGCCAACTTCAAAAATCTTCAGGAAATAAAAGTAAAATTGATTATAATTTTGCATTTGAAAACCATTTATGATAAATTTCTCTTTCAGCTGAATCAATTTGACCAGTACCTAATCCATTGGGGTTTAGAGTCTACAACAAATCCTTAGATCTAATTTGTTGCCTTACAACAAATTTTATCAGCAATTCTTATCAGAATTCATCATTCAAAAATCCTTTCCCCTACTACATCAATCTTATCAAATTCATCAAAGCTTTTACTTAATCCATTGAATTAATAGCAGTGATGAACATATATACAACCTAATTGGATTGCATTCAATTGCACAAACCTTTACTTATACAATATCAAGATAACCAAGTAATCAAAAGGAGACAAGATTCAGAAAGAACTGATATGGGGACAACTCATAACTTGTATTCATTTTCTTTGAAAATTGTATACATTTATAGTAAACTCAGAATGACCTGGGAAGAAACACAGGGATCATTCTATTATTCATGTATTCTCAAGAACTAACAGAGAAAATACATCACAAACTTGCTCCAAACAATGGACCAAAAAAAGACTAAGTATATCACTTAGAAAAAAAAAGAATTCTGGCCCTTTCTCTAGCCCTAGAATCTCACTTATATAGTGTGAGATGCAACAAGCTTCAGGCTAAGAGAAAATGACAGGTGTCCTTTACAAGGAATATTTACATACACCTATCACAAAATGACAAAAATGTGGGTAATAGAAGATATCTAAATCAAAACATTCCTTTTTGTGGGTTAGCTTCTATCACATCTTCTAATGTGGCTGAGTTGGCTATTAATCTGAGTCCTCTTCGTATGCAACTTCCAAATTAGCCAACGATGAGGTTTGTTCTGATGATGGCACATTAACCTCCACCTGTAGGTTTTCACCATCTTTATCCTGTATGGTAGGAACAACATCTACCTTTTCCCTTTCTTTAGTTGTATCGGCATCCTGTGGTCCCGGGCCTACAACTGAAAGTGATTGATTATTCTTGTCTTCTTCTTTCGGTTGGGCTTGAGTAGTGATGGTGTCAATGATTTGGATTTCCTCACCTTGCACCTCATCACTGTCAATTTCATCTTCATCAAACTATTCACCAGGAGCCATTTCTGCCATCCACTTGTCAAATAATGTGTCATCTGGCCAATTGAATTGCAAAATATCCCTCTGTCTTTTTTGTATATACTCAGCCTCATTATCAATATCAATGAATTCTTGCTTTAAAGAATCAAAGAATATTTGGGCTTTCACCATTTCTTCTGTTGTGGTAGCCCACCATGCATGCCCTATTTCATTTATAATTCTGTTCATCCTTAAACAAAAAATATCGTCAAGCTCTTTTGCCCATTCATCTTTGTTTTTAAAATTATTATTTTTATCTAGGGCACGAGGAAACAAACTGAATTTTTGGCTCTTGTATTTGTTTAAGTAGCCTATTATTATCTTCTGTAAATGTATCCTTTTATTGTCAAAATCAAAAAGATCGAAAACAATGTCAAAGGTTTTTTCAATCTGATCATGAGAATTATTTATAATAGATAAACACAAAAATGTCATTGCTTTCTCCCTTCTTACCCATTTATTCACAATAGGATTTAGAGCCTCATCATTGGCTTTCAAATCCTCCTAGATACTAATCACCCTAGCCAACTGATCATGAATTAGTGGCCATTCAACTTTGTCTCCTAAATATGTGAGAGCTTTTCTTAGTTTATCTTCATATTTGGATTCCAATTCTACATGTAAGGCCCACAGTTTACCCTTTTCTTCTTCAAAACCCTCAGCAGTGTAGTATTGTGGCCTTTGGGGTGTATCTCGCATTTCTATGAGGGGGGTGGATTTGAAGGGTTCAACTGGGGGGCGAGGGTATGTTATTCTTGGCCTAGTGGATTTTCCCAATAGCTTGTTCTCAAGCTCAATTCTCTTTTTTACCTCTTTATTGTAGGCATCCACCACTATTTCATACTTATTCTGTAATTCAAACATAGCTTGTTCCTCCTTCTTAGCAGTGGCCAAAAGAGACTTGGAAGAATCCACATTCCAGTGTGTTGCCTACACATATGAGGTATCAACAACTCTTCTCACAATTATGCATCCCATCAATCCAGACTCATCTAGTTGTGATGATGGGGCTCTAGATCCTCTTCTCAATGACCAACTGACTAATGTAGCTTGATCTTCAATGAATGCAGTGCCTTGGAAATCTCCTTTATTTGGGTCTTGCAACTCTAATTTATTAGAAACATAATTGAAAATCAATGCATCTGCAATATCCCAATTGGGCAATAATAGAATGTTAGATGTCTTTACCATTTGCCTTCCCTCTTCAGGGGTAATGTTCTAGAATTCTTGCATCATTTTTTCCTTTATTTGTTTTTGGATGGAGGCTTCATCCATTTCTAGATGCTCTATTTTTAACTTTTTACATTTCTCCTCAAAAATATTCATGTTTGCCCTCCATGCAAACTGCTGAAAAGCCTCGGATTTCACAAAACTGTCATCAACCAAAAATTGATGACTTGCCTGTTCTAACACAGGGTCCAATTCCCTGCCTCTATAGTCAGCTATTGTTAGGTCCAAACTTGGGAGGGGAGGTTCTGGAGGGTTACCTTCATCCAATTCTGCTTGAGCAACAAAAATACCTCCTTGTGATCCCATTTCCTCAATTTTCTCACCTGTGAGCTATTCTTCTCTAATCCTCAAAGGGGATTGAGTGGGAAAATATTCCTCAACTTGAGGCCTCTCTTCTCTCATTACCTTCTACCTCTTGGGACTAGGCTCATCAGGTCTCTCCTCTAGGGCTATACTAGTGGATCCCATTATTTGTTTGCCCTTATCTACAAGAGCCCTTTTATTTTGAATTATAGTGTAACCAGGCTTCTTCTGTACAATTATTTGACCAGCCTCCTATATTAGGAGTGAAAGCCAACCTCCTCATGATTTCTCTAGCCTTATCAGGATAAGAATCAATAAAAAATTGTTTCTTCTCATTCATAGCTTCCATTATTTCAGGGAAGTTACTCATGAGCTTATTTATTCTGTCAGCCTCTGTATTAGCATTATCTAAAGGACTATATTTCTGATCAAAATAATGAATGAATTCTAGGACCCGAGAGTAAACTCTCCATTTTTATTTTTTAGTTTCTTGTTCCTATAATGATAATTAATTTCTTATAATGTCCTTTGGATAATATGAATCATGTTTGACCAGTCCCAGCTTAATCCTATGCCTCAAAGTTTGATTGAAAAATCCCTCAGAATCACAAAAATGGGGATGGGAGACATCCATCATATAATGATCCAAAATTTTATGCAAAAAGAGTCAACCCCCTTTGGTAATCATGAACTGATGGGCCATTATGTAGGTAGGGAAAATTGACCCTAGTTGCCTCTTCAACAGAAACATTTCTTCTACTCCTCCTAATTGCCACAAGACTTTTGCCATTCCTATCTTCAAAGACACTTGGTAAGGCAAGACATGAGGACTCCCTTTAAAACCATAGATTCTAAAAACTATAGAAACAAGGTAAGGAATGATATCTCCCCAATTGTGTGAAATTTTCAAGTTATGGGGTTTGTCCATAGGTCTGAGGAGGTCCATTAATACCTTAGGGATTCTGGGATTGTCTCTTAATATGAGACATCTCAACTTAGAAGCAAAATATCTATCAAATATGACAAAATTGGCATTATTTGCATCCCAAGTCATATTTGCACTCCACAATTGGACTGGCAATATTTCCCCATTTTCCTCTCTATTCAATTCCATCTCATTACCAAAATATGTCACCCCCTTGAACAAGAACATATGCATTAAGAGAGAATAGTGGCCAAAATTTTTCTCCACTTTGCCCTTTGCAGTTCCATCTAATCCAATGTGAATTTCTTTAGCCAAAAAGGAAGCAAAATCAAAGATAACATCTACACCGAAAGAAACAATTTGAACGATCATATACATAAGGCCAATGGGCATGAAATCCTGCTCATCTTCACCAAAAACATGGCACAGGGTCTTGTATATCTCTACAGCTCGGGAAATGAAAAGGCTCTTCTTGAAAGGTTCTCTAGAGGCTACAGTAATTATTGGCAGAGTTCCTATAGTACCAATGTGTTCCCTCAGTGCACCTCCCCTAATTACATCTTTCTTTGCTTTGTATTCATTCTCTAATTCTAGCAAATTGATTGGCACATGGTAATCTGACAATGGTTCTAGGTGAAAAACTTCTCTAATTTCTTCAGGGCTAATTGAGACCAGAGGCACACCATCATTTCTTCTCACAACCCTAATAGCTTGGTCATAATTCCTGGCAATGTCTTCTAGCAAATCATAACCCATGAAAACACTTGGAACTACTAGCTTTCCCAAATCAAAATTCCA